>JAJJMC010031819.1:5000-35108 GCA_023531435.1 Papaver californicum
ATTTCACATGTAGATAATAAACCCCCAGATAAATGCCTCCCTAAAATTACTTTGCTTACCACCCCCATTTGACTTTTCTCATTCACTAACCTAAAATTGTCACCTTCGACCAGAAAACTCCAAATATCACCATTGATTTTAGAGTATTACCATCTTTAGAGACTAAAGCCGTAATCTTTAGCGAGCTTCTCCGCGGTTTAAAAAACAAAATTATCAGTCTATCTTGACCTATTTCCACCATCTCTTTTCATCTCAATCTTTGTTGTGCATTTCTTGTATGTACATAGGAAGAAAAAAAATCCCTCTCGGGATATTAATCTACTCAAACTTTACATTTTTCAAATATAAAACTTTTGCAACAAACTTAAGATTTCCTTATTATTAAGGATTATAGTTTTTTTTTTTCTCTCAATTTTTCTTTTTCATTTTTTTCTCTTGTAGCCATCGATTGAGGCATTCTCTTCCCTGGTTTTGCGGTTTGTAAACAGTAAGTGCGTGCATAAGCTAATAGCTTAGGCAATAAATAAATTATTTAAATTTAGTAAATTTTATGCCAAATTTTATTAGCTTGAAAAGACCTCATGCAAGTTTGATATAACTTTTCTAAATTTTATTAGTACACTTGTGATGAACAATGGTTTGGTATGCTTTCCCTAACCTCAACTTCTCCATCTGATTCTTTCGTTTCCAGCAGCATAGGTTTTCTGTTGAGTACTCCAGCTAAATCTGATTGCCAAAAAGATTCTTAAATTCTTTAATACCTTCCCACATATATCCATTATAGATGCCATATATATAATGGGCAAAGGAAAAAGGATGATTACAGCAGTAAATAGGATAATAATGTCTAGTTTGCTTCTCAAGAGGTTATTAGTTGGCTACTACAGATGGTAAATAAAATTTTCCCATGTATTGTAGCAAATTCAAAAATTGAATATCACCTGACCCTTTCGAACCATTCTGTCTACTTCAGTTTTATCGTAGTGTAAATGCTGCCACTTGACTGCTCTGGGCATAGCCTAACCTGTATTTTAAAAGATTATAAGCACCTAAATAATCTAATAGAAAAAGAATTACCTCAAAATAAAAGGTGAAAGTTATCTCCGCATGTTGAAAATATTATTCTTTTAAATAACTGATTAAAATTCAAAAAAGCAAGATATGGTAGAGAATTTACTTGAACTTTTCAAACTCATCTTTCATATTTGTAATGAGACATTGATTATACAACACAACTTACGTCCATGCTTATCTTTTTTTTCAGACGATTTTCAAAGGCTGAAAATCATCTACAGGGTGTGAAATAGTTAACATGCATTAAAAAAAAGTATGATATTTATTTTTTCCTGAGATTTTGTTTTCTTAGTTAAAATAGCAGTCAAGTAAGCTTAAAAAGTGCAAACTGAAAACAACTGCAATGGCTGCCTTATATGGCTAGATATATCTAATTAATATAGGGATCACATGCTTTACAATGCAAAGAATGTCTACTATCCTAAACCTAACTCATATGTAGTAATAGCATTGCGTTTGCAATTACACATCATTTTTAAGTTGATTAGAATATTGATCACTCAACTCATAAAAATGATTATAAAAAATCTAAGTCTTGAATCCATAAGACAGGCTCATGGATAATTGTGAACATCTAACTATGGAAGCAAGGTTTCAAACTCATCCAAAAGGTTCATCCACTGACCACCCCAGACTGAAATCCACATCAGAAACATAAGGGTACCAACAAAACTCCTTTTTATGTTTTGAAAGAAGACTGTTAGCCTTAAAAGTACTGTATATGTTTCCAAAAAACTTACATAACATTCTTTGGGATAATTTTGAGTTTGGCTTCAAATGTATCATTTGCAGAATCGGGAGGAAAATTTTAGAAATCATGCGATATCGAAATTTAGTTGAAAGCGCTTAGCCACCATGTGTATGATGTCTATTGGTGGTAAAACAGTTGACCTATGATCAAAACATGTCTCCTCGAATGCTTCCTAGAAACGTTGGGTCTTTCAGAAATTTGAGGCATCTTAACATCTCTTGTACAATGATGACAGCACTGCCTGATTCTATCGCTAGCCTCTGTAACTTACATATTTTGTACCTCTCTCAGTGTACTGAGTTTCAGGCGTTCCTTAGAGGTATTGAAGCTTTGGAATATATTAGGTGCATTGACGTCTCATGTAGGAAGATCAAAGAGTTACCTAATTGTATCGCAAATTATAAATATTTAAGAAAGCTGAAGCTCAATTTGTGCAAAACTTTAGAGTCATTACCTAAAGATATTGGAGAGTTCAAACTTATGCACCACTGGGAAGAAATGTCCCAACACACCACAAATGAGTCAATGACCAAAAACTGTTCATTTCTTCACCACATTTCAATGCTTACACCACTCCAACTCAATGCAGTATTCCCACATCAAAGATGGAGACAAATGAAAAATAGACTCGTGAAAGTACTCAGCAGGATCACAAACAACATGCATCAGTACAAAGTAATCGATAAGTAACAAAATTACGATATTGATTCTCATGTGCTTGTTATTACCATTGGCATGAAGAACATTCCTATGAGTATGCAAATAGCTGGAAGAGTACACTTCGCAAGCAGTGGTAAGGAAGTGAAAGGGTATACAATTGTACTTATGTAAGCTAATCATTTGAGCCATTCAAGGCATCCCTTCTTATGACCATACAAAGAGAGTTATGGCGACCGAAGAAGTTCTCAACTAAACCAAGAGGTCCAACAACCTAATTAAGAACCTGGTTAAGATGGTACGATATATAGATTGATGGATGCTTATCCCTTGAATACAGGTAACTTCGGCACACAATATATTAGTCTCCAACCTCGGCAATGCATCTTGAAACCCATTAGAATGTCTTCTATAATAAACCCATAAATCCAACCCTACAACGAATTTGTATAAAGTGAAATAAACATTTAGATAAATTTACAACTTATAGGTCAATCCTAGTTGTACACATGTATATAGAGAATCCTTATTTGTACCCACATCTACTGACATGGATTGCTTGTGGTGCTCACTGGTAGTCGTCTGGTCGAAGTATCTCACTATTGACATGAATTGATTGTGGTTCTCACTGGTTGGTACCTCACCATTGACATGAATTGCTTGTGGTTCTCACTGATTGTCGTGGGTCGAAGCACCTCATTATATATAACATGCCTAGTACGGGTGCTGAGGTGACTATATATGACCATGAAGTAATCTTGCTTATGGTAGACAAGTTATATAATAAATTAAGTTGAATTTATATACAACAATAACACCAAATTTTTATAATCTTCTCTCAACAATTACCACTCATGGTATCAGGGTGATATAATTATCAGTTTCACATCTTGTGAACAACTCAAAACTGACCCAATTGTGACCTAACTATGTCTATTTGCATAAAAGATGCAGCATTACAACTAAAAAACATAGAATTCAATTTTAATACAAAAACCCACACAATATAGATTAAGAATGCGAGAAAGTTACAGAGCAACTTACATATAGAGATAGTTGATAGCATAATTAGAAATATTAGCTTTTGGTTTACTAACACGGAACATGCTTGTATTAATAATTCTAACCAGAGACGCCTCCATAGGCACATAAGGGTTAGACACAGCGTTAGTACCTAAAAATTATTTTTAGGAAAAACAATATACTGTTGAAGTACTTTTTTTTAAATTCGGAAATCAAAATCGTACAAGACAAGCCTAAACCACGATAGTAACTGTTCCGTCTTGTTTCGGTCACAAGAAGAGAAAATGAGTTGATCTTAGTGGAGGAAAGCTAAGAAAGTTGAAGGAAATAAATGTGATGAATTGTGTGTAGGGTTGTAGAACTATAAGAGAAAATAACAAAGCTTCTGAGAATGGTAAGCTTGTTGTGTTTCTGAAACGGGGTAAGTAGCCTATTTATAATAGTTGAGAATACACATGTTTTTTTTACTGTTAGAATTTATGCAGTGCATACAGAATATTTTCAAGAGATTCAGTTGTGGAAATTTGCAACTTCATGCAATGCTTGATGCGACTCTGCAGTTAGATGGTATACATCTAATTAGCGCTTTTGTTCAGATATGGCGTAGCCTCTATTCTGAATGTTCGCAGTTTTGTATAATCAGTAAATTATGTTTTATACAAATAGTTTGCATGGATGCACATGAAATAATGAGGATTCAGTTGAGTAAGGCTATGAAATTTCTATGGCGCATATATATGCAAAAAGAGCTACAGGGCTAATTTATCCAGAAGAAGAGTATGCATTCTCAATTCTCTTACGGAATGTAAGATAGCAATATGTATTTATAATTCTGATATCCGGTCAGGAATTTATACATATTTATTTCATGCTTCTGCAGCTAGGATAAAAGCAATATTATATTTTTTCCTTCGTCAAAAATCCGCCATCAACATTAAGTCCCATGCATAGCGCGGAACAGTAACGTTTCGTGGTAAGCACTAGATGGTGATTTTTTTTACTGACATAAGCGATCAACGATCTTAGTTGTCAGATATTACCAGGAATTTTGATTTGGTGACGCTCCATTGATGCCGAACAACTGCTGAAAGGACAATGGTTGATGTAGTAGTGCTTGCAAGTGATAGGGCATCGTCTGGAGGGTGTAAGATAGCGAGGCGTGGCTGATTTGTATGGTGGAGAGACCAAAATTGACCCGTATGTGGCACGAGACCATGACTTTAAAAGGAAACCCTTGTTTGACATGGATTTGGAAACCAATTAGTATAAAAAGGGAGTAAACCTTTTTTTTTTTATTCTCTCTTATCACCACCAACCAGAGCTCTCTTCTCTCTTTCCTCCTACCCGAGCAGCAGTAACAACTCCTCCCGCTGGAGCTCTGTCATCGGCAACATTTCCGGCCAGTTTCCGGCGGACTTCAGGTGAGATTTTTTTCTTTCTCTTTTACGTGAGTAAATACTCACAATCTTTTTCTTTTTTTTTGACCTGAGTGCTTGCTCACATATTTCTATCATTATTGCTTGCTACATGCTATTGGTTTGATACTGATCTTCTCTTGACAGTTTCTTCTGAGTGAATTCCAACTCCACAATTGTCGTTTCTGATTGTAACAATCCTTCATTGGCTTGCGTTGTTAAGCTTTGACCAGGTACACCAAATTTGTAGGTTTTTTTTTGTTATTGCTAGTTTTAATATATATATTTGCATACCGGTACTGTATATATATAATACAACCAAACCTCGTGCGTGATTGTCCAGTTGTTCATGTAAATATTATCCGAACTCATTGTAGATGTTTGACAATTATGATGATAATGCTACTATTGCTTCAAGCTGTGGCGGAAGCAAAAAATCTGATGTTATTTCTCTAGAGGATATGCCCAGCATCCACGATAAGATCTTTGATGGTGTTGTTGAAGAGGCTCCTGACCCTGATTATGTTGGAAGTTTTATTCCGAATATCAACAACGCCCCTCAGCCTCAGGGTATTTATCTACAGGCCCTTGTCAGGTGCTGTTTGCAGAGAGGAGAATACATGCCTTCATTCGTTTATTTTAAGACGTTCCAAACTCCTCAGTCTGAGTGAAAAGGATGGGCTAAAGTTATGTTGAAGAATTCTCAGGTGAAGCAAGCTTTAGAAAATGCCAAGATATTCCATGTCGTGCAAGTGTCTGAGAACTTGAACATTATCAAGGACACGGAATGTCTGCTTGCATTTTTCTCTCATTGGTGTTGTCCTGCTCATTCAACAATATGTGCTTGGGGTGAATTAACAATCACCTTGGAGGGCGTAGCGGTCTTGCTGCGACTACCTGTTGTTGACAACATTCCACTTGAATGGTCTGAGGAGGAGAAGAAGCATAGCGTCATCCTTGTTCAGAAAATAGAAGATTTGCAGAAGTCTAGTCATTGCAATAATAATAATTATTCGGCTTGGGTGGACTACTGGTGGAACGGAAGTACAAGTGTTGATGACCTTGTTTTTGATGACCCTTTATGCACTGCTGCATTCATTTTACTTTTGCTTTCCAGAAACGTATTCGAAGATTCTCCTGGTGGTCAAGCAAAGTCTTCACTTGTTCCGCTTGCTGTTGTGCTCGCTGGTGGAAAAACTCTTCCCCTTGGTAATATGTTTCTTGGCTCTTTATACCTTCATTTGGATACTTCCGTTCGTGACATGAGGATTTCTAATGGTCATGCCGAATAGAATCTTTTGTCCCTGTTATGTTTATGCAAGCCTGGCTATGGGAACATTTTCCTGAATATGTGCCAAAGACCAAGCCTTCTTATCCAAGTACAGAGATCGAGTATGCTAGAATACTCCGTTGGAGTAGGAAGAAACCTTCTTCTGTTAGTCTTATTAGTTTAATGGACAATGAGAAAAAGGTGAATTTCAGACCTTGGGGTTCGAGGCTTCCACATGTGATTCCACCGGAGACTTTTGTTGACATCCTTGATATTATTCTACGCTCTGGTCCAACTGATGAAGGTAATATTGTTACAGTCGGTGAAGCCACTTTTATGAGTAGTTGTACTCCAGGGTATATTCTTGATGTTCGCGCCGATAGTTATGTTATGCAGAGTTATAACATCGATAAGGCGGCTCGGAAAATGGGATTTGATCAGTGTATTCCTTATTACCGTACCAAGGTGCCTCCAACAGACATACTTCAGCGATCCGAGGGTGCCCATACCATTCCTGGTCATAGTGTTCCTTTTTTCGGGCTGACAGAAAATGACATGTCACTGATGAATATGCTGGTTTCTGGAATGGGCAGCTTAACCTCCTTAAGAACTTCTTGTCTGGTGAGCCTTCTAGTGCACGTGGTGTTCCTTTTGAGCAGGAGTTAGCAGATCGACCGAACTTGAAAATTACTTCTGGAGCGAGGTATGATTCGATTGTCAACTTGACACAGGTATCTCAAATCATCTCTTATTTTAATCTCCATCTTTTATTTAGTATTTAAACGCTTAACTTGTTCTTTGTAGTTGTGGTTCCCGAAACACTTTGCACCTGATACTGCAGTGAACAACATTCCTCAGTCTGGGGAAAAGAGACCTTGGGTGACTATGCCTAGGAGTGGAGATTGTCCCTCGAAAAAGGTAAGTGTCTATGTTTTATTTTATTCTTCTTTTTTGTATGAAGTACTTCTGTACCTTTGTCTTGACAAGTATCTTTACATAGTCTGGGAGTATAACTCGTCGAGGTGACTTAAGTTTTCAACCTTTCAAGTTTGGCGTCCCAGCTGTTATCGGCTCCCCAACACCTTATTTTTTAAGTAGATTTTTTTTAAAAATTCTTGAGTTGTAGAAATTTTCGTCTTGCTGAACTTAATGAATTCTGATTCTTATGGATAATTATCATTCTTAGATAACTATCATTACGGGTACTCTAGTATTAGAAAATACCGCTGCGGTTGGAAGTACGGAGGAAGAAGACCAGGACAACGAACCTGAAATATTGTCCCATACTGAAGTAACCGAAGAATCCGGAGCTGAAAACGAAGAACTCGGTGGTGAGTCGTATTATGAGATGCTTTCTGCTTCTGTTGGCTTGTCACAGCTCCAAGTAAGTTTACTCCATTTTTTTAAAATTATAATGACATGATTATAACTCTTAGACCACCTGATGTAGTTTTTAAATAGTGGTAAAAGATTTGATACTCAGACTTGTAAATATTTGATTTTTAAACCTAATTTTTAAAACTAAAAATAAATAAAATTAAAGTAAAATTGATTTCAACTAAGGATTCCACCGTTAGCCAATTTTTTAAGTGATAAAAATCGTGCAACTCATATACTCAATTTATTCAAAATATTGTCAAAATTAGATTTTCAAAATAATAGTTGTAAATCGAAAGCATGAGACATCAAAAGCTCTAAACTCAGCATGACACATCAAAAGAAAACACAACTAATTGATAAAAACCATTTTTTTCCAAATTTAGTTCAAAGCAAATAATATTAAAAGAATTGCAAAAAAATAATAAAATAAGAATTACCACTTTATTATTGGAAAAATGGCTTCCTCCGTCGCCCCAGTGATGGTGATTAGCTCATCATGTTGGAAACACTCTCAAAATAATTGTTCATATCTCAAAAAGTGTTTACAATGAAGAAATAAAAGTAACACAGAAGAATTAATACGCTTATAAACGTTACAGACTGTGTTCTCTGTGTGGCTGAAGAGAAAATAAGACGGCAGCAATAAAGTACGGACTCTGGCCGCTTCAGAAATTTGGGAATAAGCAACGGGTTCAGCGACAGTTTTCTGGAGCCTTATGACTTCTTCTTCACCAGAAGAAATTTCTCTTTCTTCCTGAAATTTTCTTCACGTCTCTGCCTTATTTTTCTCTTGATCTATTTGCCTTATATAGGCTTAGTAAAACCTAATAAGCATTCCTTAATCGATAAGGACTGGAAAACCTATCCATAACCAACTCTAAATCCCGTGAAAATCCCAAACAGAGAAGAACTCTGTTTTCGTAAAAAAAAAAAGAGTGTGACATTTCGTCTCGGCAACTGTGTTGATTCTCCAGCCATTTTCACGGCGTAAAACTCTCATTCTGACTGTGTATAAGCAAGTATAGATTGTTTCTTCATTCTGGTAACTTGAAATAACCTAAAAATCCCTTAAAACTCGGTTCAGAACTAATCCAGATTTTTTCTCGCGTGAAGAAATAATTCCCGCCAAATCCGGAATTTGAATTTGAAATGGGGGTTCCCCCAATCCATCTGGAGGGTGCCTTTATCAATTTTTATGGGTGCCTTTAGTAATTTTTCCGGGTGCCTTTAACAACTTTTGAGCCGATTTTTCCACAAATATTTATTTTCCAAAAATACCTACAAAGATATAAAAACCCATAATAAGTACAAAATCGAACACTATCAAAATAGATAATCGAGCACAATTTAGACACAAAAATGTGTCTATCACCACCGAATGTGTAGAACCATACTTGATTTCATGAAAGACTTTAGCAATTTTCGCTGTCAGAAAAATTCAGATTCAGGTCTTCTTACCGTAACGACCGTAGAATCTTCGTCCGAAGTTGGAATTAGGTGGTTGACCTCTCATTATTTAGATAAGAGATAAAGATAACTTATTGAAAAAGAGTTTTTGAACTTGGAGCTCATTCTCTAGGTGAAAAATACCTGACACCGAGCGTCCATAACTTTTTCAAACAGAATTCTATATGTTTTCAGCTGTCATGTAGTCGACCGTTTTGTCTGCCCTTATTAGCTCGCTTCTCCGACTAGAACGAACTTTTAGCATGTTGTAATACACATCCATATGTACCATTTGGTATATAAATCATCCCTGAATTCCACACCAATTAGCGCCATCTTCATTTTTTCCGGGGGGTTATGCAAAAGCGTTTCTGAAGATATTTTTGCGAAACGACTCATATCTTTTATAAACCATATTCCATGAACCAAAACACTTTTTAATGAATGTTTAGGTTGTTAATGGATATATTTTCTGAACTTTATGATCTATGCTTTAATTCCTTGTGTTGAAGCTACTTTAGCTTATTATGTCTACAATATTTCTATTTTTAAGGGGAAAATGAATCAAATCAGAGAGATGAACTTGTAGGTGAAAGATTGGAGATTACCATGAACGTGGTGCTGGTGATTTGTCTTTTCCAATTGTGCATGAGATGTTTTCTCCTCCCCGTAGAAAATTTCCGAGGTGGTGCTTCAAGACTGGAAAGATTCCTTGAATGAGACTGAAATAACTGACCTTAATGTTTCATGGCTTTGTCGTTACTTAGAAGCTATTGAGAAGCATTTGCAGGATAAAGACGTATCTTATAACTTGAAGACGGTTGCCAAGGCTGAATGTGAGGTTGATAGGCTTTCTCGGGAGTTGAAGCTTACGACTGAGACTCTTAATCAATTGGAGAAGACTTACGCTGAAGGTGTTGAACCATTTTTCAAGGAGTTTTCCTAGACTTTCTTGGTTTTATAGGTTTTTGATACATATGGAATTTTGTGGTTTTATTTTGGTATTTTGAGTGGGTAGAGATTTTTCTTTTTGAATGATTTGCAAGATTTTTTTTTTTTTGAAAGAAATAATACTTTGCTTGATTAATAAATTGAAATCCTAAGTATGAATGCAAGATATTACAAACATTTTGGAGGAATTACAAATATTGCGCAAAACAGGGAAATAAAGCGAAGTGGTGGTTGAATGTTTTAAGCGTTGTGAGATGTAAGCCACTTGCCATGTATGACCACCCCTTCTGGTTTGTAAGTGTTGACAAGCTTGTAATAACCATCGATCAAACTTTCAGTGTCAAGATACGACTATTCTTCAGGAGAGGATATGATTTTCCCCACCGTATCTCCGACATGGAAGGAATTGGGTTCAGGCTCCTTATCTTTATGACATGTATTTTGAATAACCGGGTTACTAATTTTCTCATCTTCAGTAGAGACAATCCATACCTATTTGATAAAATTTCGAAAAGGATCAGCTTCCCATTCACATCGCCGATTCAGAGTAGGGTTGATATCCGGGTCAAGTCCTCAAGCTTTGATGGGACGTGGGATCGCTGGTTACGAAGAAGTTGGTTGGATATGGCTTACTTGTATGTGAAAACTTCAGACATATGATTCCGTATCCTCTTCTGGCAACTGCTTTACATCCAAATTTATTGTGCTGCGAAACTCGTCTGATAGGCAATCTTCGGGATTCAATGGCTTGTTTGAGAGTCTTGGAGGTGTTGATACTGGCGAAGGAGATACACCTGATTCTATCTTGTTGCTACGGACCCATGGGCATCCCAGAATCATGTTATAATTTGGATCCTCTTTGAAAATGTGAAACTTAGTATATGTCTAGGTGTCACCCATTTTTACCTCAAAAGAAATATAGTCGTAGGAACTGGACTTCCCTTCGGAATTCTTGATTAAGGTTAGCGAGTGCGTAGCTTCGTGCCTGGAAATTCCCGCATCTCTCAAAGTCTTGATAGTGATGATATTGACATCAGTGCATGCATCAATTAGTGTTTGTTCGAACTTGGTATCTTTGAGGCAAGCGGTGGTGAAAGTCCCCAGCTAGGCTTCTCATTGTGCTGGATGACTATGTCTTCCGAGGCGGACTTGGGATACACAGTATATTTTTTGGCAAAGAGTATACGCTTTCCTGACACAACACGATTTACAGCAGTAAAAATATCTTTGTGTTGTGCTTTCAATAGGTAAACAAGTTCACATATACGCTCCATCATGGATTAGAAACTTCTGTTAACGAAATCCCCAAAAATAGAAAAGCTCCTGACAAGGAGGGATCTTTGTGAACACCTTCAGTCCCCAAGTATAGCTCTCTTGAGTCGATCTTTTCTCTGAAGATACGCCTTAAACCATTGCATTCACTGGTGGGATGGTTGACAAACCAGTATAAGTGATAGTATTTTAGATTTGACATGTCTTCTTCAGTCGGTGGGTGTCGCACAAGCGGTAACTTGATGGCTCTACTTTGTGCCCATAATTCTAACAGTTCGAGGACCTTCTTCATGGGGAAGGGGAATTCTGGGATCATTGTATCCGTCTTAGTTTGTTGTTTCTCACGCGGAGTCTTGACTGAGCCTTGTCCTTGAACTGGTGTCAGCACTGTTTTCGGGGCTGACGCAGTATGCTTAGCCTGTGATGCCGATTGAGATGTTGGCGCTTCTCTTGGCTCCTTCGTCAGTGACAACACCTATGAAGTGTAGGGTAGAATGTTGTTTGTTCACCAGACGTCTACTTCCACGGGTGGCTCCATGACTTTCTTTTCTGGCGGGTCTTGTCCTTTCCAACAAGGCTGGATCAGTTGTTACTGATCTCTTGGCAGTCTCATGTAGCTTAGAGAAGGTTTGAAATCGTAAATTTTCTAATAAGGGACGATAAACAGGAATCATACCACTAATTCAAAGCTCCACTAATTGTTGCTCAGTCACGTTCTGGTCATGGCAGTCTAGAGCTTGTGTCATGAACCTCTTTACGCACTCGTTAGGATGCTCGTTGTTTCTCTAGAACATTCTTCCAAGATCCGAAAGAGTGATTTCCTCAGAGACAAAGAAATACTTTTTATAAAAGGCATTGACCATCTGGGACCAACTAGAGATGTTGTTGGGAACGAGGTTATTATACCAAGTATAAGCTCTTCCCGGAATATATTTGGAGAACTCTTTGATCCGCAACACTTTATTAGCACTCCTAATGATTCCAAGAATCAAGAAATATGTTCTCGAGCATTTCCGGTTCCATTGTATAATGAGAATGGAGGTGATGAATATCCGTTTGGAAGTGCAGTCCTCTGAATTTCTGTTGGGTAAGGGGGTTTGTGTTGATGGAATGAAGGTGAATTTTTCTTTTCACGATTTTACAGGAGCCTTTCCAGGTCTTCGCGAGTGACAAAGTTTTGTTGTTGTTAACTCCTTTCTGGTACACGGTCGGTGATGATCTGCACTTCATCTTTTTCTTGGGAATTAGCTTTTGAAGTGTTGGCTTCACCGACGGTTATGTTCTTAGATTTCTCCATTTGATGATAACGTTGCGCTGGTGATAATTGCTTCGTTAAAGTCTTAAGAAAGGTAAGAATTTACTTCTGGGTGAGCTTCATCAAATCAGCTATCGTTGGTGATGCCTGCTCTTTTTTTTACCTTCAGTGGTACGGAGAGGAGTCTTGGTATTTTCAGTGGTAGTGTTTTGAGAAATGATCTCCGGAGTTCCACCACTAATATTGTTGGGGTTAGGAGTTGGTGTTGAACCTGAATTGGGGTTGGTTGCTGAACCTGACCTAAGCTTCACCATTTTCTTAGATGATTGGAGAATTGATTTCCAGATAGTTGAAAAATTGGATTCGTGACCGAGAGATTTATCTCCCACTGTGGTCGCTAATTTTTAGCACCTAAAACTTACTTTTAGGCAAAACAATGTACTGTTGAAGTACTTTCTTTAGATTCGGAAATCAAAATCATAAAAGAAAAACCTAAACCACGATAGTAGCCGTTCCGTCTTGCTTCGGTCACAATGAGAGAAAATGGGTTGATCTTAGGGGAGGGAAGCTAAGAAAGTTGAAGGAAATAAATGTGATGAATTGTGTGTAGGGTTGTAGAACCATAAGAGAAAATAACAAAGCTTCTAAGAATGGTAAGCTTGTTGTGTTTCTGAAATGGGCTAAGTAGCCTATTTATAATAGTTGAGAACACACATGTTTCCTTGTAAAATAGTGGAGGTAGTAGAGAGATGGAGTAATGGGGATTATGGGGGTAATGGTGTAACCTCCCATTATCCTTGGAAATTTCTGGAAAACCATTATTCCATTACCTCCTCAATCGTTTCACCACTACTCTGTAACTTCCTTGTCATGGGGTGTTGTCACGCTCATGTTGCTGTAACCACCAGACTAAAACCCCATGTTCAATCCCCCCATGTAATATGATTTGATTTCTCGTAAAAGTTTAGTGGAGTTCAAAGCATGTAAGTTCGTTATAAGATGATGTTATTAATGAGTTTGTGCCAACTCGGTATGGTAATGGCTTAGTATTGGCATTAATAGCAAAGGATAATGCGAGCATAGGTACAAGAGTGAAGGGCGAGAAGATGCGCAAAGGAAAAAAATGGGAAATTTAGCGCTTGTGCTAGCAAGGCTGCTAGCGTTACTGGCAGCGCTAACTAGTTCGCGCAAGCGTTAGCGTTGCTGGTGCTAGCCCATTTCTTTCCGAGTGCTAGTTGTTGGTCGTTTGGCATTGGCTTTGTTAGTTGTTTCTAGCCTTTTGGCACATGTGTGTGCTACTCATTAGTGTTGGGAATCTGGCTAGGGTTCGTTAAGGCTGGCACTTCCTAGCGTCATGGTTATTGCTTATGCACTACTAGCTTTGGCATTCGTTAATGCCGAGGCCATATTTATGGCCTGTTTAGGGTTTCTCAATTATATGAGATTTTATGTTAGCATTTATGCATAACTTTTATGCAGTGCATATAGAACATTTTCAATAGATTCAGCTATGGAAATTTACAACTTGAGACAATGCTTGATGCGACTCTGCAATTAGATGGTATGCATCTAATTAACGTTTTTATTCAGATATGACGTAGCCTCTATTCTGAATGTTCGTAATTTTGTATAATCAGTAAATTCTGTTTTATACAAATAGTTTGCATGGATGCACATGAAATAACGAGTATTTAGTTGAGTAAGGCTCTGAAATTTCTATGACGCATATATATACAAAAAGAGCTACAGGGTTAATTTAGCCAGTAGCTGAGTATGCATTCTCAATTCTCTTGCAGAATGTAAAATAATATTATGTATTTATAATTTTGATGCTAGGTCAGGAATTTATACATATTTATTTCAACCTTCTACATCTAGGCTAAAAGCAATATTACAGTTTTCTCCTTCATCAAAAATCCACCATCAACACACAGAAACACTAACCCCATTTCTGTGGAAAAGTGCTTTTCCATTTTTTTCTCCTCCATATGATCTTAACCTCCTCATATCCTATTACTTATACTTCCATGTGTGGAAACTACTGGAGATACCTGATTGGGACAACCAATACATATAAACCAAAAAATTAGGGGAAAATAGTTTGAGATGAATGAAAGTTAATATCATGGATGCGCAAAGTACAAAAGTAACTCATTGACTTAGGTCTTTATTTTACTTTATACTAGTAGTTTATATATTGCTACGTCAAGCTAGTCTGGACATGTTTTCTTCTGAAAGAAGAAGCATAGCAATGAGAGATCGCAGCTGAAATTACTGTACCTTTAAAACTGATTTCGTTCTGCAATCCAGGTAGCATTTAGAAATCTGTGAATTCCGGTGAAAATATTTCGTGAAGATAAATTATTCTAGTAATCAGTGTAGCCATACCACTAACTAATTTTTAACCCAGAGACACTTACTGATTTTAAACCCAAAGAAGTTGAATGAAACTCTTATGCATCCAAAAGAGCTTGCACAAAATTATGCAGTGAACAAAAAACACAGCATTCCACAGTGCTGTTATGAGAGTGAAATAAGCACAGCTAATTTTGGATGGATTAGCTGTTTTGAGAGTGAAATAAGCTAATAACTTAGGTCTCTAGTAGTGTTTGTGTATGTATCTCAGGCCGAGTGAGATTCTTGTGTATTGTATTCCACAGTGCTGACTTTTATCTTGTTTCACTATTTTGGTGCCTGGCGGTGATAAAAAGGGCAACCCTTAATATTAGGTTGTTCTGTAAGTTGTTTGGTGCTAATTCTGCATCAGAAATAATCAATCAATAGTTTGATGAGTTGACTCAAAATTTAGAAAATATTATTGCCTCTAATTTTCTGATATATCATAAATTTATTTGGTCTGTCAATAAGAAGAGAAACATCATAACTCTCAAGTACTTGAGCATATGTAGACAATGTGTATGGAATGATTTATGTTACTAATTCGACTAATCTTAGTGAGTTAACGGCAGCACATTAATCAATAAATGAGAGAGGTTCCTCACTTGAAGGAACTTCATGGACTTTGATATGCTTGATTCACAACTATCCAAAATGAATTGTAGAGCCTGCTCCTCCATTTCAGGGTATCTCATGTCCTTGGATGTTTTATTTGACGCTGCTGCAGCCATCTGGTTCATGGAAAAGGAAGGAATGAAGCACTTTATTGATCTCAAACAGTATTCTGAATCCGTGTATATTTTACAAAGCATTTGAAGTTTATATGGGAAAACCAGAGAGGGTTTCAACTGCCTAACCTCTTCAAACTGTCCAGTATTCTGAATCCGTGTATATGCCATCAACTCTAATGGCCAACCAGTGATCTGCACAGGGAACCGCTGAAACCTGATCAAAGAGAACACAAGCTACTATTGTATTGTACATCATGATCATTATGTTAACAAAACATTGGAGTTGTAATAAAAGTGGTGCCGAAACATATAACCTAACTTCTTATCTAGGCAATAAATGACACACATCCATGCTTCAAAGTTACAATATCAGGATAAGAATATTGGTCGATGTTAATCACTATGGATTATTTTTCGTTCACCATCTAACGCACTGAGTCTCCTAGAAACAGTATTAAGGTTGTTCTCTTTCAAGTATGTGGTAGAATTACTAAGAAGATGCACAATACAACTAGAGTAATTATTATGTCTAGGAGGTAGACAAAATAGTTTGTGCCTAACAGTAAACAACAACATTTCTGGAGATTTGTTTCACTCACGCAGCCATGCCTCCTCAAAGCTTCAATTTTCTCTCCATAGCATTCGTCAAATTTACCAAGCGACAGTAACAATTCAACTGAATCACTTGGGTTTGTGCCTTCCCTTGGAACAAAAGCATATGACAGCAACAGCTCTCCCTTAGATTTCCTTCCATATGATATAAAAACATGTCAGAAAGCCATCAAAACATAATTGCAAAAGTTTAGTATACAGGAAAGTAATAAAAAATTTAGAGAAATTATTTAAGATATAATACTAAAGTACTAACTTGCTCACTCGGATGATATGACCGATCAGTTGTAAAAACAATTCCCTTTGATGACTTACCATAGTCCAAGAATGTCAACACCTAGAGAAACAAGTGCAAATATCTAAATAGACTTCGAAATACATTAGAACGTACATAAAAAATATCCATATCGAATGATACGCAAGACGTTACATCGCAGCTATGACTCAACATGTCCGCCCAAGGGACTAAAGCACTCCTTCCATCCACTGAGGGCAATCGAACCTCTGTCGAGAAAAGATGAGTAAATTTTATAGAATAAATTAACCAGTTCCCAAGTTTTTAGAAGCTAACATTTACACGAATTTCCAGTGAAAAGTAAATACCAATACTGCAACTATGCAAGCCTTTTCTGATACTTTATTCAGTTGTTATTCAGAAATTGAAAGGAAATAAAATTGAAACTTTAAACTAAATGTAAGGCTTGCTTACTGAACGTGAGAAAAGAATACCGAAAGACCATTTGAAAGTCTCCATATTGAACACCTGCAATTGCATGCAAGTTAAAAATACTTTGTCAATAAATTTGCTTAAGAAGCAATAATAGGATAACAACTTCATATATACAACCAACAGTAGAGTTAGGATGCTTAAAAAACACTGCATACTTCAAAAAAAAAAATTATTAGGGGATCTAAAGATTTCAAGTGGACAAATTAAAATCAAAGAAAGTCTACAAACACCTTATATGTTCAAGAGTTCTTCAGATTAAAGGGTACTAAAAAAATCAGAATGTTTTGTGCCTATTTAAAACCAAACATAACCTCTATCCAATGTCCCAAGATGCACTTAGTTAGCAACACAGTAGAACTGTCCCCAATAGGAAGGGGAAGACGGCTCCCATAGATCGGATGGAACTTTTGTCTGTGTTTTGCATCCTCGAGCTCCAACCGAGACCATCTGTCCCCTCCCTCGACCACTACGTTTTGTCGCTTAAAATTCAAGCCAGAGGTGTCCGAAGACACGTCAAACACATTGCTATACCATAATACCACCTTACATCATAACAGCTGACCATCAGCAAGTACTTCAACTCAATGCAACACCAGAAAGAAACATACCTGGGCTCCTCCCCTGGCATAAATTAACATAAATTAATGTTAATTCAAAAGAAAAACCAAAATCAAAGATTCAATATGGATTAAAGATCAAATATAATATCTATCACCCCAGAAATGCTGTCGTAAGCACTGAAAACAACACCAAAAACGATGAATCTCCCTGCAGTGACACCTAATACCATTGGTTTGAACAGATGGAGGACAAAATTTAAAATGCACCATTAACTCCAAATTATAAACTCTGCATCAAGCAATTACCAGGACTCACTCTAGCATTGACCTTCAACTGCATGGTTACTTTCTCAAAATTCCAGTAGCTATTAATTAGAATTAGAATTCAGAGTTCAGATAATCATTTGAATGCAGCAAATTCCAAGAGAAACTTATAGAAATTTTAACCCATGAAGATGTATACTACCTTTCATCGAAAGTTAATACGAAAATAATCACATACATGATATTAAAACTGATGGGTTTCTTGCAAACAATTGAATCAGAGGTTCTACGAACTTCAAAAAGAATAAATCGTCCTACCTTCACATTGAAAGTAAGGGTGCGAACTGACGTTCTGGAAAGTTATAAATATCATATTTATAAAAATAAAAAGCCCATCAGATAGTCTGACTGAAGAAAAGCATCATTTCGTACCAATTTATATGAGATTTTTCTAAGGGATGCAGAAGGAAGAAGACTCACAAATGTTATCAAAGTATGTAGACTTCACATTTTGAAATTCTTCAACATCCACTGGCCTTAGGTGGTACCTGCCACATCAACATGGAACATGAAATTGATGCAGTTGTGATAATGATAACATCCTATACCGATCTAAATCAAAGATCTCCAAATCAATACCAACTCAAAATCTTCTTAAATCAAAGATCTCCAAATCAATTGTATTTCATCAATCATTTATATAAAGTATTTAAGAAAAAAAGGAAAATTATCGGTCACGGAAAGAATAAGGAAAAATACTACCTCATATCAGCACTCGTGAGCTCCTATTCCTGCAGCCATTATCACTACCAATTGAATAAACTTTCAAGTTGGTGATCAGATACTTGAATCAGTTCAACACATGATCTTTTATATTCTGTCCATACCCATGACCCACAAAATAGATTAGAGAGATAATGACGTTTTTGTATTAGCTAAATAACTTTTTCTGTATTCAGAACTGATAAACAGAATCACCCAGAAATTCAACATAACTATTTAGATGCATATGCTACACTAAATGTTGATACTGTCATTGAATAACAAACCCTGTGAAAATCATTCACAAACACAAATCAAATAAATCCCTAAAATTTACAAAACCCTAGAATTCCAGATTACAGTACCAAACGATTTTATCATATATAATTTTAGAAAATTTACATACCTAATCAAAGAAGAGAAAACAATTGAGTATAATCTTCCTCCCCGTCATTAATTGTTTGAAACCTAGCTCAAGATTCATTTGTAGGGATTTTACCTATTTAGAAGAAAGAGCAAGAGGCGAGGGAGGAGAAAAACGACCGAACCAAAAAAAAGTATTTCTGCGCAGAAAACATATACACCCTACGTTTCTGGGAAAGTATTACGATCATTTTTTTATTTTAGCTTAAAAATAGACTAATTTAAAAAAATGATTGTAACTTTTTTACTAAAACGAAATTAGTACTAAATAAAATCAATAAAAAAATACCAAAATTGTAAAAAGCCAAAAAAATAAATAGATTTCACGATTTTATACCTTGTATGTATTTATTTTTATGGCTACAAAGCTTGGGAATAACAAATATCAACACCCACGGACTCTGACTGCAGCAGCTTTGGAACATAAACATATGCAAAATAAAAAATACCATCCAAAACAATTCTCTATGAATGTAAATAAAAAAAATTACAAAACATTAAAAGATTAGATTTATCACCTCATCCATACATGGCACTCTGTCATCCGCATTTTGATTTATCGCCAAAATATACTAAAAAGAGGTACCACCAGCAGCTGCACAACAAACATCAACATTATCCATAAAATTTTAAGCATCAAATTATAATATTGTTAAAAAATTGAGAGAAGAAAAGTAAAACCCTAACAAATGAAAAAACAGCATAAAAAGATGAAATTTTACCTTTGCTCAAATGCTTTATATAGAGAACATCCAAACCCAGAAATTTCAAAAAAAAGCCTCGGTTTAAGGAAACAAAATCCCTGGATTCGGAAACAACATCGTATAATATTGGATATGTATAATATTTTCGTATCCATGTATTGTATAAAAATATCGGATATATGAAGATATAACAAAATTATAAATCATCTTTATTTAATTTAATTTAATTTTATTTTTATTTATAGAATGAAAAATAAGAAAAATATATGAAAATTAGGTTTATTAGGTTTATTATTTTGTTATTGCTTCGATGTTTTTATGCTTGTTTTCGTGTTAGCCCATTCAATTCAATATCGCTTTACATTTGATTTTTGTTTCAATTTTTTGTTTCAATTTTTTGTTTCAAATCCTAACAATTTTGTATTTTTGACTTTTGAACAGGATCACTAAAATATTTATTCACAGAAGAGAGACATCACTCGATTCAAAGGTTAGTACCCACAACTAATTTGATCAAAAAAAAATTATTCTCATCGGAAGTATAATTGATAGGAATAATTTATTTTGGACTTTTAATTGATATAATGGAGCTGTAATTAGGAACAGACCGATTTTAAGAAATGTAACCGGACACTGGACATTTTTTTAATTTTTTTTTATTAATTATGTGATTGATGCATGATTGATTTAATTTCTTGATTTTTATGATCAAATCATGAGGAATTTTATTTAATGTACTTTTTGGCAACATTGAGATTTATCGAGATAGTTGCTTTAGGCAACAAAAAAATTGATTTCAAAAAAAAAAATCTCATGGGGCTAGAATCTACCAGAAACTCTGATAAATCACAAGCTCCGGTGAATGAGAGCGTTCGAAAAAAACTCTATTTTTACGTAAAGAATTTGTATGCGAAGCCAATATGGATTGTTTACTCGAAAATATCTCAAACAGTGGAAACCTTTAATCCTTAGCTACATTACTTGGGGCACTTACCATTTTGTTCCAACTTGGTATTTATATTATGCCGAACTATGATGGTAGTAGTATTGACGTAGTTCCCTGCACTTATGGTCAACTCATCTGAAGCTTTGATTCAGATGTAGGACAATACAACATTGCAACTACTGTGGTGAGGGTGAATATGATTTTTGCCTAACGAGAATGAAATTGCTTTAGTCCCATTGTAATAAAATGTCGCATGGACCCAACGTCTACACCAGTAAGTTTGTATAGTGATTTTTCCTCGCTGAAAATCTTCATTGTGACTTGGCATAAATCAGATGACCACTATAACTCAAAAATTTTCCCTGTGATCCAATTTTTGTTATGTGGACCATTTATCAATTTCGTACCCAGATTCTACTCCATAATCTAGAACCGACATAGTAACTATAAAACCCCTTATCCTAGAACAACTTATCCTATAGTGTCTGATTTAGGTTAGTTGGTAGGCTAGTGACTCCCACAAACGGTTAGGAACGTGGGTTTAGTTAGAAATTAGTGGGAGGAATCCGAGTAAGACTAGGAAGACTAATTAGAAGTCTCGAGTAGTTAGGGTTACATTCATTTTTTTAAGAGAAATAAACTTCTAAGGGAGATAGCCGGGAACAATACATGTGGGGAGTTTCTGTTAGCAGATTCCAGGAGAATTGAGGAGAAGAAGAGAGGCAGACTTAGGAATCAGACTAAATCATGTAGAAGAATCGTGGTAGTAAAGAATCAAGTAGGTTTTCTCTCTTTTATAACATCTATTGCTTAATCTAATGGAGCAATGAATTTTATTGGTTATGGAGTTTAAGTACCGTTTCAAATTAATGATACTGGTAAACCTAATTTTTGTTTATGAAACTCTTAAAACCGGTCTAAGTAAGGGTTGTTTATACTTGTATAGTTGTATGCTACCATCAGATAAGTCCCCCTCAAAACTCACCAGTAGTCTAACTCGAAGTGTAAAGTTATGGCTATTAAATCAAGAGCCGGACCTAATTAAAGTTGACATAAATCTCTATTTTAGAATTTTACGATTTATAACAAGTTAGCTTGAAATAGGGTGGACGTGCTTCTTTGCTTTAAGATTTGCAATTTTTGGTATATACTTGATATTATGGGTTAACAAGTAACACTAAACTGTTGGTATATTAAAAGGGTAATTTATGGCATAGTTAATTGAAATGCTTTGCTTATGATTGTTGGTCTAGTAATAAAAAGCTCGTGAAGGGTACATCATACATTTCTTTCACTTACACTTAGTTTCCTCTTTTGTGCCCTTGTTTGAATTGTTGTTCTGTGGTCAAGCTTGGATTTTTATGACTTTTCAGTGGGTGATTTTTAGGTAAGGCCATAATCTAAAGTGAAGTTAAAAAGGACTGGTTACAGCCTGGTAGGTTTTGTAGCTTTTCTTTTGAATGAGATTTGTTTGACCCCTTATAACATCCATTGTATAAGAAGTGTTAGGACCTCATTAATTGTATTTCGATACAAAACTAAAACAGTTAATACTCTGAGATACTGCTATTTGAAATCGGTACATCTAGACTTGGATAATTAGTTTCTTGAGCTTGTACAATGTGCTATGGTTGTTAATGGATAGTAGATAAAGGCTAGGATTTCAGCACCTACATTACAGTAGAAGTTCTTGTTTCAATCTTGGACCTAACTGTGTAATGAATTTCTAAGCCATTGATAAGTGTGATCCATTGTTTCTGTGTGGATTTTATCTGTAGATTTATTATGCATAACTAATTCTTGCGCAGGGAATGAGATACATTCATGTTATTGTCATAGTGTCTCGATGGCTAAGGGAAAATGCATAGTGTTTTGATGACTGTTAATTTGTTGTGATTAGCAGTCATATTATCACCATTTAGAGTGAATGAATGGTGTGGTAATTCGTGTGTTTATTTTTATTGATTATTGTCATAGTTGGCTAGATTCCCATAGTTTATTATGGCGACGACCGAGGGGTCGCCTAGAAGATATGGATATATTATCTTGAATGGGATCGACAACACTTATTTCTGACGCACGGTTGGGAATTAAGTGGACTACGCAAGAGTCGATACGTGTCATAGTACGGTTAGAGATTGAAATTATAAAGAGGGGATGTCGATTAATTCCGTGGGTGGAAAATCTGTTTTATTACTACTTGCTAACCTCTATTTTTGGTGTTTCCGTGTCTTATGCATAGTATGAGGTTCAATAACTATTTTTAGTCGTCGAATCTATTATTTTACCAAGAGATACTCCTATAAACCATTTTCGTATTTTGCCGTCATTTTAAGGATTTTGGGTTTGCTAGGTTATTTGTAAGTTTTATAAAGGTGTGAAAGCCTACTTTAAGTTGGGGTCTGACCCAACTTACTATTATTTTCAGGGAACGGTGGCCGCGGAGCAACCTAATTAGTAGAACGATTTTTAGTTTCGGGAAGCTACATCATCTTTGTCTTCAAGGTGCTTAAACAACCAAATGTTTTCATAGTTTGTTTTTAAGTCTAGACTTCGTTATTTTAAGTAAGATTTTTATCGTTTAACTTATACAACCGACCTGCGTGTCGAAGATAGACTTTTGTTTTAAAGATCTTTTATAACTCTCGTCATTTTTAAATAAGATTTTTTTTTAAAACCTATTATTTTCAAGAGCCCCACACGATAGCGGATCTCCATTTGTTGGCTTGAAGGTTTGAGTGTGTAAAGTGTTCCATGAGTATGCCACATTCTATTTTAGGGCGGCCGACCTAGAATTACGAGGTGGGGCGTTACAGTAACCCAGATTCTATATCATAATCCACAATCCACTTCCTCATAATCCAAATTTACGTGGCGACTAAACCTAAAATTTGTCACTACGACCCAGATCTACATTACAACTTAAATAAACCCTGCGATCTAAAATATGAATGTGTCTTAAAATTTATCTTATGATCCAAAATTTATTATAATAGAACCCAGTATTTGCCCCTAAACATAAAGTGTGACCCAAAATTTTCCTAATAACATTTAAAATCTTGTAACACATGATATACCTTGCGTCTCAATGATTCAAAGTTTGCATTGCATCTTGAAATTTGTCTCGTGATAAATAAATTGCTCAACAACTCCAAATTTTTCTTACACATAA
Source organism: Papaver californicum (assembly GCA_023531435.1). Classification (NCBI taxonomy): domain Eukaryota; kingdom Viridiplantae; phylum Streptophyta; class Magnoliopsida; order Ranunculales; family Papaveraceae; genus Papaver; species Papaver californicum. The sequence continues at coordinate 28,796 of JAJJMC010031819.1, forward strand.
AATTGTTATGTGACCTAAATTTGTATCATTATTAAATATCGGTATCCAGTCACACAACATTGTCGTTGCCCAAAAAATTTCTGGAAACACTATTACTGTGAACCAAATTAATTTTTACGACATGGTCCTAGATGTACGCACAGTAAACTTAAAGCATGCACCATAAACCCAAAATATGTTCGATTACCCATAATTTTCTTAGTGACCTGACCCTAATTACTGCATTTTTATCCGACATTTGCAATTACCATCCAAAACCTATATTTTGATAAAAGTCACCTTGTGACAAAAAAAAAATCAATATTTGCTTAGTGACCTGACCCCAATTACTGCACTTTTACACAAAATTTACAATTACCATCCTCTAAGATAATCATACCTGAGAAGAAATGATTTTATTCCAATGTAATGTACTGAAATACAAAAGAGTTATTACAAAGGTATTTATACCAACAAGACTAATATAAAGACAGTGCTATAGAGAAACAACCGAAAGATAAGGGCACTGTCATAAAGCAAAATACATTTACATTTAGTTACTCTTATAGTCCCTGCAAGCTGAGTATGCACAAAATACATCATCTTGGACACAAAAGTAAGAAACAAATCTGGAGGAACACCTTTGGTAAAAATATCAGCCAATTGAAGAAAATAAGGAACAAACTTGATGATGAGAAACTTGGACTGAACTAAATCCCTTATAAAATGATAATCAATCTCTATATGCTTAGTCCTAGCATGAAAGATTGGATTATACGCCAGACTACTTGTACTAAGATTATCACACAACAAACTACAAGGTGCAGAAGAACAAAATACCCAGTTCCTTGAGTAAATAAGATCCATAACATTTCAGAAGAAGTATTAGCCAAAGATTTGTATTCTGCCTCTGCAGAAGACTTGGAAACAGTTGTATGTTTCTTTGATGTCCATGAGATAAGAGAAGATCCTAAGAACACTGCATAGCCAGAAGTACTCCTTCTTGAATCAGCGCAACCATACCAATTAGAATCTGAATATGTTGTTATGTTGGAAAGATCAGAAGTACCAAGTGCAATACCAAAACCAAAACTCCCTTTTATAAATCTCAAAATTCTGTTGACAAGCTGCAAATGCTCAGTAGTAAGTTGGCGCATAAATTGAGAGACATAACTAACAACAAATGCTATATATGATCTAGTCATGGTAAAGGATTTGAGTCCCCCAACAAGACTCCTATAATACAGTGGGTCATGTAACAATTCTCCATCATATAAAGAACACCTTGGACCCTTTGCAACTGGTGTGCTATATGGCTTGCAGTCTACCATGTCAGCCTTAACCAACAAATCTATAAAATACTTCTTTTGAGTGAGTAGAATAGAATGAGAAGTATCATCTATAAGTGCCTCAATTCCTAAGAAGTAATGTAGAGGCCCTAAGTCTTTCATAGCAAATTCAGTACTCAAATAAGCAATTATAGATATAAGAAGAATACATGAACTGCCAGTAAGTATGATGTCATCAACATACAATAAAAAGTAAATAACTTCTTTGTCTGACTTGTAATGAAACAATAAATTATCACATTTTGATTGTTGAAAACCACATTGAACTAAAAAACCACTAAATCTTTGGAACTAAGCTCTTGGATCTTGTTTTAATCCAAACAAAGATTTCTTCAAATGACATAAATGGTCCTCTTTGCCTTTAACTTTAAAACAGAAGGTTGTTCCATGAAAACGCATTTATTCAAGTGCCCATGCAGAAAGGAATTTGACAGATCTAGTTGTTGAATCTGCCAACCTTTAGAAATAACAATAGTGATCACTGCTCTAATAGTGGGTGCCTTCAGTATTGGACTAAAGGTGTTCGTATAATCCACCCCATCCAACTGATCGTAACCCTTAGCCACCAACCTTGATTAATACCTCTCAACAGTCCCATCTTCCTTGAGTTTGAGTTTATAAACCCACTTACAACCTAACACATTCATCCCTTCATGATATTTCACTAAGTCCCAGGTGTCAGCATCTTATAAAGTTGTGTATTATTCATTCATAGAAACAAGCCATTTTGGATTATTCATAGCTTGTTTAAAAGTCTTGGGTTCAGTAAGTTGTAGAAGTGAACTCAGAGCTGCAGCTACAGGATGCTTCACAACATGATTAGTTACAAAATCAGGTAATAGCTTAGGTTTTGTAATACCATATTGAGACATGCTAACAGGATGAGAAAGAACAGACACAATTAGTGCAGGACAACTGACTTGTTGACCTGAAATAGAGGGAAACAACTGAGTTGTTGGTGAAAGAGATGAACTAGAAACAAGTGAGCTGAATTGATCATCAAAGAAGGAAGACAACACTGAAGATGGTGCATTAGATGAATTAGAAATGATAATAGTAGATGACAAAAAAATGAAAGAAATTTTCATCAAAAATGACATGTCTTTTGATGTATAAATCTTCCAGCCGAATTCTCATAACATCTATAGCCCCTATGAAGAGGACTATAACCAATAAATGTACATAAAGATGACTTGGGAGATAGCTCGTCTTTCCTATAAGTTCTTAAATAAGGATAACAAATTGATCCAAAGACCTTTAAAATGGTGTAATCAGGTGGTTTGTAAAATAGAATCTCAAAAGGAAATGAGAAGTGCAAAAGTTTTGTAGGAAATCTATTTATAAGAAATGCGGCAGTTTCAAAGGCATCATACCAAAAATGTTTAGGTAAATTAGCCTTGAAAAGAAGTGTCAATCCCACTTCGATTATATGTTTATGCTTCCTCTCAACAAGACCGTTCCGCTGACAGGTGTGAGGATAAGACAATCTAAGAGTAATACCTGAAGTATCCAATAAATGTTTAAAAGGACCTTTACATAGTTCATAAGCATTTTCAATTTGATAGAAAACTATTTTGGCAACTAACAAATTTTCATTTATTTGTTTAAAATGTTGAAAAGATACAAGAGCATCAGACTTAGCCTTCATTGGATAAATCCAGTGAAAATGACTAAATTCATCAATGAAAACAATATAATTCCTGAATCCTAACAAAGACAATTCAGGGGAAGGTCCCTAAACATCACAATGAACAAGCTCCAGAGGAGCAATTGCGACTCTACTAGACAGACTAAAAGGTAATTGTTTATTCTTGCCTAATTGCAAAGCACTACAAATAAACTTAAAGAGGAAGGCAATTTGATAAACTCAGCTGAGTGAATCTTGTGAAGGATATCACTACAGCAGGATGGCCAAGCATGTTATGCCACGGAGTGGATGAAGCAGTAGTTGAAGCATGAAAGCAAGTTGTTGTAGATGAAGTGAAATGATAGGATATAAATTGTTGATGATTAAACCTCTAGATAGTACCTGTTTTTTAACAACATCTTTAATGAGTTAACCCCAATCATATAACTCAAAAAAGCATGTATTGTCCTTTATGAGTTTTGCCATTGAAAGTAAATTTGCTTTCAAAGTGGGAATGTATAATACTTTTGTCAGCCTAAATGTCTTACCTTGAGTAGGTAAAATAGCATCACCAACATTTGAGATAGCGAGAAGCTTACCTATCATTACATTGGCAGAGCCATTATAGGGGGCGAAATTTGACAAAAGTGAAGAATCACTAGTCATGTGATTTGTGGCACCTGCATCTGGAATCCATTGAGTAACATTTGGTAAAGCAGCAAGAGGCTCTTCAGTAGCATTATTCAACTCAATCCCAGTAAAGGCTTTTTGAACAGAGATAACAGATTTTTATCAGGTTGGTATCTGTAATAACATGCCCCGTTCTTCTGCATATCTGACATTCCACAATAGACCAATCAAAAGAACCAAAATTATTTATTGAACCTCCTCTTGTAACACCAGAATAACCACCCGAATTTCCACCTGAATAACCACCAGAATTACCACCTTCAGTAGATCCAGAACCATAAGAATACACATTACACTTGAAGTTACTTTTATTCTTATTATGAAAATTCTTCTTGTAATTTCTTCCACCAGAATTAGTATTCTTGCTATACACTGCAGATGAATTTTGATTATCAAACAAATTTGTCATCTTAGAATCTTGATCTTTTAACCGTTGTTGATGATTAATCAATCTAGCCTTGATTTCAGCAAAGGTGAAAGGTACCTCACGATTTTGTGCAGAGATCACAAAATTATTGTAATCACGACCAAGTCCATTAAGCACATGCATTATATTGCCAGAGTTACTTTTTCAATTATAGCCGCAAGATTATCAGTAATCGATTTAATCTTCTGAAGAAATTTTTCCAGTGACCTATTTCCCCTCTGAATTGATTGAAGATGATTGCAAAGCATCAATCTATGAGCATCAAACTAAGTTGTGAAAGTAGTTTCAAGAAAATTCCAGATTTCATGTGCAGTGTTCAATCCAAGAACATCTCCTAATACATTTTGAGTAAATGTTTCCTTTAAACAACTTGACACAAATCGATCCACCTTTCTCCAATAAAGACAACCAGGATTCTGAACTTGAACACCATTAACAGAATGATAGTGAGATGGTTCTTGAACACCACCATCAACATAATCAAATAGATCAACTGAAATCAACACCAATTCAAATTGATCCTTCCATAAAAGATAATTTATGTGATCTAACTTCAATGATATGAAGTTTGCTATATTAGTAAACGGAAGTTTTAAGTTGTAACGATCTTGATTAGATCCATCACTGATATGGATTTAATTTATATATTTTTAACCACATAATATATATTTGTTAGTGCTTGCAATTCTACTAACTTGGTTGTTTTTGTATTTTTATAAATTGTCTGAATAAAGCTCAAAGTTATATAAAAGCATGACAAAGATGACATATGTGGTGTTATTTCATTCCCAAATCAAAGTATAGAAGAACTGGAGTTTGGAGTGCATACAAATGGACTTCTTTTTGGTGGATTTTGGTTGGAGTGGTTGTTTTATGAAAACAACACACACCACGTGAAAATGAGAAGGTGGGTTGGTATAGGGAGACAAAGAACGTGAAGGTGTGGCCTTGTACTCTTGTGTCACACTTTACACGTTAACCACTTTCTATGGATTAATTCTGTTGGATTAGTTCTGTTTTGGGTTTGATTGAATCCATTAGTTCTGTTGGATGGCATAAAAGGGAACAGAGCCTGACGCAAAAAGTGGAGAAAAGGGTACAAGAGAAAAGGCACGTAGCTAGGTCAAAAAGCTAAGCCTAGGGTTGGTTCACGTGAGAAAAGAAATAAAAGAAGAAGGCTAGTGAATAGACAGTCTCACGTGAAGGAAAGGCAGGTACGGTTGGTATCTGCTAGGTAAAGGCTAGGGTGCGGTGAAAGAGGTATCTACAGTGGATGGCGAAAGGAAAGTTAGGGAGTAAACAACTAGGTGCAGCTAGGTGGTGGTTTCTGTTTTAGGTTCTAGGTGTTGTTAGAGAGGCGGAAAGAATAGCTAAAGAAGAGTTGGTGTAGGATATAAGAGAGATTGGGACAGATAGTGATTGAGACGCAAGAGTAGGATGTGAGCCTCTCACGTGAAGGAAAGGTGGGGCTAGTCTATGAAGAGAGAGGCTACGTTAGTGAGATTTAGCTTCTTGAGGTTTTGTTTTGGAAAACGACTAAAAAGGGTGTCACGTGGAGGAGTTAGACTAGGTTTTTCATTTGGTTAACCTAGTATAAAAGAGGTTGGTACGCTTTTCAATAGGGAGTTCTGATTTCGGAGAGACTTTCTCCTGTACAGTTTTGGGAGGCGGTACAGAGAAGAGACGAGACAGATTGAAGAGGACGGCTGGAACGGAAGAAGACGCCTATTTTGGTTTAATTATTTCTCTTTACTTTTTCTTAATTAATTTTATGGGTTTTGAGAAACCCATCTCCATGTCTTGTTAATTAATTTTGTAGCTAGGGTTTAATGTTGAAACCACTTAAAGTTTAGATCAATTAAATCAACTTATTTGATACAGACTATTATGATTTGAATAGATTAATTCCATGATTTTGATTTATTGATTTAATGAAAAATTAGTTGTTGCTTCACCGGTTCTGTACAATACAGTAACTTATGTGCAAAATTAATAGGATAACAAATATGTTTGTCTACTTATTTGATATTCCATGCTTTGGTTAAATCTTTAGATGGGGTATGCTTAGAAGAGCCAGATATTATTTGTGAACCTATAATTAGTTTCGTATTATTTTCTCGCTAACGCAATTTGATGGTGTATGCTTAGACTTAGAGCTTTTGATGCACCATGCTTAGGGAGTCCTAGTGACATTTTGATGTGATTTTATATAGTGGTAAAAAGAGGTTCGATTCTCGAACT
>JAJJMC010031826.1:0-88358 GCA_023531435.1 Papaver californicum
CTATCTTAATCTTCTTCCACGTGTCGTGCTTCTTTAATTTACTAACAGGGGTTTAAGGCATGTTCTTGAAGATGAATAAATATCTTAATTTTACACAAAAGCGAATGACTTGATTAATCATTCATACCCTAAAACAAGAATCCCAATTTGAATAGCCTTTTGCTTGATGTTCGCCCCATTCTTTTCTTCCCAAAGAAACTTTCTAAATATCAGCCGAAAACTCAAAGAAGTGAATGTGAATGATTTTTTTGGGTCACTAGGTACAACGGTTTTCAGCGTGAAAAGAATCAAGCCATATATTTATAGCTGGAAACAGTCTGGGGCTGGCCCTAGCGGGCCTAACATCATGCACTTTATATTTGGGAACTAAGACCCTACTCATGAGCAATCCATAATATCAAACCCTTAATTAAAAGAATTAAATCTCCACCCTAAATTATTAAAAAACATCCATACCCTTATGTATATTGTCAAGCCTTAATTAAAAATAAATAAATATAAATCCAAATTATTAAAATATATTAAAATAATATTCCCACCACCGCCTCCTCCCATAACCACCTCCTTCCACCACCAACTGCCACCACTTTCCACAACCAGTGCCACCCACCACCTCCGCACACTAACACCACCATCTCCACCCACCACCACCTCCGCCCACCAATACCACCATTATTGTATAGAGGTACTATACACTGTTCTACCACCATAGCTAGTGTCAGTTTCACTGTCTATTGCCTATGTGTAATTTCCCATTTAGGGTATTACACAAAAATTTTATTTTTGCAACTTTTCGACCTGTTCTCTGGATGGAGGTCAATGTACACTTTCTACCACCATAGTTTAGTGTCAGCGTCACTGTCTATTGCCTATGATATGTTTGTTTTACAACTATTAACCTCTATGGGTAGAAGACTCGTTCGTCCAAAAGGTCTCCTTTTTCTCAATTCTTTACTTCCCATTGTTTTGGTTCATTTTTGTATTTATGTAACTTACTTAAGATGAATCTGTGGAATATGTATAGAAAAGGTGGTGTCCCGAATGGAAATGGTTTGAAATGATTGAAACAATAATTTAATTGATGAACAGAATAGTTGTTTCATTGACAATGAATATTCCTAGGATGACCGGCGATAGATCTTTTATGAATCTAAATACACATTTTCTTGGATAAGCAATTAGCATTCGGCATCATATGATAAGCGAAAATGTTTATAGTATGAGTACAAGTAAAGTTGTTCATGGTATTTGATTGGTTCTTTAATTAGTATCTCCAGTGGTATGTATATTTAATAACAAAGTATTTAATAACGTAGAGTATAAGTAAAATTGTTGTGTTAAGTGGTATTTGTATTTAATAACGTAGAGTGTAAGTAAAATTGTTGTTTTAATTAGCATCTCCGGTGGTGTTTATACTAGTACCCAAATTTGTCATTTTTTGGAAAAAATTAATTCATAAAATTTAAAAATAAAATTTAATGACGTCTAGACACTTATCAAGATATTGGACGTCTAGACTCTTATCAAGATATAATTTTTTACTCGTTTACACTTAACATGTGAGGCTGAGTATAAAGAGTAAAACATGAGACGCTTGACGCCCTTCCTCTCTTCTCTTCACGTGAGGGCCAAAGCTTGGTCTCCTCCACTTCTTTTCACGTGAATAAATTAGGTTTTTGGTAAATCCTAAACTATACTAGGCCTCTCCCGTCGCGTGAGATCTATTGAACATGTCTCAATCGACTCAACATCAATAATGTTCAATACTACAATATTACACGAGACATCAAATGTCATAAATGGGGGAATACTAATTAGGGTTTTGGTGTGGCGATCAACGACATGTGGTGCAGCAGTGCACCCACTACAGAGAAGTTCTGGAAAGATTGATAGATGTTGAGTAGAGGGGTAGGAGGTTGAGTAACTGACTATTCAACCTTAATCGCAGTATAGATCAATTGTCAACACCTTCTCTACCTTCTCCACTTCACCACTACTCAACCATCAATAATTTCTTTCAGAAAAGAGGTCAAGTGGTTACGATAGCCATGATATAGATATATGGTCAATTTATTGAACAGAGGGACAGGTTTTTTTAAGTCTAAAACACGACAACTATTTTAAAATTAAACGAGTCTAAAAACAGAGCAATTCAAGTTAATTAATCTTGTTTATCCAATTTTATCAAAAGAGTTGTTCATAGCTATTCACACCAACTACATCCAACATAGTCTGATATTCTGACCTCATTCTTCCCTCGCTTCCCTTCCTAAGACCAACTCTTCTCCTTCTCGTTTTGTGACTGAAGCACGACTAGAACGACTATTGCTTGGTTTAGGACAAGATTGTACATATTGATCTCACAAATCTTAACAAAGTGCTTCAACATCACAAATGTTTAAGGATTGACGAATTATCACCTCTTACCAACTTTTTCCTAAATTAGCCTTCAATTTGTTTTTCCCCACAAAAAATATGGCGACCACAGTGGGAGATAAATCTCTCAGTTGCAATTCTTCAATTTCTCAGTTTATCAAATTTTTGAATTTTATCAACTTCAAAGATGGTTGGTCTCAGGTCTAAATCAGAGACTACCCCTAATGTCAATTTCTGCTAGTACCAGCACTAGCACTCCATGTATCACTCGTCAAGCTACCTATGTCGAAATACTCCTCCTCCTCCACCTGAGCAAAACGCTGAAGAAACAAGGGATGAGCAGACTCCTCCTACCATTGTCGATTTGATGCAGACACAAGAAACTATGTCAAGGACTCAAACAAAGATGGCTGCAACACAGAAGGAGGTACTCACCTTTCTCAAGACTCTACAGGGAAACTAACACCAGCAGAACATACTCAAAATACTTCTGAAACAACTACTGAACCCAACACATCAACGGGTCACACTCATAATGATGATGAAATTCACATTCTTCCTAAACCAGTGTCGGAGAGGATTCATCAACCCAATTTTGTTACTCGTGAAGACTTAAAACGACTTCTTTAGGGTTGCATGAGGGAAGATTCATCTCTCATTCATCAATACCAACCTCCCTATTCCTTTGAAATGTAGAGGATTGCTCTTCCTAAGGGATATTCCTCTCTACCATTCTCACTTTATGATGGAACATGAAATGCTCGTGAACATATTTCACGATTTCTGGAATCACTAGGGGAACATGAGTACAACCATGTGCCGTGTATGAAAGATCTTTCTAAATATGTTACCGGAGGAGCATACACATGGTACAACAATCTTGCTCCTAACAATATTTACTAGTGTGGAATGGTTAATGAATTTTATAAGAAATACTTATTTCTGTCAGAACAAGACACATTATCAGACTTGGGAAGGATGTTTCAGTGATCGAATGAACATACTAATGATTATTTGAAGCTGTTCAGCGATCGAATCATTCAAAACAAATAGACGATAATCAAACAAGTTTATTATCTATTTAGAATAAAACAAAAGGGTGCAAATGACAAAGAAACATAATAGTCAAGGACTTAAGAATCGAGTCAATTGTGATCCCATGCGGAGTCATCATCCTCGTGTTTGTTGGTTTCAACTCAGAACCTACTTCAACATCTTCCTGAGAATTTTCTTCTAAGAGAGGTTCGTCTGTATTAGAATCCAGGACCACTACATCAACATGAACCAGGTCTATCTGTTCAATTTCAATTTTTATTTGCCTAATTTGGCGTCATTGTGGACAAACATCAAATCTTTTATCCTAAGTGTTTCTTTGTTGATATTCTTCATCATGCCTCCATTTTTTTCCCATGCTCACTGAAGCCAAGAAAGCATGAACACGTCACGAACTATGCTCATATGTTTGAGGGACATACCACATATCACTTGTCTAGCTTCATAAAAAGGACGATCCATTTTGGAGTGCACCTCTACGGAGACGGTCATCTATGATTCGATACTCTTGTTTCTCTCCCCTGAAGAATTAAAATCACGACTACAACCCGAAGTCACCATTATATTGTTATTTGAAAGATAATTGAGTTACCATTGCAGACAATCACAAAGCAGAAGATTAGCAAAGTCTGCAAGAAAATTAGGGCTTAGGAGTATCCCTTATCTCAAACCAATATCTTATTTATATAATACCATCAACAACAAGACTGGTGGTCGTGACAATGCTAAACAATAACATAGGAGGAAGTCAAGAACATGGGCTACTAAGACAAGAACTGGGGACTGAGTTCATGTGAACTCCCTCACGCGTAAAAAAATAAAAAAATTCATGAATATATATTCCCGTAAAATAGGAGGAAAAAGGGGTTCGGTCAAATCCTAGCTCGTAAAATTTTAGTTACAGAATTGGTGTTCTTATACAAACACAAGAATAATAACAAGTTCATCCAAGAAAACTAGGGTTTTGGAAGTATTTTGATTCAAAATAAGCATATGAGAATTTCTTTTGAAAAAGTACATGCATAAACTCAATCTAGAAACTGTATACTCATATGAAGAAGACAAGTTCGATCTTACCTTATGTCGACAGCCGGACGATATTATGTACGATAAACACAAGACGCAACTCTTGTTCGTCCTCCTATCACTTTCACTTTCTTGTTAAGACTTGTCCACTTTAACTCTGATCAAACTTCTCAATCCGGTATTGACTAGGGTGCATATGTTCACCAACTTTGTCGAGCTCAACATTGACCCGTCTTACTGCTTGGATGATCAACCTCGTTTGAAGCCTTTTCAATCAAGTCTTGCTCATCCATACACTTTCTGCTTCGTTTGAAGCTTTTAATAGTCAAGATGTGTTTCGTACAAACTCGAATATTCAATTTAACTTCAAAAGTAACGCTCAACTTTCCAAGATGTGTTTGTCTACCTCAACTTCAAGTCGTAATCAAACAAGCTTGTCCGCCTCTCTTTCAGAGATTGAACGACTCCAACATAGCTCACCCGTTCACTAGCTCAAACCCTAAAAGATCGGTATGCCTTGCTGCCTCAAGCCAAGGCTTCTACATATAACCTTTATCCTAGCTTGTATGATCATCTCCCCCCTCCTAATTCGTCTCCTTCAAATAACTTACTATCCAGCTATCTCAACTCAAGCCTTAATCAAGCTGACTATGTCCTTTATCCAACAATAATCCAAGACATGTATAACCAATTTTTATTACTCATGTGTCTAGCTCTTTTTAAAACCACCATCCCAACTTTGTTCAACTTGTGTGTCCAACTTCATTCAAATTTCGTTCACACCGCTCAGGTCCAAGACGAGTTTGTCAACCTAGATTTCAAGTTGTGCATAATTATCTACTATTAAACAAGTTGTTCTTCTACTAACGTCTAGCTCCGTCTAGAGCTACTAGTCCAACTTCGTTCAACTTGCACGTCAGGCTTCAATCAAAGCTCGTTCGCCCATCTCAAGTCTAAATGTATGCCTTACCTCAATATCGAGATAGTACTCACGCATCTATTAGTAAACTATACGTGTCCAGTCAACATCAAGAGTTTTACTTTGCTATTAGAGTACTAATGCAATCAAGACGTTCTTCCATGCTTGCTTATTCAAAATCTCAAGACGACTATCATTTCTATGGTAGTATCTAACCATTGAGCTATCAAGTTATTTTAATTTGTTTTTATCCGCCAGGCCACCATCTAATGCTTACCACACAACATTACTCGTTCCATGCTAAGCAAGGGATTTAATTTAGATGGTGGGTTTTTGACAAGGATAAAATAGTAAATCACCTTTCAAGACTCTAGTCTGAGAATTACCAAACTTTAAATTTTTTATAAAAGAATTCTCGGGTAGGCGTTTATACCTACTCTCTCTCAGGTGCATATCCCTATCCTCTTTCTATATCTGGCGAACATATACGATCAAATTGATGAATTTAATCAATATTCATCACTACACAAAATCATCAGAACAATACTAGCGTACACAACAACCTTCCCAGATGTTCTATGATTTTTACATAAAATCTCTTAGGATCCTAGATGGATTTCCCACTAGTATAAAGCAATTTGAGTATTATATTCGGATGCTATATTTCATAGATGAATCCCCAAAACTATATATGTTAATATTCATGTTCAAATTGAACAATTTAACCTATTAAGATATATATATTTAATTAAAGCGCCACAATTGTGCTTAAATTAAAATGTCAAAATATGACAAACACAATTTCATAGCCTCTACTGGCCGAAATCCCACCTTGATCACATTAATCGTTTGTTTAAAGAGACAACTAATGTGAGTGAGAAAAGAATTTAATTATAGGGTCTTTGAAACACTTGAGTAGCAATATTAATAAATGTGTCAACAAGTGTGACAAAGTATTTTGAAACCCTAATTAGGGTTTCAAAATAAAATCAGCAACACTTATAACGTTGAAAAAAACGTGTCAAACGCTTTCAAACCCTCATTAGGGTTTGAGAAGAAATATGCAACACTTGTAAACATGGGAAAACTGTGTCAAAAGGTGTCCTCTAACCTTAATTAGGGTTTGAAGATAGTTTTGTAACACTTATAGATATTGCAAAAGTGTGTCAAAGAACTTCAAACCCTAATTTCGAACATTAGGAAAGCTAACCCTAATTTCTGCACACGTCTTGCTCCTCTCTTGTGCGTCTTGATTTCTAAGAGAAAGGCTTGCACCACTTCATTCCTAGCACGTAAATCATTCTTCTCTCCGAAGATTTGACAATTTTACTCTTTTACACACAATGTGTGAGGCTGAGTGCAAAGAGTAATATATGAACGTCTAGACTCTTATCAAAATTTTGACGTCTAGACTTTTATCAAAAAATTTAGCGTCTAGACTTTCATCTAAATTTTAAACGTCTAAACTCTTATAAAAAGTTTAACGTCTTACTCCTTGTCAAAAGATGACATTTTACTATTTTACCCTCAACATATGAGGTTGAGTACAAAGAGTAAAACGTGGGACTCTCGTTTCAAGACTAGAGCTTGACGCCCCTCATCTCCTCTTTTCACGTGAGGGCCAAAGCTTTTCTCCTTCTCTTCTTTCACGTGAACAAATTAGGGTTTTGACAAATCCTAAGCTATACTAGGCCTCTCTCACATATATCTTTGTATGAGGCTTTACATACAATCTTTCATGCTCAACAACATATACTTATCTTTATAAAATAAACATGTCAATGTAAAATTGACTAAGATGGACACATTATTCCATATTCCCAAAAAAATACAGTTTTGTAGTCTGCTAGACTTATAAGCTAGTCAAGCAAGACGTATCTATTTTATTTTAGTCTGCTAGACTCATAAGCTAGTCAAGCATGACATATCTATTTTATTTTAGTCTGCTAGACTCATCAGCTAGTCAAGCAAGATAAGTCTCCACTCAAGATACCCATTGAGAACGTCTCAATCGGATCAACATCAGTAGTGCTTAATACTATAATATTACATGAGACATCAAATGTCACAAATGGGCGGATATTAATTAGGGTTTTGGTATGGCGGTCAACGACATGTCGTGCAGCAGTGCACCCACTAAAGAGAAGTTCTGGAAAGATTGCTAGATGTTGAGTAGAGGGGTTTGAGGTTGATTAACTGACTATTCAACCTTAATCGAAGTATAGATCAGTTGTCAACACCTTCTCTACCTTCTCCACTTCACCACTACTCAACCATCGAAAATTTCTTCAAGAAAAGAGGTCGAGTGGTTACGATAGCCATGATATAAATATGGTCAATTTATTGAACAGAGGGACAAGTTTTTCTAAGTCTAAAACACGACAACATATTTACAATTAAACGAGTCTAAAAACAGAGCAATTCAAGTTAATTAATCTTGATCATCCAATCTTATCAGAATAGTTGTTCATAGCTATTCACACCAACTATATCCAACATAGTCTGATACTTTTTCCTCATTCTTCTCTCGCTTCCCTCCCTAAGACCAACCCTTCTCCTTCTCGTTTTGTGACTGAAGCACGATTGGAACGGCCATTGCTTGGTTTAGGCCAAGATTGTACAAATTGATCCCTCGAATCTAAACAAAGTGCTCAACATCAAAAATGTTTAAGGATTGACAAATTATCACCTGCTTACCCACTTTTTCCTAAATTAGCCTTCAATTCCTTTTTTCCCACAAACACTAGCTCAATGATGTCTTTAAACCTGCTTACGATCAAGTCAATTGCAACAGCAAAAACATGAAATGTTAGTGAGATAATACAATCACTAGTTTACAAATATTCTATAAAACGTTCCATGGGGTTTATATATTTTGATTAAATTTTGAAAATGATTTAGTTGTATAATTTTCAAAATTTAAAACAAAATTTTTAATTTTTTTTTTTGGGTTGGAATAAGTAGAAAAAATTATATGGCTTTTGTTTTTAAGGTTTGAATCGATCTTATTAAGATTCGAACTCAACTAACTAAGTATAAAATCCCTATTATAACTCAGTGAAGAAATTTTGGGTTATGAAATTAGTTATGCTTAATATAAAAAATTGTGGGTTATAAATTGCATAAGCTATGGTTAATAAAGACATGTGCTATAAATGAAATAAGTCATTATTTTGGCGAATTTTTATTCGTAATTTGTTTTCCAAAGGATAAAATTTTCGTGATTAGTATTACAAAAATTGAAGAAAAGAGTTTTGTGTGGTTGGAAAAGAAAAAAAAAACTTTGGCTGAATACATGCAACAAGTTTTTTTTCTCGAGATTCCAAAGTTATATTGATTTAGGTAATAAGGTGTAGATTATGTATCCACAAACCTATACCTCGTACTGTAAAAAAATCATCCATAAAAAAGATAAATAAAAACCTCAAAAAAATTCATATGTTTATAGTATTCTTATCCTTTAAATCAACTCAATATAATTCAAAATACACCCAATCTTATGAAATACATCAAGTCTCATTCAACCACCACAACCACCTCCTCTACCGGTAGTATCACCATTATTACCAGCACCGCCGCCGCCGCTACCAACCATCACCTCTGTAACCAACACTAACGCCACCACCAGTACCACCACCACCCTCACCAAACACCACCGCAACCACTGCCAACCACCACATCCACAATAATCAACACCACTGCCACCTCCACAACCACCACTAGCACCATCGCTACAACCACCACAACTGTCACTACTACCAGCGTACCATCGCCGTCACCACCTCTTTCGTAATCACCAATACCACTACAAGCACCAACGCGTCAAACCGTTAACCACGAGTCATGTTGAATCAATATCGAACTAAACCGAGTAAGCTCCGAGTTAATTTTTTATTTCTTTTGGGGGAGTTGAAACTAACCTTGGTTTGAACATATACCTAACGTTCCACCAACAAAATGTTGATTTTAACGATAAAAACTAGACAAAAATTAGTTGAAACCAAATTTGGATTCAACATAAATTACTTGTTTTAGCAACAAATTACTAGTTTCAACATCGTTTAATTTTGTCAAAATATGTTGAAACCAAATCTGATCTCAACATATATTTACTGCATCACCAATATAGAAATATTGGTTTTAATGACAATAACTAGATGTTATTATTTATAACCAACCTTAGTTTCAACGTAAACTGAGCATCACCAACATAAACATTGTTTCTGACAACACAAAATGACGAAATTCGACAAATCCAATTATATGACTATTATATCTAAACTTACAAAATATAACAATAATAAAGCCAAAATGATAGTTTCATTGATCATTCAAGCTAAGTGATAGTTAGTGTTCGATAACGAGTAACAATATTTTTGATTGTACCAGCAAATACATGATATCATTTAGAAAAGTGTGAAACTCGCATTTTTTTTAATCCGGATTTTGGGTCGATACCCGCTAGAGTTGAAAATTTTAATTGACAGGTAAAATACTTTCAAAAATAAACAAATAATAAGAATAATTTCTATGTTATTTGTGAAGTGGTCAACAATTGGACTTGATCAAGATTTTTTTTTTAATTATTATTATCAAGTGTTTTTTTAAGTAAACACATGTGTCAATTTTATGTACTAAACTCCCATGCATTTTGACCAATATTTTTTCTATATGGGCCATTTATTTGGGGGATGAGAACTCTTCTTCCCTTTTTCTTTCATTTCCCTTTTTTTTTCTCTGGTGATTTTTTTCCATTTCTTTGAAAATTTAAAAGGGACGCAACTGAAGATCATGATTAGTGAACCCTGAACTCAGTATGGAAGTTGTTGATGTCGTTTATGTTGGATTAGTTGTATAAGAATTTATTCTCGTTGTTCTTCAAATTTGGAAATTTTCTTGAGGTAACCAGTTTTTCACTCAACTGATCATTGTAGTTCTTACCAATTAATGAGTTTGTGCTATCACACTTGATACATGTTAGGATTGAGCACTTGGTCATAATTTCTTCCTCAAATTTAAAGTTTTTGTAAAACAGGGAAGTTAGGGTTCATACCAACTTAGGGTTTTCACAAAATTGGGTGTTTAAGCTTCAAATTAGATGATATTAAAGTATGGGTTGGCTGTAGTTAGTGACAATTTCAGGATTTCCAATTTAAATTTGTTTAAATTGATATATTAATGTTCTTCATGTAAAAGTTAGGGATTTTACCCTGTAAACAAAATTATGACTAATGTTGAATGGGTTTACAAAAATTTACTTAAATCTTGGTCATGTTGTAGTATTGAGTTAAATTTCTTATTGGATTAAGAATCTAACTTGATTAGACTTAATCCTGATAATGGTTATTGTATGGTTTATGCAGCGCGGTTGATTTTGTAAGTAGCTGCTAGTTGGTTTAGACAAGAATTATTCCGGATTACCTTGCAATCATTGTTGCTGCCTTGAGTTCAATCGGTACTTACAACACCGTACAAATATATAATTGTTTGATGTTGAATGATTAATCAACTTCACATTGTATTGTGAATGAAACTGCAGTCTATTACTAATTAAGTATGATGGTTACTTAGATATAGTTCATAGTAGCATGTGCAAGCATGATGAGCCTATTACTTGTACGGTTTCATTTTTGATGTATATCACACGCACATTTGGTGTTTAAACTTTTGTTTATGGCAATCTATGACTATTTGAAGCATGATTCAAAGGGCTAGTGTTTTGGATCCTTAGTGAACTAAGGTAGTGGTTACAGTTGATTATGGAAAGAAATCTAAGTTGTGGGTATATGTTGTATGAAATCTTGGTTCTAGCTAAGACCGATAGTAGTGGGTCTTGGAAATTGTTGGTTAATGATAAATGTAAGATGTTGGTGGTGGTGATAAGCTAAATTCTACTATTACCCTTCAACTCATATGCATGTTGATGGTGGTCTTCCGATCTACATATGTGGTGTAGCTGAGATATTAGGAATGATTTATTCTAAAACTACTTGTATGGTGTTATGGGTGACGTTTATGTGGTCAAGACCTGCATAACTTTATTTTTGCTTGTTAGTGATATATTTTAACTGCCAAGGAAAGGGTTAGTCTCTTGATGTACTTTGTGTGGAGTTATGAATTACAGTGGATTTATCTATTAAGTGGTCACACGGATAACGATTTACCTTTTTCAATATAACTAATGCTTTTCTTAAACATGCTGCACCTAAGTTGTGTATATTCAAGTACTACTTGTTTGATGTTTGTTTCCCCTTTTCGGTAAGGTAGTAACAGTCTAGACTTTGAACTTATCATTTGTACGTAAATAATATGCTCTTATTCCAATTGGATTTGTGTTCTTGGATGATAGACGTTGGGTTAAATGTAAGAGTTAAAGCTAACTTAGTTTATTAATTTTTAATATCAAATCTTGGTACTAAGTCTGAATCTATATTTTACCATAGATTTTGTCTAATATATATGGTATAAATGCTTGTTAAATCTTATTATGCTTTGTTTGCTGCTTTTGTGCTCATTTTAAATTTGAATTCAGTTGATTGTATGCTTTAGTTGATTGTATGCTTTTGTACGTAAATGTTGGTTTGATCTTGAGAACGGTCAACTGTTAGTGGGTTGTAGAGGTTATTTCTTTCAAACCAAATTAGGAACCGTAAATGATATTAGTGATATGGCTCTATATTTATAATAACTCTATGGTTAGTTCTGCCTTTCTGATAAACCTTCATTTTTAGATAAATAAACAAAATATGGTGAGTTCTGCCTTTTTGATAAACCTTCATTTTTAGATAAATAAACAAAAGATGGTGATTGTTCTAGTCTTAACTACAACCTTAGAAATGTTGTGTTTCTTATTCATATTGTGCGAGCACTTTGTTTAGTATAGAATCCATGGCAGGTTTGTGAGTTTAATTTACTTTTTGTCTATGAAATATCCATTTGGAAGTTATAAAATCTATGATATGATCTGTTTACTCATTTGGTACTTATGTTTAGTATAGAATCCATGGCAGGTTTGTGAGTTTAATTTACTTTTTGTCTATGAAATATCCATTTGGAAGTTATAAAATCTATGATATGATCTGTGTACTCATTTGATACTTATGAAACTTGTAAGATGCATTGATATTTCTAAAGTGGAAAATGTATTTGCAATATGATTTTCATGACATGCATTACGAATGAACCAACGTAATTGGACGAGGTGTACATTGTGATATCTAGAGTACCTTTAGTAATGATAATACTGTTGGTAAGTGGATAAGTTAGGGATAGTTATCGCTACGTAATTTGTACTTTCTAAATGAATAAATGACGAACTGTGGTGGTGCTTGATCCCTTCGATTTACGGAGAGGGTACGTAGGCAGCCGCTTTGTGGTTGTTCATGTCGTCTAAAAAGGGTTGGTTGTTGCTTGACAGTTCATACCATCCATTCGTAGATGATTGTAACCTTCGATGTAAGAGGTAGTTGCATTACTGGTTGTTCATACTACCTTGAGAGATGATTGCAACTTCTTCGAGGCTGTTCATATCATCTAATGAGAAATGAAGGGTGACTGTTGGATACCAATTCATATCACCAAATGAGATTGAGAGATGGTTGTTGCCATTTAAAGGTTATTCATATCATCTGAGAAGAATGGTTGTTGTTTATGATGACAATTCATACAATTGATCTGGAAATGATTACTAACTCTCTTGAGTAGTTCATATCATTTGTAAAAGATGGTATGTTGAGCTTGACTTAGTACTGTGAATTACCAGGCCCACTGGGCTCCCACCTACGGTGACTATCCGGAATACCGTCGCTAGAACAGTGGTAAACAATGGGACTGATCATCCTCACCCGTCGTTGGAACGTTATGTGTTGTCAGGTCTGCTAGCTCCTACTTACGAGTGGTAACCCGGAAGACCCTTAGCTGTAACGGTGGCTGGTATTCGACTACTCTGGAAGGAGATATTATACCTTCACAATGAAACGATGGATATCGTATGTAGGATTCAATGATCCTTGAAATATAAAATTTTGGTGTTTTATAAGAGATGATTGTTATCAAATGTGGTAATTCATATTATCTGTCGGTATCGAAAAATGTCAGAAATGGTTTCAAAAACTGTAACGTAGTTTGACGGATTCGATGAACCAAGAAAATATATAAAGATTATATTTGTCTGCTTATAAAGAAGTTTGAGAAAAATCGATGAACATTTGCTTGGTAAGATCAAATTGGTTCAAAAAAATTAAAAGTACGGTTTCTCGAGTGGCGTATCGGGAAGTAGGAGCTAGCCTAATGGACCGAAACCCAACTCATTGAAAGCAAAATTATTTTGGTCTGTCACAAAAAGGGTTTATTATTAAGCAGTCAATATAAAATTATTGATAACGAAATTGTTATCGTTTATTCATCAACTTCTGATTCCTTACAAGTACAAATAATAGTATATGCTCTAAATTCGATTAAAATTTAGAGTTTAATTGATAGTAGCATAGGAGGCAGAGAACGAAGTTGGTGGTGGTTCAATCAATTCACCCAATTATAGATTTAGGGGTATATGTTAGATGATGATTGAATATTTAAACATGTGAAAACTCTAAACTCTAAATTTGAAACTGAGTAAAGGTTATTCAAAAATTTAGAGTGGGAAATCTATCTTTATGGAAAAAAAAAATCGATGAAGAAATATTTCTCTGAAAGTGAAAACACAAATAATTGAATGAGAATTGATGCATTTTTCCTTGGTTTGTTGAAATCTACAATACAAAGTACATGAGAAACGAAAACATAAAGGGGTATTCACGTTTTTTTTTTGTTAATTGTATAAATCTGTTATGCCCTTGGTTTTGTTAGAAATTACTTTACTTTCGGTTAAAACAAAAAACACGTGTGGGAGCATTTTAGTCTTCAGGTACCAACCAAATATTTGGTAACACAAAACAACGATATTGCCTTTTTGTTTGTGGGAAAAAATGAATCTATAAGGTAAATTGGGAAAAGTGGGGTGAGCAGATGCATGTTCGTCTAATCCTTATACATTTGTACTGTGGAAGTACTTTTTTAGATTCGAGAGATCAATCTGTACAATCCTGACCTAAACCAAACAATGGTCAATCCAATCTTGCTTCAGTCATAAAGGAGAAGGAAAAAGGTTGATTTAGGAAGGGAAGCGATAGAAAGGTTGAGGTCAGATTATCAGACTCTGTAGGATGTAATAGGTGTGAATAGCTATTAACAATTCTCTGTATCTATGATAAGATTGTAGAAAATCTGATTGTTCGACCACTTGTCTTGTTCTGTTATGTTCCCATTTTTCTCAATAGATTGAGAAATCTATTTATAATAGCTATTGTAATTGTTCACCTGACCTCATATCTCGAAGAAAGTGTCAATGGTTGAGTAGTGGTGAAGTGGAAAAGGTGTAGAAAGTGTTATTGAAGCTCGACCAATCATTATTGGAGCTTAGCTTTGTATTTGACGCGATAATGACTTAGCACTTACATGAATATGTGATGTTTCGACTTAGTACATCCGTGCGCAGCTTTTGATGCACTATGATAAATCATTATTATCCATTTAAGGTTTGAATATTGATGTAAAGTCACTCTAAGAACCTGGGAATATAAAGAGGAATTAATTTTCTCCATACTAGTAGGTAATATATCTAGGAGCATTGGTATCTACTCAAGAACAAAGATGTGTTCTGGATGCTTATTTTGTATAGTCATAAATCATCTAGGAAAGAGTTGTGATCATCACCAGTGATATTTTGAGGATAGTGTTGTTATATACTAGTGATTAATTATCTAGGAGATGCCCTATTATTGTATAGGAGTAAATACTAAGTTGAACAATACTAATGTTGTATGTAAAATATTGAAAGATCAGCCGGGTGAGGCTCTAATATTATTGTTTGTACTTTCAGAGAGACTACAAAATTAATGTGACATGCATGTAATAAGAGTTTGACATTTTAATTTTCCTACGGAATATAAAATATAAATTTTATGCTTTTGATGTCGGGTCAGTAGCATATACAAAATTCAGTTATTTCTAGGTATAGACGATTTTTACTATTTCACCTTTTGTTAAAAATCCACAATTTATAAGTGTGTGTTCAACTAGGTCAATTTGCATTGACATGCTTGCTTTGTAGAAGTAAGTGTAGCAAGCTGAGGATAAGCGTGTATATGTGAGTGAGGCTTAGTATGACCTTTGATAGACAAAGGCATGGACTGGAGACTTGGACGGACAAGTTAGGGTTTATAAAATTGGATGTGTGAAACAATCTTGGATGACCAAGCATTGCTAGTACTGGATGGACAAGCATTGAGGCAGTGGTGCCGCCAAACACCAAGATGAGTGTTGAGGCAGTGGTGCCTCCGAACACGAAGATGAGTGTGGTGCCGCCAAACACGAAGATGAGTGTTGAGGAAGTGGTGCCGACGAATACGATGATGAATTTTGAGGCAGTTGTTCTACCGAACACTAAGATGTTTCGAATCTAAGCATTGATACATATACAACACAAGTTCAAGAAATTCAGTTGTGGAAGTTCTGCGACTTGAGACAAGTCCAATATTGCTCAATGAGAGATACATATAGAACAATAGTAGGTCCCTCTAACTCAGATGAGAGTGATCATGGATGAGCTCAATATTGCACTATTGATAAATAAAATTCAAGTATTGGAAGTCTATATAAATACTGTGAATACAATAATGAATCAATATTACTCAATATAAGTCTTCATATTGATATGTGTATATGGAACGTGTTCGACGGATTCAGCTGCAGAATCTTTGCACCTGAAACAAGTTCGAGTTGCTTGATAGGTGTCTAAAACACCTTATTTATAATCTGTTGTTTATGCTTTCTTTGCTATTTTGCTTATAAATTAGTGTATATTATGATTTGTTTGCGTTTTATAGGTATACTGAAGGCATGAGAAGCAAAACAAGAGAATTGGGAGCCTATGACGTTGCTCGGAAGCATTCGGCGTTGGCAAACTCGAAGAATAGAAGCACACAAGTCTTACTTGTGTTAAACACAAAAAATTACTGATGGGCATCTAGTGTTATAAAGGGATTGAGAATTACTAGGGGGAACCAGCTAATCTATAATGAAATGCTATAGGAAGTCAAATCGTTACAGGGCACCTAGTTTTCTGCTAAGGGACACTTCCCTCGTCTTTATAACATCAAAACAAAAATTAGGTCGACCTATATTACACTTCAGTTCACGACCAAGGCTTCTTCACACTTAGGGATGTCAATCCTTATCCGAAACCCGACATCCGTTTCCGATAATCCGGGATCCTATAGGATATTATCGCTATAACGGATATCGGATATCGGATACGGATATTCCTATCGGATATTGAGGGTTATCGTAACGGAACCGGCTAAGCCGTTATCCGAAAGATATTATCCGTATTCGATAAGGGTGTAAGTAAAGTGTAAAGAAAAACTTAAAAACTAGGTATTCTTCCTCTCAACTAAAAAACTAGGTATTCACTTCACTAAGAAAAACAAAAAAACTCGACCAGTTGCTCTTCGCCTCTCCCTCTCGGATTTAATCCAATTATAGAGAACATCCCTGGATTCAATTGTAACTACTTATTTTGAGAAGGTTTATCTTCTAGATCTTCTTATTATTCATATCTCTTCTCTGCCCCCTTTTTCTAAGGTTTGTTTCTAAATCCTGTAATTCTCTGAATGCACTAGTAAAAGTTTTCGATGTCTGCTTCTGTTATCAATTGAGAAATGAGATTTTTAGAAATTTTCCTATTCAGTTGTTTTCTTCTATGTTGATTCTTAAACTTTTGGTAGATTTTAATCCCAACCCTAGTTTTCTTTTTCTGATTTTTGGGGAATTTCAATTTAAAAGGTTGAAACTTGAAAACAGAATCAGGATTCTAGGAATTGGTGTTACAGTTATAATTATATGTTTGTTTTAATTTGATTGCATGAATAACAAATTAGAGTACTCGAGATCCAAGTAGTAACATAATGCATTCCATCTCTTTGAACTTGTTTATGTTTTTCAAAAAATAATCCAAGGATTTTTTGATAAGACGAATCCTTGTAAAGTATGATACGGGGTTTTCTTTTCTTTTTCTAGCTCCCTGAAATTAATGAATGATCTTATGAATAGGTTTTTGGTTTATTCTTTGATAAGACGAATCCTTGTAAAGTATGAATGATCTTATGATACTGGTGCACTTTCGACAGCCATGTCATGGGTTTTTGATTTGTATGCATTATAAAATATGCTATCATTGACCAGCCAGTTTAGTCTTCCATGTTTGTTTATGCAGACTTTGTTGGTATTTTTCGAGGTATGTTTATGCATGTGTTATAACTTACATGTATTCTTGATATGTGCTTCCTAGGAGTGCATAAATGACTTTCTAGATTCCAACTTCTTATAGTTATTGTTGACCATCACTGTTGTTGTTCTAAATCCTGAAAAATGCTAAATATTATTTGTAATTTTGCAGAATTCAGTGAGTACATGCTAGAAAGGGCAACATGACAACTGGTTTTAGCGGGCAGATATGAACTTTACTCATTTTGTCTGCAGTTGTTTGCTTATGAACTTTACTCATTTTGCTTCTATTTATCCTTTTGTTGACTATGTAATAGGCTTACTTATATGAACTTTATGCTAGAAAGGGCAACATGACAACTGGTTTTAGCGGGCAGATATGAACTTTACTCATTTTGTCTGCAGTTGTTTGCTTATGAACTTTACTCATTTTGCTTATATTTATCCTTTTGTTGACTATGTAATAGGCTTACTTATATGAACTTTATTCATTTTTGCATTTTGTGTTTTCTATCGAATATTTATTGGATATTATTGGATATACGATAATCTTAACGAAACGGAATCGGATATGAAGGTTAAAAGTCCGTCGGATATTATCGGATAACGGATATCATCGGATATCGGATATCCGATAAACTTATCGGATATCAGATACGGATGAGCCAATATACATTCCGTTAACACCCGTTGACAGCCCCACACTCAACCAGTTGTTCACCAAGTTCCCAACGCCGGCTAACCAAGGAGTGGTTCGAGAGAAGGCAACAACGAGAAACACCAAGGGAGGAAACAACGAGAATGACAGTTTCTGGTTATGGTTGATGCCGTAAATAGTATTCTGATGGGTCTTGTTAGGTTAAAATTGAAATAGTGAAATAGAAATGGGTTACTTTAGGAACTGTTAGTGACAAGAGCAACAAAATTGGGTCGAGGTGAAAAGTGGTGATTCTGCGATGTCGATAAGGAGGAAATGTTGGGAAATAAAGTAGGAACGACACGTGTAAGACGATTAAAAAAGAAACAGTAAAATTAAGAAGGATGAGAAGCACATAATCAAAGCCATATCAAAGTAGCGGAAAGGGACAGAAGTGACAGACTGAGCAAATCTCTGCACGGTTGACACGTAAGATCGGAAAAGTAATATCACATTGATCGAAACAGACAGCATTAAATGCATAGGGAGCGGGAAAGTAAGGTAATAATTACTTTACTGACACATATGATCAGGACGAAGTCGATATTCAAGGAGTGAAGAGCACGTGTAAACCATGCGACGAACGCACCAAAGATTTCTAGGAATGAAGAGCACGTGTAAACCATGCAAGGAGCGCACCAAAGAGAAAACATGACCTGTCAATCTTATAAGCGTCCCGATCCTAATATAATAAGAAGAACGATAGTGGGTATCGGGACAAGTGGGACTCGCTACTATGACTATAAATAGAAGATAGCATTCAATGGAGAAGGGGTCGGAAAATTGGAAAATGAAGAAAAGGGGAGAAGATTAAGAAGACGAGAAGAAAAAAGATTATTAGGTATGTATGATGGATGATCCAAAGAATAGAACATCCATGATAAAATTTCTTGCTTTTAACAGATGTAATTGAAATTGTACTATTGATCAGATTTCTGATCTATCCACCATTGAATTGTAAAAATGTTTATCAAATTGTTATTTCTTAAAATGATTCTATGTATCAGTTCATTTATTAAAATCTTCAGTTAAATTTGCAATCTTCAAATCATTGGTTGTTAATGTCAATGGGAAAATTGACATAAACAATTTGGCGCTAGAAACAGGGACTGGGTTAAAGGATTTATCCTACCTGTTCTTTAAAAATGAATTTGATGCTGCATTAAAAACGGAAATGGTATTCTAATTGAAAAACAGAGATTTTTACGGTTAATTGCATATGTTTAAATGTTTGGTCATAAAACATATTTTAAAAGATGGTAAATTTAGTTTCTGTCACTTTATGTTTTTTTAAGCAATCTATTGTAAGAATATTTCGCTAACTTTTAAAAGATTATTAGAGATCAAGAGAAGAAAGCAAATTACCAGCAAATCCAGAAGCAAAATGTCTCAAGCAGACTCTGCGAATCAAGACAGTAATGATGGACAAACTTTCAGACAAAGAGAAGCTGAGAGTCATTCAGAACCACAACAGAGTAATGTGGGAAATCATGCACCAATCCAAGACCTAACACCAAATGCCTTATCACAAAATCAGTTCTCCATCAGGATAACTCAGGAAATAATGTTAATTATCTTCAAAATTTGATACGGGAAATGGATGAAATAAGGAGAGAACAGAGGATCAATCAGGGTAGAATTGAATTATTAACCAGAGAAAATCAAGTTTTAAAAGATGCAATTCGACATGAACAGAGGCATGCTGCAACAAGATCACGAAGTCCAGAAGTAATTTCTGAAAGACGAGCACCCAGAAACGAAAGAGAAAATCAGGATCATAGGATGGTGTTAGCAGGATCATCATCACGAGCCAGAAGGCAGAGAGAAAATCAGGAAATCCAACGTACAATGGCAAAAATGTATTGAAGCCATGGAACAAATGAAAAAGGAAATAAAAGGACCGAAAAATAAAGAGGGAGGAAGAATAGAAGAAGTGCTAAAACAAGCTAGGCGTACACCGTTGGCTCAACGATTAACAAATGTTCCACTACCAAGAGAGTACAACATCCCTATATTTGAATGTTACGATGGAACGAAGGATCCAACCTCACATTTAAAATACTATAATCGAGTGATGTCACGGTGGGATGGTCATGAAGCAATTATGTGCCGTTGTTTTCCTTCAAGTTTAACAGGTTCAGCATTATTGTGGTACGATAGGTTGCCTGAAAGCTCCATTGAGTGTTATTCACAATTAGTGAGGAAATTTCTTGAAGCATACATGTACAACAAACATGTTGATTCGGGAATAGATAGATTATATTCCCTTACATCATGGCCAGAAGAAACCATAAGATCTTATACCGCTCGATGGCATACAGTGTGTCAAGCGATTGGAGATGTTGACCCAAGCACTGCGATAAATCATTACAAGTGGGGAATCACTGACCGGAGATGTCAGCTTTTTATTGAAATTCATCGTAATAATCCCAAGACCGAGGGGCAACTCAGAGAAATAATAGAAACATGTGCAAGGTTGCAAGATGTCCAGGAACAAGGTCCAAGAAGCAATTCACGAAATCAGGAAAGCATGAAAAGGACAAATTCAATTGATGTGTCAATAGAGCAGAAAAAGGAATTTCCTCATAAATCAGAATCAAAGGAATCAAAGCGTCCACGGCAAGGGGACAATAAAGCATTTGTGCAACGATTTCAAGAAAGAGTGTTTACAAAGCTCAATATCTCATACACCGAATTATTTGATATCATAAAAATTAAACCAGATTTTTAATGGCCATCTTCAAAAGGCAATCAACCTGAGTTTACGCAACGATCAAAAAATTATTGTGGTTACCACTGTTATAAAGGTCATGCAACAGAAAACTGTAGTAATTTCATTATCCTGGTATAAAAATGATAGACGCGGGAGAGTTAAAAGAATATATTCAGAGGACCGAACCAGTAGCTAGACCCGACAAAGGTAAAGCAGTGCATATTCCATATCATGAACGCACCATTAATGTAATATCATACTCATAAAAAAGAGATACTGACGTAAATACTGCAATCGACAAAAAGTTATGTAGAAGGATTCAAAATCATGAAACTTTTAAAGTATCGGGAAGAATAGCAGAAGCTTGGGAAGACTGGATGGCCTCCCCTCTAACTTTCTCAGCACGGGAAGTAAATCAGGAAATTGAGATGCACAATGATCCATTAGTCCTTACACTACCCATGGCAGGATGGAATGTTAGAAAAATTCTTATGGACGGGGGCAGCTCGTTGAATGTTTTATTTCATAGTTCATTTTGCAAAATGGCGTTTACAAAAGATCAATTACTTTCATCCCGATATATGATTTATGGATTCAATGGAATGGCCTCAAGACCAGAAGGAGATATAGACTTGCAAGTATCAGTTGGACCAATCAACATTCTAACAAGATTCAGTGTAGTAGATGCTCCATCTCCGTATAATGCAATCATTGGGAGACGTTGGGTACACCAGCTAAAAGCCACATATCACCAATTTTGCAATTTCCAACACCACAAGGCGAAATGGAGATCAAAGGGGATTAAGATGATGCAAAGTTTTGTATAATGGCGGAAGTAAGAATGCATGAAGAACAGGAACAACAACAACAACAAAGGAAGAAAAACCGTAGGACCGAAGAGAAGGAAAATGAAATTAATCAATACTTGAGAAGGAACATTGAACAAAAGTCAGCAAATGAATTAGGAGAAAGCAGTAAGAGTCAAGGAAACTCAACAAATCAGCAGCTTGAAGGACTCCCATAGCAATTAAAGGAAATTTCAACTCCAATCGGGAATCCAAAACCAATTTTCACTTCTATAGAAGAAACTAAAATTGTAAACATTGGAACTATAGAATGGCCCAAGAGAGTGCAGATTGGAACTCTGATGAAAGAAGATGAGGAACAAAGTTTAATCAAATTACTTCGTGATTTTTTAGATATATTTGCATGGAAAATGGAGGATATGCCCGGGATAGATCCGAATATTGTACAGCATGAATTACGAATACGACCTGATGCTACACCATTTCGTCAACGGATACGCAAGGTTGCATCGGAATATCACGATCCAGTTGAAAAAAGAATTAGCAAAGCTTCTAAGTGCAGGGTTCATTCGAGAAGTGCGATATCCAACGTGGATTTCTAACATGGTGATCGTTCCGAAAAAGAACGGTGGAGTCATAATTTGCATAGACTTTACCAATTTAAACAAAGCTTGCCCAAAAGATAGCTATCCACTTCCTAATATTGATCAATTAGTGGACGTTGTAGAAGCTCATGAAGCATTATCTTTTATGGATGGTCAATCGGGATACAATCAAATCGCACTTGCTGAAGCAGATCAGGAGAACACTGCGTTCTTTACTCCTCGGGGGCTGTATTGCTATACCAGGATGCCGTTTGGATTAAGGAATGCAGGAGCAACATATCAGCGTTTGGTTGATGCAATTTTCAAACCATGGATCGAGCAAATATTGGAAGTTTATGTCGATGATATGTTGGTGAAAAGCAAATTATCAATTAACCATTTAAAAGACCTCACTGAAATCTTTGGTGCGTTACGAAAATACAAGATGAAGATTAACCCGGAGAAATGCATTTTTGGTGTTTCATCGGGGCGTTTCTTGGGTTATTTGGTTACAAATAATGGAATAGAAGTTGTTCCAGCTAAGATCCAAGCGATAACAGATATGCCATCACCCAGCAGTGTTAAAAGTATACAGAAGTTAAACGGATGTCTAGCTGCTTTAAACAGATTTATTGCCAGATCATCAGAACGATGCAAACCATTATTCGAAATACTCAAGAAGAAAAATAAATTTGAATGGAACGATCAATGTGAACAAGCATTCCAAAGCATAAAGAAGCATCTATCCACTTTGCCAGCATTACAGAAGCCGGAACCCGAAGAGATATTAACTTTGTATATATCGGCAACAGAAGATGCAATCAGTGCAGTGATGGTGCGGACTAATGAAAAAATAGAAAAACCAATATATTATATCAGCAAAACCCTTAATTCGGCAGAAAGAAATTATACTAGGATCGAACAACTCATCTTATCATTAGTCTTTGCCACATAAAAGTTACGTACTTATTTCCTCACTCATTATATTCGTGTCCCGAGCAAGGCACCGTTACAATCGGTATTGAAAAATACGGAAAAAGTAGGAAGAATCGCTAAATGGAATGCCCAGCTAGAACAATTCAATATAATTTATGAGTTGCAAACCGCAGAAAAATCTCAAGTTTTAGCTGATTTCCTTGCAGACTTCCCAATTGAAGAAGAATATGAAATTCAAGGTCTGATCATATAAAAAAAAATTCATTAATAATTTTATTTTATCGCATTAACAATTTATTGTATTTATGATTAGAGGACTACCTGGGTGCGAGGAAGAAGACCCACAAGATATTCTGGACTCGACAAGCTCTCAAAGGTGGGAAGTCTTTGTTGATGGATCCCGAAACAAAGAAGGAGCAGGAATCGGCATTGTAATTACTACATCAATGGAAGACCGAACGATTCATTCTTTTCGTCTTGAATTTGAAGAACATACGAATAACATAGTAGAATATGAAGCTGTGGTGCATGCTTTGAAACTTATCATTGAATTGGGAATCAGCAATGTTCGACTTACGAGTGATTCGCAGTTGGTAATTCGGCAGCTTGAATTAAAATATCAAACACTTGATGCAGATTTAGTGCAATATAAAAATCTTGTTCAAATTCTGGCAAGCCAAATCCCAAATCTTACTTTCCGGCATTTATCCCGAGACAAAAATCGACATGCTGATGCTTTGGAATTTATTTCTTCCATGTTAAATGACCCGAGTATGACAGCACTTAAAGTTGGAAGAATTTATGAACCTTCAATTCAGATAAAAGTACTTCATAATATAGAAGAAAATGTAACAGAAAAAGTTCATAATCCTGCAATACAAAATGTTCCATTTATACCTCAACAAATAGGTGATCAAACAAGTGAACCGGATTGGAGAATTCCGATTCATCAATATTTACAAGATAACATATTACCTACCAATTCTCAGGAAGCAAGAAAAATTCAACTCAAATCAGACAATTACCAACTTCGGGATGGAATTTTGTATCGAAAACCATTTCTCGGACCATTATCTCGATGCTTATCACAACATGAAGGAATTCGGATACTTAAAGAGATACATTATGGAGATGCAGGAAACCACAGTGGAAGACGATCACTTGCATTAAAAGCCAAAACTCAAGGTTATTATTGGATATCTATGCAAAAGGACTCAGACAACATGGTACGAAGATGTGAGGAATGTCAACGATTTGCAAAAAGGATCAAAGCACCAGCCACAGAACTCAATTCTATACTCGGTCCATGGCCATTTGCAAAATGGGGAGTAGATATTGTCGGTCCGTTAGTTGAAGGAACTAAAAAGAGACGATACTTAATAGTGGCTACTGATTATTTCACCAAGTGGGTAGAAGCGAAAGCACTAGCTCGAATCAGAGATTCCGATGTATTTACATTTTTATTTGAAAATATCATATGTAGATTTGGAATACCAGCAGCCATAGTTTCTGATAATGGACAACAATTTCAAGGAAGAAATATTGATATTTTGTTTGAGACATATAATATTCAACAATACAGATCCACACCATTTTATCCCCAAAGTAATGGACAAGCCGAATCCACGAATAAAACAATAGCAATGAATTTGAAGAAGACACTTGATGGATATCACAAACGATAGTGTGAACAATTGCATAATATTTTATGGGCTTATCGCACCACGAGAAAAGAATCCACTGGAGAATCACCTTTCCTTCTCGCATATGGTACAGAAGCAGTCATACCAACTGAAATCATTCTACCCACGACAACAACAGAAGCATGGGAGAAAAATTTAAATACGGATTTAATGTTAGAAAAATTAGATGATTTAGAAGAAAAGCGGGAAGTGGCACTCCATAAGATGCAAAATTATCAAAGAAGGATAGCACGGGATTACCACAAAAAAGTCAAGTCCCGAAACTTCGTGCAAGGACAATATGTATTACGACAGATCCCCGAATACCATCGGGACAAAGATGCTGGAAAGTTCGCACCAACTTGGGACGGTCCATATATAATACATACTTCAGCTGGGCAAGGATCGTATTATCTCCAAAATATGCAAGGACAAACCTTACAATATCCTTGGAATGCACGATACTTAAAGCTTTATTATCCATAAAACTAACACAATTTTGGAAGCCAACACAGGTATTCATATCTTTATTTTGATCTTTATTTTACAATGCGATTTCCTCTGAGTTTATACTTACAATAAAATTCAAATCCAGGAATATTTTATTCTGGAAGAACGCTTCGATTGGCGACATAATCTAAATCTAAATCCAGGAACATCGTATTCTGGAAAACGCTTCGATTGGCGTCAAAATTCAATCTCAATACCCAAAGAGGTACATGTCTTATTATAATTTGAATAAATTCAAAACTTTTAATAAAGAAGGAATGCCTAACTTATGGTTATCATTTTCAGAGTACGTTCGGGACCAACCCTGTATCTTACCCCTGGCCCGGGTTTGTTTCGTATGTGTGGGATCTCGGATTATATGTTTTGAGGTATATACACTTCAATCCATTGTACTTCTGAAACAATATGATTAACCTAATTTTTTTATAAATATTATATTTTGTGCAGGAATAATATTCAGAGCACAAACCATTTAGAAACAAAAAATCACAAAATGATGTTCTCAACAAAAGTAAGTCAAGCTTCGAAAACAAGACAAGATCGGGACACAAAGCTAGAATATCTAAAAATGAAGCTACAAATGCTAAAAGCCAACAACAAGTACAGCTACACTTTGGAATTGGATGGATGGAGTGGTTGAGGAGGAACTTCCGGAACAGGAGCACGACCGCTCACCACAGAAGGATCGGCCTGAGCCCGCTCCAAAGCAGAATTAAACGACATTGCAATTTTAGCTTTAGCATCTTGTCTTACCAGACAACATAAGCATGGCAGTAGTCAACTTCCGTTTGAAGATCTTTAATTTTCTCCTGATCTTTATCTACCTTCTCCTTTTCAGCATTCAATTCCTTTAATAGTTCATCAGCTGTTGATTGTACTTTTATTATTTCATCACCTTGAATGTTGAGTTGAGATTGTAAATCCCGAAGCTTAATCGTATTTAAAGCTACATTTTTCTCTGAAGTCTTCAGCTCTTCAGTAATGTTTGCTATTGTATTATTGGCAATGTTAAGTTCAGCTCCCGCTATTGTTGCTCGGCCATTAGCTTCATTCATCTTCTTTTCTAGCACTAAAAATCAGAGTGAATGTTAGCTAAACCATATAATACCATCAATAAAATCACCATATAACTCAACATATACCTCTAACTACAGATTTAAATTCTGCTTCTTTAAGGGTTAATGTTTTCAGAACTTCTTGATACTTGGATTCCGCTCTATTACGTCTCCAGGTGTTCAATTCAATACTATCGGACAACTGTGTTAATTTCTTCTTAACCAGTTCCATATCCATATTTACTTCTCTTGCATGGTTGTTCAACTGAATCATCCTACGCTGGAACCTAAACAGAGGTTCCAAGTCTCCCTCTGATCCCATAAATGAAGGGTAGAATTTCAAAAAAATAAAAATAAAAAATTATATGCACCAAGTACTGGAACGAACCATAGGATCGTACCCAATAAAGGAACAAACCGTAGGATCATACCCAATGAAGATCGTACCCAATAAAGGAACGAACCGTAGGATCGTACCCAATGAAGGAATGAACCATAGGATCGTACCCAATGAAGGTAGATGCTGGAACGATAATCGTAGTACGAATCCAAGATAAAATATGAATTGAGAAGCAAGGACAAACCTTGATTTTGATCTTGAAGCTTTTGATTTTGATCCTCAAAAATTTACAGTTGTCGATGTTGCTGTTGTTGTTGCTCTTGTTGTTGTTGAAGATTATTGTTTTGTTGCCTGAGATTTTCAATTTCTTGCTGCAAACTCTCATTCCCACTCTTTGCCTTTGATGTCTCGTTCTTGAGCATCAGTTCCAGCATTACGGGTCGAGCCTTATAAAACTTATACGCTGCAAACATACAATCATTATCGATTTTAAGTTGAGTGAGAACTTGCTGAGGAAACGAGAACGATGAGCCTTCTGCCATGGCCAGAATTTCGCTCAAAGAAGAAGGAAGATTGAGCGGGTGTGGCTGATCGAAAAAATCGCCTTCGAACCAAGCATCCCGGGTTCTATCTATCGAGGCCGCACCAACTGAAGCCCGAAGCCTAGCCATGGATGCATTATCGGACTTCGATGCATCGTGCAGAATAGAAGTATTTAAAAACCCTTTGGAGACAAACCATTCGAAGGCTTCATCTTCTTTACCCGCAAGAGTAATTCCCTCATCTTCCTCATTGAAAGGCCATTGAATGGGAGGATTAGTATCGGGCATTTCATCATCGCTATCAGCGGGAGTGTCAGGACGAGCTAATGTCCCGATGGGGGCACCTGATGTATGATTAACTTCAGAAGTATTTACATCCTCAGTAGAGTGCGGAGCATCAGGAACGATTTAAGTGGGAACACTAGGGATCGTACTTTCAGCATTAGCTTCTTCAGAAATTTTATTTCTTTGTTCTTCTACAACAACGTTCTCATTTTCAACATTTTCTTCAACAGCAGCAGCTTCGATCAATTTTACTACATTATCTTCCTCAATAGCAACATCGTCTGCTTCCTCTTGAGGTAATCCGGAGAAAACTGTTAGTGTACCACTGTAAGGGGCGATGTGCATTATTTCAAGGTTAAAAGGAAGAGGAGAAAAAGTGTCGTAGATATTTGAGGGAGCAGTAGTGTCTGGAACAGCTTCAGAAATAGATGAGGGTACGGAAGGCTGATCTGAAGGAAGAATAGGTTCTCCCACACTAACGGGAACAGCGTTGATAATGACATGCTGTCCCGATACATTTGTCTGGACCGAACCTTCAGCAGTAGTTATAGGAATAGAACCACTGCACCCCTCATTGTATTATCTCTAATTTCCCCTTCTTCTGTTTCGGAAGGGTACGATGGTCTTCTCATTTTTCTCATTTTCTTTGTTTCTTCAAGAAAAACTAACTTACGTTTTCCTTTACCTTCGATCACTTCCTCTTCTTCTACTCTTTGTCTTCCCTCAACCATTTGAATACCAAGACTTCGACGTGGAGGAGGAGGAGGGACATCGGCGGCAAGATCAGAATCAGGTTCAATCTGAAACACAGACATTTGTCTCATAAGGAATAATTTAACAACAATTCATAACGGTGTTGAAATAAAGAGTAACACAAACCTTATAATCGAACTTGTAGTCCTCAAAATTTAACCTCCAAGGGCAGTAGCTTGGGAATCGATTTCGAAGCACTTGAATATCATTGGCAGGAATATTACCATAAATCCAAGGACCTTCAATTACGATTGGAGTGCGATACCATTATAGTCATGATCCTGACGAATTCTTTCCTTTGTGGGAAAATCAAGCTTGGTTTTGGGAATATATTTGATTTTGGGATCATCAATTTCATGTAACAAGGAAAATCCCGAATGACTTTTGCGAGCGGGACTGACACTCCACTTCACATAATTTTTCTTTGAGATGCAATCTCCATATGTGGCATGGAAATTCTCAACAGTATAACCCCTGCGTTCTGAAAAATCTGGTACATAGCAAGAAAAATTAGTCCGCCCTTCACTTCGAAGATAACATTCGTCAAGAATCCGCCACCAATTTCCATTATATTGAGTAATGGATCGGGCCAGTCCATGAGGAGAACTACCTCGAGTTGCAAGGACCTCGAATTGAAAGGGATTCTCTACTTCATATAAAGGAATACGAAGTCCGGCCTCTAAAGCACCAGCAGAAATTAATAAATGATTGGGCGAATAATTAAACCTCTGCATCGCACTTAAAGTTAACACATCAGAATTGGGATCAAAAAATGAGACTTCAAAGTCCTGAATATCATGTCTATCTTAAAATTTTCAATGTCCATTGTTCGATAGCTATAAGATGCTTGAGAACGTTTATTTCTAGAAGTGGGGTTAACATTTGCAGTAGCCTCAGGAACTGGGTTACGAGCAGGCCGAGGCACGGCGTATCTAGAGGAAGAAATTCTAGCGGGTCTTCCAGATTCTTGATGGTCACCAGTAGCATTGAGATTCCTAGACGACATGATGTTTTACCAGGAAAAAAAGTTTTTAAGAATCAATTCAATCATATATGTGAAAAGAATCAATTCAATCATATTAGTGAAAAGCTAATCAGGATCAGACATTTAAAGTAAGATACCCAAAAGATAATTTTTAACATACCTGAAGGAAGGAGATAAACAATTGCTTGATCAAAGGAAAAGTAAATATATCTGGTGTTAAAAGCTTCTAAAAACGATTGGGATGACGAAAGTACTTGAAAAAACTCAAGGAAAGCAGAGAACAACAACTTTAAGAAGTAAAAGACAGAAGAGAGAAAGACTGCATCGTATTTAAGGCAAAGAATAGAAACCGTCACAATTTGGAAAGGCATTAATTAAAGGCAAAGATTTGATTTCCTCAAAAAGCGGAGTAACTGACATAGTGATCAGAAGATCCTTTCAATTGGCTAGAATTTGTTACTTGAACGAAAATAGATCTTGTGGAATCATATTGAATATTTGACGATACATTCCGTACCGGGCTTGATGGGTTGACATCAGCTGGTGACCTTGTTCATGCTATATTCTCTTGTGGATTTCCTAGTTCAATAGATGGAACTTTAAAAGATATTTTGGGCTGGTAATTATGCCAAAAAATATTACCAATTCGGCAACAAAACCACTCATTCCCGGCAATGCAAGAGAAGCCATCGAGAAACTACTGAACATTGCAAATATTTTTGGCATTGGGATAGCTATTCCTCCCATTTCGTCGAGATAAACGAGACGTATTCTATCATAACTCGTTCCTGCCAAGAAAAAAAGCGCTGCACCAATAAATCCATGAGAAATTATTTGCAAAATGGCCCCATTGAGTCCCATATCGGTTACGGAGGCTATTCCTATAATTGTAAAACCCATATGAGATACAGAAGAGTAGGCTATTCTCTTTTTTGCGATGGCTGTATGTGGTGGCCCGTCCGATTACTCCTCTTCTTCTGGTTTCGGATCGACATCTCTTCTTCCATCGGCGCCCAGCCGGAATCGAACGTGAAGGAGCGGCCAACGCCTATCTTTCGCCCAGCTCTTTCTACTCCTCTCTTTACTGGAGAAGGAAAGGCCAGTCACTCTAATTTATGACAAATCGGGTCTAGTCCTTCCATTTCAATAGAGAAAGCTATCGATGGTCGGATTGGGACGGGAACAAATGGAGGGCTTGGAAGAAGAGAAAATGAAATAACGAACAACTGCGCTGGTCGTAATAGATCGACTTTTATGCTAGTTTAGTTCTTGCTCCAGCATCAGGCAAGGTATCCTCCAATCTAAGGCAATGCGCTAAATGCAATCATTTGCAGCAAGTTCACATGAATCGCCCTATTACATGACCTCGGTTTCAGCAAACGAATGAAAACAATTCCTACGATCCTCTTTTCATCATCCAATCGAGGAAATAGCTCCTCTAATTGGGCCAATATATCCCCCTCCTTGCCCCACTAATCAATGAAGTGGATCGAACCCAGGCCCAAGGAAAGGAGCAGAATAAGTCCAGTTATAAAGCAATCGGATAAGATAGCTCTTCAATCTGCACTTCAACGAGAGAATCGACATCTAGTACAGGTGTATTAACCGAGGGGAATCTGTCCGCTTATGAAGGGATCGAATGTCACCTCTTGAACCGGATCAGGCCGGAATTCGTTAAGACGGGCAAGGATAGAGGTGAGTGAAACTTCGACGATATCCCCGAAGAGGATTTATACCCAGAAGAGGATTCTGTATAGTAGATATGCGAAAAAAGGACCTTTACCTAAGACATTTTAAGTACACATGGATGCGTCAAAGACGAGGTAAGACAATAGGTTGCTGGATCTTTTCCCTTATTATAAGATAGGGATTCATCCCCTAGCTAGCAAGAGCAGAGCCGATAAGGAAGCATGGAAGTCCTAAAAAGGCCTCGATAAGCCTCGGTGTCAAACGGCCTTTCTGTCCTAACCAGGGAATGAGCTTGGTGCTGCTTCGACTAAAGAAGATGAATAGGCTATCGAATGCTTGGCCGAAGCGGGGACTAATTCTTAGAGTACCGGGGATGAGAAGCTAGCTGGGCACTTCCTTTTCATTATCAGTTTCTTGAACAACACAAGGCACAGGACCCATATTCACTGCTGAGATCCGAGGAGAGTAATAGCAGGTCTTTTCTTCCTTCGCTGGGGCATTCTTATCTTGGGGACTAGCTCGGCCCTACTGTAGTTGTGGGATCTTCCTACCTGCTCTAAGCGGTCACCTCGGCGGTAGTCCCATTTCTAAGAAAATCCAAAGAGTCCTCTACTGACCAGCGAAGAAGGGGCAAGCTATTGATGATAGCCATTCTCAGGAAGCTTAGCTTAGAGACTTTCCCATGCATGTCTGTCCCGGCAAGCCGAAAAGAGCTCTATTGTGCGTTTGTTTTTTCCATATTGTATTGCAAAAGCAAAGAAAGGAAAGTCTCGGATTTAGACTTCTACGTGCCGTGTATTACGCGTAAAATGATTACAACCACATTGACTGGCCTCATCGATACTCCTCGTTTGGCTCAAGCTATAGCATAAAGAAAGAAGATCCAGCCTACTGGTTGTTCATGTAGATGTATCGCCGTAGCAAGCGGAGCTACCAAGCATGACTCAATCTTCTTCCTTTTTGTCGGGATATGATAGGGTTGGTCCGGAGGAGACCATTAGCATTAGTTAGCCCAAAAGTAGAAGGGATAGATTAAGTAAACCTATAGAGAGTGGGGCGGGTCTTGGTATAGACATGCTAAGATGTTCCAACTGACAATCCTGATCCCAAACCGATATTTAAAGGTCGGTAATGTTAGAAGACGACTGTCGGTATCTGATAGTAAGTAAGATACCTACGGTCGGTATATCTTTGAAAGCTCAGACGGAGATAAACGGACTCCTCGAGGGCTACTTAAGGCACTTTAGTGCAAACCAACCAGAAGGACTGGAGCTGTTGGATCTTGCTCAGTGCTGCTATAAATTAACAACCAAAAAGTTCTGCGTCGAACTTCATCCCCTTCGAGTTGGCCACGGGGCAACAGCCTCTGACGCCCCACACTATTGCGGCAGGAGGAGGCTTGCCCATCAGCCTACTTTGCCAAGACACGGCAGGAGCGCAACGACCTAGCCCAAACAAACCTACTTAAACTAAAGGCCTTAATGTAAAAAAACCGAGGAAAATAACGTCAAGTAGAAACGAACAAGGTCTTACGGCACGATCGATATATCTTTTATTTTTCTTTATCTCTCCTCTATAGAAAGAGGGGATGATACGCGGCGTGGTATACCTGATCGTTTGGTCAACAAGACGTACGTAAGTCGACATAGCTCCATTTATATTTTCTTTTTTTTCTTTCCAGGAAAAAACTTCGAATTAGGAGGGAGATCTTCCTGATGAACTGTGACCGTATCCTTGGGTGATATCGGGAAGGAATTGGAATGTAATAATATCGATTCATATAGTCAATCATCCACTTTGGTATCTTATTGAATAAAAACGGTGATATTGTTCCTCCATTGATCAAGAATTTCTATTTTTGGGAAGTATCACGATTATCCAATAAGAAGGGTTTCAATTTATTCAAATGAACGATTTGAACACCTTGTGCCGTGATAGGTCACTAACAGATCCTCCATCTTGATCGAATGGATTGGACTTAGAGACT
Source organism: Papaver californicum (assembly GCA_023531435.1). NCBI lineage: Eukaryota > Viridiplantae > Streptophyta > Magnoliopsida > Ranunculales > Papaveraceae > Papaver > Papaver californicum. The sequence continues at coordinate 33,263 of JAJJMC010031826.1, forward strand.
TGATGTTGAGGTTTCCTTTGTATGAATCTCTGACCACGCGGAATCTCCATAGACAGTTTTCCATTTTGTATTCTGAAATCAGAGGGTGTTGGTACTACTCTTATTTCACACGATGCAGGAACTTCCATAACGTTGGCATGATTCAGTTTGAGCAACGGATCCTGGCGTGATACATCTTCGTAATGAAAAGAGAGTGGAAACATGAGACATTGAGTACCATTGGTGTTGAAAGTGCTTAAGATAGGTCTTGGCAATAGATGTACGTGATAATAAAAGTTACTGCTTCCGAAAAGTTCGCATAACGTGTGAAAAGAGTTGATGGAAAAGTAGAGAGTAATAATTGTTCTTTTACTTTTTCGAAAACCTCGACCGTTAAGATTTTTTGAAAAAGAAAAAGAAGGGGGCAAGATGTTGGGAAATAAAGTAGGAACGACACGTGTAAGACGATTAAGAAAGAAACAGTGAAATTAAGAAGGATGAGAAGCACATAATCAAAGCCATATCAAAGTAGCGGAACGGGACAGAAGTGACAGACTGAGCAAATCTCTGCACGGTTGACACGTAAGATCGGAAAAGTAATATCACACTGATCGAAACAGACAGCATTAAATGCATAAGGAGCGGGAAAGTAAGGTAATAATTACTTTACTGACACATATGATCGGGACGAAGTCGATATTCAAGGAGTGAAGAGCACGTGTAAACCATGCGACGAACGCACCAAAGATTTCTAGGAATGAAGAGCACGTGTAAACCATGCAAGGAGCGCACCAAAGAGAAAACATGACCTGTCAATCTTATAAGCGTCCCGATCCTAATATAATATGAAGAACGATAGTGGGTATAGGGGACAAGTGGGACTCGCTACTATGACTATAAATAGAAGAGAGCATTCAATGGAGAAGGGGTCGGAAAATTGGAAAAAGAAGAAAAGGGGAGAAGATTAAGAAGACGAGAAGAAAAAAGATTATTAGGTATGTATGATGGATGATCCAAAGAATAGAACATCCATGATAAAATTTCTTGCTTTTAACAGATGTAATTGAAATTGTACTATTGATCAGATTTCTGATTTATCCACCATTGAATTGTAAAAATGTTTATCAAATTGTTATTTCTTAAAATGATTCTATGTATCAGTTCATTTATTAAAATCTTCAGTTAAATTTGCAATCTTCAAATCATTGGTTGTTAATGTCAATGGTAAAATTGACATAAACAGGAAATATGAGATGAAATCAAGACAAAGAAAGATAGATAGGTCAGAGAAATCGAGAGATAGACTGGGTTCAGTGAGTTTGATTTTCTTGAAATCGAGATGAAGAAGTTGAGACAAGAAGATGGGTTTATTGTTTGGCTGAGAGAGACAAAACAGAGTCGAATTAGAGAATGGATTGTGGCTGTGAGCAATGGGTTTTGATTTGATTTGTATGAAGCGATGGTGGTTGTTTGCTGTGATGGCGAGAATTGACTACTGGCCATGGTCTGTCATCTATGCGATTAAATGGACAAAGAGAATGAATAAAAAATCTTGCAGGGAAGGAGTGTGGTGGTTAGAATTGCCAACAATATATGGTTGAATCATCACCAGGTCGTGCACAATAATTGTTTGATAGAAGTCCTGAACTACCAGGAAGTCTGAATTCGTGAGTTTAGAGTTTCAATGGGTTAGGACTAGTTCAAGAAGTGCAAAGAGCTTGTATAAGAAGAGATTTGGGGCTAAAACCAGCGAGAAGACATGGTGATAGTTGTTGTTGCTGCTGTTTGATTGAAGTAATGAATGGTTGAGATTCCAGAGAGAATTTAGAACTCGAGATGATTTAGGAAGGATAAGTTCAAATCGGATTTAAGTTGCAGACTTAATAGCTATAAAAGAAAACCTCTTGACACCATCAGAGATGCCTTCTGACGACTGCCATCAACGCCAACAGAGAGGAGCTCTGCTCCTCTCCAAAACTCTGCACCTGCATACTACCACCATCCTTCCACCTCATCTGCATACACATCTCCTTCATATCCATCTGCATAACCCTTACCATCTGCATACCAACTGCGCTCTCGCCATCTTCATAGCCATCTCCATCACCACCTGTTCGCAACTACCACAGTAGCATCAGTTCACAGCAACTCAGCAGCCGCTATTGTTCCGCCTCCCATCAGCACCACCAGTCCACTTTTCACTCCACTGATTGCTTATTGGGTTTGCCTAGTTTGGTTTTGAATTCTTATTTTCTATTTTCTTTTCAATTATCATGAACTCCTGTAGTTAAGCATCTTTGATTAGGGACGAATTTGACGTCCGGAACATGATTTAATAATTGATCTAATACTTTGTTTTTCGCAATTTATTTCATTATTATTCATTTTCTACTATGACAATAGTGTTTATGAGTTATTTCTTAATCGTTTAAATTGTAAATTGAATGGTTAATTGATAGTTCTAATGCTAACTCGAGAACTCTTTGACCAGTAATTGTCTAGAAATTCCGAGTACAAGTAGCAATATATGAGTATTGACGATGGGATTTTATTAAATATTTATGTGTAGATATTGACACTAGTAGATGGGTTGAGCCTTTGTATTTGTCACTATAAGTAATTTATCTCATGAAACTTAAAGCATTCGATTGAGTTATATCTAGAGAGCGTACTTCTAGATAATTCGATTGAGTAGAATCCGATAGTCGAGCACTTCTGTGTCCGGTGATTTGAGGAGATTGCGGAGTATTTGAACGTACTAAATATTCTAGGGTTATTAGTAATGAGTATATTGAAGAAACATAACTATGTCGATTTAACTCACGTTTCGTGGCCGAAAAAGAGTCCTTGATCATTACCATCCTCATTTTAATATTCTTGCATTAGTTTTCATATCTTGCATTATTCTTATTTAATTTTCAGAAATTTGAATTGACAACTTAGACTCTCTACTCCCTAGGAACGAACCTGCTTATCATTATTCTACTAATTAGTGTAAGAAAGTGATAAATATATTTTTGACGAGTTCTACTAGTTATGTTCTGAATATCATGTACAGTCACAGAATATCTGGTAGTATAGCAACTAGTACCAGTGATATTCTGAGGACAATAGTGCTCTATACTAGTGTGTAATACATGTAGGAGCTTGAGACTTAAAACATGTATGATTTATAGAATATCTAGTAGTATAACAACAAGTAGCAGTGATATTATGAGGACAATAAGGCCCTATACTAGTGTACATTACATCTAGGAGCTGTCAAATCATTATAAATAGACAATATTGCTCTATACTAGTGTGCAATACATCTAGGAGCTGTCCAATCATTACGTTTATACTCGAGTAGATGATTAAGCATCGAGTCGTACAATTCTAATTATATGTATTCATATAAAATGTTAAAAGTTTAGTCGGGTGAGACTCTAATATTATATATGTATTTATACATTTACAAAGTGGCTACAGGTTTAGTGTGATACGCCAGAAACTCCGTAGTCATCTTGAGTTGATACTGATGTCGATTGATCGTCTAAGAAGTAATGACATGTGAAGTAGAACTAGCAAGGTTGAAAGAACATCGTCTGGCTAGTTTATGATAATCTTAAATGAATACGAATACGCATTGTTGTTGTTGTTTCTAGGAAGAGACTCCCACTAATAATCAAAGTAATCATAGACTTCCACTACACCAAATTTAGTGTTTAGCAACTGAAATAGAGCAAAAAGGGGTTGTAACACTAATTAGTCGTTACAAAAGGGAGTGAAACAAAATTTAGCAACAGGCATATCGTCGTTGCTAATTTGGTGTCATAACGGTTTTTTAACAACTTATTGGCCGTTACTAATTTCCAATTAGTAACAAACTGAGAGTCGTTACTAAATTTTTACCACTGTTGCAAAATCTTGACTAGGTCAAAGAAGACCGACTTCCGTTTTTCTTGTAAATATTTATTAACAGATTCTTGTTGTTGCTAAAAGAATTGCAACATAAAAAATGTCAATCTTCATTGACCTAGACAAAATCAATTTCCCCCCAAATTTTTTTCCATGCAAATACCTTATTTCCCTAAAATTATTCCCATTCAACCCAATTCATTTTACGAACACTAACTTTTAAACATCAAAGTCATTCTACAAAATAAAGGGAAACAAATATTGTTTGATCACTTTGTTTATCGTTATAGTTTAATGAAACATTTTGAACAATAGAGTAAGTTATTCTTATAAAATATTTATAAGAATAAAACTGTATAAGTTATATGTTACGAGAAAAAGTATATCAATAATACTTACGTCAAGAGCAGTTGTATGATTATTCCTCCAATGGTCCTGCAGGGATGTGTTTTTGACAATGTAGCCAACTCGAAATGTGTCTTTGAAGATGACGCGCCCTTATTTTGGAAATGAACAACAACTAAATGACCTGATAAAAGTACAAAATGCACATCTATAAAATCCTCTAATTTTCTTGCAGTGGAGTAGAAATATTATATCTGTTTGCCAATATAGTAACACATTTCAATATTTCACAGAAAAGCAGAAGAGAAAGAAATGAAGTTAATAAAAAAAAAAATCAATTTCGCTTCTTGGATAAAAACCTATTCAAAAAGAGAATATATTTAAAACAACAACTAAAAATTAAGATTCTATAGAAACTTAAATATGTAATATGGAACAAGTAAAGAAAAAGGAACTTACCTCGTATATTTCTTCAAAGTAGTCATTATATATTGTCAGAACCAGTAGCTTCATAAACTCCACAATGATCGTACATAGCCCTACCAAGACAAAATAAAACAACAAGAACTAGAGCATGGATTTTCACACATAATTGGTAGGAAATGTAGCATACTCTAGGCTTGTTCATTTTCCTATGTACAACGAAAAGAAGCATACGCGATAGACGAAAATGAAGCAGTACTTAGAAGAGAGTTATGTCTTTGCATTAAACTTTTATGAAAGACTCATACGAGCAATAACTCAAAGCTCATTGTTCCCATATCAAATCTGATTGGTTTCTGTAACCCTGGCCAGTAACTAGTAGGTAAAGTTCACCATTTTGTTTTTATAAATGTAAATTCAGACAACATGTGATTCAAAATTGTGGTAGTAAAATAAAATAAATTAAAGGAATCATTGGTCACCTTAGGTCCCATAGTCACGTCAAAAGCATCAACAAGGTCTTCTACACCCTTTCACATGCTCTTCTGCAACTTTATATTCTGAACCAAAGGAAATAAGATGTGGTATGAAAAAATTACAGACTCGATGCAACTTTTACTTTTCAACAAAATGAGAAAATAATAATAAAGCAACAGAGGATATGACAGACAAGCACACAAAACGTTAACAAATTACAAGAACTTTGTGTTTATACCTCTTTAGAACTTTTTGAAAAGAATTCACAAAAGTCTTCTTGCAGTCAATAAAAATATTACATAAGAAAATTATAATACATCCACGAGAGGGTCCGTCGCCAACCCACAATAAGAAAACACTAAGTTTTTCAAGAGATTACAGCTACGAACACTAATTAAAAACAAAAGAAAGTTTCAGTAATCAGAACCGATACAATGCTTAATTGTGATATATTGAATTAAGGAACTTAGTGATTGATGGTTACCAGTATATCATATGGTTCTCAAGTCCTTGCAAATCCTTGCAAACTCAGCAGATGGCATCTGAACAATAGCTTGATACTCAAAATCAGGAATAACAGGATGTTCACTATGAATGTCCATCAACTTCATCTCAAAATAAGCAATCTTATCCTGACCTATTTATCAACATTACAATTACACAATCAACATAAAAAAAAATCCATACAGATAAATACTCAAACACTTCTTCTTCATTCTCCATGAAATTTGATAATACCCACACCCGAAATTACTCCACCAAATAACAAAAACAACAACAAAAATAAACAAATAAACAATTCTAGAATAAAAAAACACTTGAAGTTAGCATTAACAAACCATGATAAGATGGATGGGAACACACTAAAACCATCAGATACCCAACAAGAACTTCTATCTAAATAGAAACCCTAACAAATACATCAAAAATTGAAAACTTCAATTATGCAAATCAACACCAACTGACTTCGAATTTGTAATTAAATTTAACAATGAAATATCACATGGTCAAGAACCTCATGTAGATCAAGTGAAATGATTTTCTACATATATTTATCATTATACATCCTAGTATGGATAAATCTAAGTAATCTCTTGTTCATCTCTATAATTGAAACCCTAGATAAGAAATAAAAATACCAGATCTAGGGTTTCCAATGTAAAGATTAAACAAGAGGGTTATGAGAAAAAGAAGAAGGTATATAATGGTGTTGGTATCAGTGAGATGGTAATGGTGGTGCTCGAGCACAAGGAAGAGAAAAAGACATGGCTGCTCTGCTCGCTTGATCAGATAAGTTAGATAATAGGGTGGAAAAATCTCCAAGTTTTCTTAGCCGTTATTAAATTTGGGCGAAAAAATCAAAAAGAATTACCTTGCACACGCACATCTTGCATGATTCTATCTCAGTTGTTGGTAATAGAAACACCTTCCGGGCAGTTACGAAATTACTAACAGCACTGAGGTTGTTACTAAATTTTAGCAACAATAATTTTCGGTTACGATTTAGTAACAACCATATTACTGTTACTAATTTAGTTACTAATATGCAAATTTGGTGTACTGTTCAAGTATCTTCAGAAGATGAGGATGGGAGTCGACATGATTCTGAGTCAGGTGAAGAGGATGATGAGTCCAATCGCAACAGCAACAATTCTAACTTCCCGAATGGTTTGGGGAGCACCCAAGTGAGTTTTCATATTGTATTATATTCATACTAGCATAAAATTTTCCATCAATGGTGGAATGGATGGAAATTTATGTGAATGAATGAGGAATTTCGTTATAGGTCGTCGTCGAAAAATTCAGATTATGGGGTCTTTATTGAAAACCTCATAAAATCTTCATACGATGTCCGTTTTCGATGATCTACCCAAACTTTTTCATGAACAGGAGATGAACTAACTCCAACCGAGGAGGGATTTGAGTTTTGAGTTTATTCTGGGACTCAAAAAGACGAAACAGTAAAAAGTCAGGAAGAATTCAGGAACTTTTCACATGTTAGATAGTTTACCGTTTCAATCACATCTCTTAGATCTTTTATCCGATTGATGTGAAATTTTTATATGTATTAGAGGACATCCATATAAATGGTTTGTTATATAAATCACACATAGATTCATCACCAATGGCTCCCATCTCATAACTTTGTACAGGGAAGCGTAAAATTACGTTTGACAGGCTTGGTGCAAAAACGCCTCTTATGTCTTTAGACCATCTGCTTGTGTATTGAATGCTTGATAATAAATATTTATATCATTAATAAGTCTCCAAGTGTATCTCACTTGGAATCCATCACTAGAACACATATGATATGACTTAACAGAGATATCATGCTTCCAACCACTTTATCCTCTCATATATAACAAGATATATATCAAAGTTTCCATGTATTGTATTGTTGGTTGTTGCTAACGCGTTGGGGATGAATGAAGAACTTGAATGAAAGTCGGATTCGAAGGCAGCGGCGGTGTCAAGCGTCCGAGTTTTCAAGAATTTTGAGATGGACGTCTACTTTGCACTTCGTAGATGGTTGAACACTGATTGTTTTTTGATGAGATGAGAGATTTTTGTTTGTCAGTGATTTTATGGTTTGAATGAGTAAATGATTAGCAAATGGATTATGAAAACTTTGAACTAATGGTTTTTAAATTGGAATTGAGATTCTGATTGTCGATTGCTTATGTATATTTCATACATTTCCGAGTAATAGAAATTACAAGGAATTAAGGAAATAATTAGACATAGTTAGAAGGATAACTAGACGTCAAAGGTTTTTATCCATTTTTCATGTATCATAATTCTTAATGGATCGTAACCCATAGACACTAGCTTGTAGTGTCCACAAGATGTAGTCTTAGCAATCATGTAAGGCCATGGTCGCCTTCACCACAAGATATCCATTATGAAAAACATCAGGCTTTGCTACCTCAGTGTGACAATCTTCTTTTTGCAAAACTCTTTCTTTATCTCTGGAGTGTTATCTTCAGTGTTGTTCATAAGAGTAAGCACCAATTAAAATATAGACTCATATGTTATTGAAGATGTTTAGTGAGCTTTCATATTGTTGATGTGTAGCTATGGGCGTCCTAGGATCATGTCGTAACATGTATCTCACTTGATTATGGAAAATTTTATGCTGGTGTAAACATAACCCATATTTATTTCAAGAGTGATTTGACCATGAGCATCTATGGATTTTTCTTCAGGATTTTTGATTATTGTCAGAGCACAGATAGTTTCATTACGAGTGATTTCCTCGAATTTGAATATCTTAACAAAGATGATGTTAACAACGGTGCCTGTATCAATTTGTGTCTCATCGAATTCTGTAACTTTGAGACGAGTGGTGGTGAGCAGTCCCCAGTCACACTTTTTTTTGCATTTATTCCTCTGAGCAAGTTCAGGATGTACTTCATTTTTGTCAAGAAAAGGTAATCTTCTTCCAGACACAACATGGTTGAGAACGGTGAAGGCCTTTTTGCATATTTTCTTCGAGAGGTAGAGAAGCTCACACATGTGCTCCATCATGGATTGAACTTTCTGATTGACAGATTCTTCATATATGGTAAAACTCCTGACAAGAAGAGGATTTATGTATACTTCCTCAGTCTTCGGGTTCAATTCTCCTGATTCAATTTTTTTCTTGAATATCCACTTTAACCCATTGTAATCACTAATAGGATGATTAACAAACCTGTAAAAATGACAATAGTTAGGGTCTTCATGTTCTCTTGTGGAAGTCGAATATGAGGTAGGTTGATAGTGTCATCTTGTATCCAGATTTCCAGGAGTTCAGTAATTTCTTCGACCCGAAATGGAAAATCTATTACGGTTGGCGCTTCTCTTGGATGTTGTTGTTGGCATTGAGCCATACATGGAGCTAAAACTACTTGGTTGGTTCTTTGAAGAAGTCAAATTTATGGTGCCGGAGTTGGAGCTGGTGGTGCATGCTCGGGCGATTGTTTTGGCATTAAAGCTTTTCTCTTTCCTCATTCAGTCATAATGCTCACAGATGGTTGAGTGTTGTATGATTTAAGAGCTAGACATATACTGCTACGAGTCTCACGTGCTTCTTCTCCCTTGACAAGCCTTGTCCGTTCTAGCAGGGTAGGTGCAGTCGTGGCCGACTACTTGGCAGCGTCATTCAACTTATAAAATTTTTGAAAACGAAGATTTTCCAGAATAACATAGTGGACTGGTACCATCCATTGATGTAAAGTTCCACCAACTGCAATTCGGTCACATTCATGTCATGGTAGTATGACGCTTAAATTCTGAATCATTTCGCATAATCGTTAGGATATTCGTTGCTTCGCTGAAATATCCTTCCCAAGTCTGACAACGTAACTTGTTCAGACACAAAGAAATATTTCCTATAGAAGGTATTGACCATCTCGCACCAGTTAACAATACTGTTGGGAGCGATATTGTTGTACCAAGTATATGCTCTTCCAGTGAGATATTTGGAAAACTCTCTGAGGCGGAGTACATGATTGTATTCATGTGTCCCCTAGTGAATCTAAGAAACGTAAAATATGTTCATGAACATTCCCAGTTCCATCATAAAATGAGAATTAAAGGGATAAATATCCCCTGGGAAGAGGTATCCTTTGTATTTCAGAGGGGTAAGGGGGTTGATGTTGATGAATAGCAGACACATTCTCTTTTCTGCTACTTTGGGGAAGTTGTTCCAAATCTTCGCGGGTGACGAAGTTGGGTTGTTGACGATCAACGAGAATACGAACTTCATCGTCATCTTGAGCTTGGCCCCTTGATGTGCTAGCATCAGCAGTTACTTCAAAAGTGTTTCTAGTTTGTTCTGCTGACGGCAACTTCTCAGTTAAAAACCTTGAGGAATGTAAGAACTTCCTTCTGATTTGTAGCCATCTGTGTTAGAGTCATGGCAAGGGTTTCCTGTGTCTGCATTAAATCTAAAATGGTTGGAGGATTTTGTTCATCCCTTTCTTCTTCATTGTGTTGCTCAGATGGAGGAGGAGTAACATATTGTCAGCGTTGGTAACCAGAGGATTGTTATCGGGAGTACCACCAGTACTGTTACTAGTAGAATTCACGTCGGGAGTGGTTACTGATCCCTACCTAAGATCAACCATCTTGAAATTGAGGAAATTGATAAACCGAAGAATTGGTATCGCAACCAAGAGATTAACCTCCTACTGTGGTCACTAAAATATTTGTGGGTAAAAACGATTTAAGGGTAAAAAGGGGGAAAATGATGGAGTAGGTTAATGTTTATAAGATCAAATCGCTTAAACACCAAATATTTGTACTTTAGAAGTACTTTTAAGATTTTAAGATATCAATTTGTACGAAATTGGCCTAAATCAAAAAATGACCGTTCCCATTTGACTATGATCACAAAGGAAGGAGAAGGGTTGATTTGAAGGGAGGGAAACCGAGAAAGTATTGAGATCAATGAATTGATTTTCAATAATGGTATGTGTTTGAACTGCTGTGAAGACGAAAATAATTTTTCTGAGAATCTCAAAGATGATAGCTCTATGATCATTCAAATGATGTTGAGATGAAACTCTTGTCTCCTAATCTATCCCTTTTTTCGATAAGTTGAAGAACCTATTTATAAAAGTGGAAGTTAACATATTGAACTCGTAAGTGGTGCCAGTTGCATAGAAGTGGGAGAATAGATAAGTGGAAATTAGGTGAAAACCAACTCCACTATGTTAGTGGGACTTGACAGTTGTACGACCACTATTCCCTTTACTCCTTCAACTGCCGACACGACTTTATACTTTCTCGTCATGGGTGTATTGCTACAACGCACATGTTGTAGGCCGCCAGACCAAAACCCTAGTGAATATCCCCCCACATGATTGTTGATGTCTTGAACATGTTTGTCTAATTTATAGACGTGTATTATTTGGCCAATCGTTGACCTATCTAGACTGTTAGTCTAACATGTTATTGAGTCTAACTTGTTGTTCAGACTAGCATATTGCTGAGACTAGCAATGATGCTTAATACATCATTGTATTTGAGAGTTTGAATTGATATTGACATTGATAGCTGAAGTATATCATTGTGCCAGTTGAGGCAACAATATACTTATATGACCTTTGAAGTATATCATTATATCGTGAGTAGAAACGTCACTGAGTAGTAGTCTCGTGTGAGCGATAGGCGTGTGCGAGCGCTAAACTTGTGTGAGCACTAGGCTTGTGTAAACGCTAAATTCGTGTGAACACTAGGCTTATCTAAGCGCTATGCTCATGCGAATACTAACGTTAGTAAATATGAAATAATTTGATTTCATCTTACTGTGAGTAACAAAGTAGAAAAATTCAGGGTATTGTTGGTGGCAAGAACAATCAAAGAGTGATAGAGAGACCGACCAAAATTGGTTGGAGAGCGGGACCGGCCGTGTAGCACGGGTTTAGTGATATAACAAATTTGGTAGTCGCGACACCATGTTTTTCTTATCATATAGTCGCTTGCAATATCTTGACATATATTTGGTGATAATATTGGTGTGAGGACCAATTAAAGAGAAGAGTAAAATTTTAGAAATATTAAAATAATAATATTTTAATACATATTAGATGGTTGCAGGACCTTGTTGTGTTCAACTATTTAGAATTCTTTTACTTTCAAAATTTTTGAGTTTCGAAGTTTTCGAATTTCAAAGTTCTCAACTTCCAAAGTTTCCGACGTTGGTAGAAGGAACAAAAGAGTTTTAATAGGAATATGAAACATTAAAAATAAAGTAAAAATATAAGAGTGGGGACCGACCAAGGAAGAGTCGGCCGGCTGGCACCGATCCCACGACTCTTTTGTATTCTTCTTTATTCTTTCCTCCAATCTTCTCTTGAGTCTTATCGTTATTCACACCCATGGGCGTTAGTTCATATGCCCGGGAACTTCGGACATCCAAAAATGTCAGACACATCGCTCTTTAGTAAAAACGTTTTAGATTCTTCATACGATGTCCATTTTCGAGGATCTACCCTAATTCAGAACCAGAAAATCGCTAGCTTTCTCCGAGGAAGGACTTAGGTTTTGAGCTCGTTTCGGTCATTTAACGAAGTAAACAGCTACCTCCATGAGTTTTTGACAGTTTTCATCTTGTAGTTCATCTGGGGTTTAGGTCAAACCTCTTAGTACGTTTCTCGGAATGAGATTCCCTTTTAGTATGTTGTAGTAAATTCATAGGCAATATATGTTATTGAGAAAATTTTGCCCCATTCTACACCCATGCTACGTTACAAGGTGATTATGATGATGTATCCGAAATTGGGTATAAACCAATGTTATGGTTTTGTTATATTTTAACCAATATAGGGACTTTTAGTGCAACCAATATTGAGAATGTGTAATTGAATTTCGACCAATCACTACTGGAGCTTTATCTTTGCATTTGGTGCGACGACGACTTAGTGCTTACTCAAAGATGTAATATTTCGACATAGTGCATCCGTTTGCAGCTTGTCATGCGCTATGATAAATCAATATTATCCATTTAAGGTTTGAATATTGAATTAATGTCACTCTAAGAATTCAACCGGGGAATATAAAGAGGAATTAATTTGCTTTATACTCGTAGACAATCTATTTAGGAGCATTTGCATCCAGTCAAGAACAAAGATGTGTTCTGGATGTTTATTTTGTATAGTCAGGAATCATATGGGAAAGAGTTACGATCAACACAAGTGATATTTTGAGGACAATGTATACTAGTGATTAATTCATCTAGGAGCTTCCCTATCATTGTAGAGGAGTAAGCACTGAGTTGTACCTAATGTTGTATGTAGAATATTGAAAGCTTAGCCGGGTGGGACTCTAATATTGTTGTTTGTATTTTCAAAGAGTCTACAAGACCAATGTGAGATGCATGTAATGAGAGTTTGACATTTTAATTATCTTGCGGAATATAAAATTTAAATTTTATACTTACAATGTCGGGTCAATAGCATATACAAAATGCAGTTATTTCTTTGATTCTGCTACTGGGTAAAGACGACTTTGACAATTGTATCCTTTGTTAAAAATCCACCATCTACAAGTGTGTGTTCAACTAGGTCAATTTGCATTGACATGCTTGCTTTGTAGAAATAAGTGTAACATACTGAGGCTTAGTATGGCCTTTGATAGACAAAGGCATGGCCTGGAGACTTGGAAACAAGTTAGGGTTTGGAAAATTGGATGTGTGAAGGAAGCTTGGACGGAAAAGCATTGCTAGCATGGATGGACAAGCATTGCTAGCTTGGATGAACAAACCTTGTCCGTAGAGCTAAGGGAGATAAGCATTATGAGCATAGCTAAGGCGGACGAGCTTAGCTAAGGCTAAGACGGACAAGCTTAAAAGCTAATGCGGAAAAGCTTAGAGGCTAAGCTAAGGCGGGCATGCATTAGGAGCTAATCCTAAGGCGGACAAGCAAGTATTGCTTAGGGTAAGACGCACAAGATTTGTGAATTAACTAAGACGGATAAACATTGTGACCTAGATAAGAAAGACGACATTAGTTGGAGTGAGGACAAGCTAGGACTCGACGGGCCAAGAAAAATATTTGCAACGTTTATAAGCGTTGCAACCAGTTTTGAACCATCCCCTTTACCAATTAGGGCTTGGAAGCTTAGTTGGCTATTTGAGACACTTATAAGTGTTGCAAACTTATTTTTAGTGTTTCCAAAACCCTAAATTGAATTCTCTTTGTTGCCCTTCACATTAGTTGATTCCTTAAGCAATGATTATAGTAACCAGGGCTAGGTTTAGCTAGTAGAAGCTATATTTTGTGCCTTATCACAATTTTAATTTGGTATCTAAGCATAGTTGTGGTACTTTAGTCGAGTGAATCCATATTTAACCTAAATATTTCTAAACAAAGTTGTATATGTATTTTTAGTAAGTCAACACAATTCAGTTGAGAATGAATGTTGACATAAGATAATTTTGGAAATTCACCTGCAGAATGTAGCGCCAAATGATATTCAAATCGATCTATACTAGTGGACAATCCATCTAGGAGCTTAAGATTTATTATGTAAAAATTATAGAATATCTGAAAATATCGTAATAAACGCCAATGATATTCTCATAATTTTGTATAGGGATGAATGTTGATTCGTTCAGTAGATTTGATCGTATATGTAGTTGATTGATTAGTTCAACTATACATATACAAAGAGAGAGGGATGAGTTTCTGCTTAAAAATTCTCTGCATATATAATTATGAGATTTTATATTTCTGAGACCCGGTTCTGAGACATAAACTTACTATTTTACTCTTGACAAAAACCCACCATATGCACCTTTATGTTACAAATTTCCAGGCCTATCTAAAACCTATCTGGTGGTCTTGGAAGGGAAGTCCAAGTATCTACTGTAGGGGTGAGCAAAACAACCATATCTGCAGATTTCACCCGGTTCAATCCGAATTTTAGTGGGTGGACATCCGGTATGCGTTTTGATGGATTGGACGTGGATGAATTTTTAAAACCGACTGTTTTCACGAATTGAACGTGGATATTGTACATCACTCATCCGTTAGACACATGACCCAAAGAATAATTATAGTATTATAAATAAATATAAAGGATAATATAGAAAAAATGTAAGTCATATGTATCTTTTCTTACCGATTAGGGCTCAGTGAAGAGAAGACTGCTCCCCACTTCCCCAGATGTGATTCCATCTATTTTTCTACAGTTTTCTTGATTTTCCTTCATTTAATATTCATTTTAGTTTATTGTGATCGGGAATTTGCATCCATTTCTCTTGATTTAGGATCATATTTCTCATGTTTTATTGTGATTATAAGAACCCAGTGACCGTGAAAGGGTAATATAAAATAAGATCAAGCTATGGGTATATGGATACAATAAAAGCTAGTAAAGAGGTACCCTAACAATAAAATCAAATATCATAATATTGTATTATTTTTAATTTCTTTGTTTTCCAAATATAATCTTCGATTTGTGTTGTGTATTTACACCCCTGTTGTAAGAACCCACTTATATTCCAAGAGATATGCATTTACTGATGTTATGTATATCTTTCCTTTTGCTTTAGAGTATTAATGAGTGTCTTTTTATTTTGCAGATGTATTAAAAGTGCTAAAATATATCCCAGAAATGTCTTCTTTAGACTGATCGGAAGCAGGAACGGAGACAGGGCAATTTAGTCCCAGGGTCAAACAAAAAGAAAGAATTAACATTCATAATAAATTTGACCCCATTGGAGATATAAACTTTCCATTTTATCCTATACATTTACATCTATGACGTATAAAAATCACCTTAAACTCAAGCCTGATCCTACTAAAATCTAAAATCATATGGAGTGTGTAGACCCCACAAACACTCACTTGGCTTCGTCCATGATCGGAAGAGTATTTTATATTGTTGAACATTTTACTTTTGGTTATTATAAAGTTTTCCAATTAATCTTACTTAATTATGTTTTAGCGTTTTTACATTGTAATTTAGATTTTAGTAATTCAGTATAAGTTTAAAAGTAAGTTAGCTTTTTATTACTATCTTTTGAAATCCACCAATCCACCCGTATCAATCCGGTTCATCCGTTCTCCCATATATATCAAAGTTGTTGGGTAATGCATTGGACACATGTGTATTTCTAAAATCCGTCGTTTGAAGCCAGTTGGATGGATTGGACGCTGGTGGTACCAAATCCCAATTCACCCCTAAGTTTTAGGCAATATTTTGGGCCAAAGACCCTGGAGAAGTAATCGGGTTTAGTCGACCCCGTAAGTTTGATCCATGAGGTAGAATGTGGTAGTGTTCTTCATATTGCAGAAGAGGATTATACGGTGTTCCAAGGCTTGGAAGATCTACTGTCACATAGAGGTGGTGTTATGATTCGAGAACCACCACAAGAGCAACAAAGCGAAGATGAAGATACGGACATAGAACAACATGTCCCTCAAGCCAAAGGTAAAGGAACTCTTGTTGCTTCTGCCGGACCTCAACAGAAGCAAAGAATGAAAAAAAAAACGGTTTCCAAACAAATTCCCAAAGAGAAGGCCGAACCTGAGCAGTGGCCTAAGAGGAGGAATGGAAGACTTTAGGGTGAGGCCCAGATAAATCTGCAATATTATTTGGTTATCCCCATTCATGGGCTGCCAAAGTTGCACAGACCAAGGTATTAATCTAAACACTTCTCTTGTTCTGTTAATTTTTTGTTTGTTAACTTTTGTAAGAAAACAAATTTGTTTTTATTGTTTGTAGATCATACCCAGGCGATCAAGAAATTGGTTCGTCAAAGGTCTCAACATTGGCCCTTAACGGATGAATGTACGGCCGTACAACTTCTGGTAAATGGTACCGGGTTAGCTCCCGAAATTACCAATTCGATGGGGGAGTATGATAGCGTCGTTTGCGCAGCATTCATGGAACGTTATTGGTATGAAATCGATACGTTTCATCTACCTTTCGGCGAGATGACAATAACGCCGGATGATGTCCAATCCATCCTTGGCCTGGAGGTGGACGATAGATGTGTTTATGAGGTTTTAACAATAACCTGTCCTGGACTGAGATTTATGCACTTGTGCAAGAGACACTCGGATGGCAGAAGAGCGAAGCCGAAGACGAGTTTAAATTGGTGAGTGGAGATAAACCGGGGAAGGCCGCAAAGAGAAGTATGACCAAGAAATTGTTGTTGCATTCACTTAGAGAGAAGTTTAGAGGAACCGCAAAGATGGAAAGGGATGGGGTCGTCATAGATGACACCAGAGCTATTCGAACAACCAGAGCGTATCTGCTATATATGCTCGTCACCATCTTATTTGCAGACAACTCGGGCAACAGGGTCAACGTCCACTATCTACAATGGTTGAAGGGTGATCTCGAAAACACACACCAATACTCATGGGGAACGGACACCCTGGATTACCTTCTTGATAACCTTAGAGCTTCTAGGGTTAGGGGAACTGAGATTTCCGGGAATACCGGCCTTCTTCAGGTAATTTATTGTTTGAATTTCAATGTTTAACTTTTATCTTTTATTTGCGCATTATCGTATCTTAATATTTTATCTTCATAGGCATGGGTATATGATCACTTTCCCACACGGGCTCCATCAACGATGTCGAATGGTGATAGTAGTGGACCTACGGGAAAGAAACACATCTTCACCGGGACCCAGGCAAAACGTAAGGAAGTTCTCATAACGAAGATGAGAACTGAAATTGATGGTTTCACGGTTGAAGATGTTATTTTTGATCCTTATGCAAGGATTAACATAAAGGATGATGAAGATGTTGAGGATCTGCGTGTATTGTCGGACGTGGCAGGCTACAACGGCCCCTTGTACCATCTGTTTGGGTACGTGATGTGCAACCCCCGTCGAACGCTCCGACAATATGGATATGTCCAAACAACGGTGACACGCGAAATGTTTAAATTGTGCGTGAATGGGTCGATGATCGAAGGGCCAAATATCATGTTAAACTACAACCCAACGGCTTCGGTCGTGGTTTGGAATAAACGCAATGATCCGGAATACCAAATCCAAATGAATGAGTTAATTCCATATGTGGGCACAAAAGAGGCTGCAGAAGATTACTTGGATTGGTATCAACATTTTGGTCATCCAACTATCATCAACAATGGTCCTGAGACTATGCCCCAAAACACAGAAGATGGTCGTCAGAGTATGCCCAAAAACACAGGGGATGGTTTCTGGAAGAAGGTATATTTTAGTATGGTACGTACATTATTATTATTATTATTAATATTTTTAAGATTTATTACTAAACACTCATCCAACTTTTATTTTCATATGTGAATAGAAAAAGAAATCCTTTGCATTAGGAGAGTCTATAACTCCATGCATAAACATTGTTGATGTTAGGACGCGTGACCAACTGAAAGCCAACATTAGGGAGATTCATCATGAAGCCAAGGATGTGGACCGGACTTTAAAGAGGATTAGAGCCGCTACAAGAGGCGCTACAATAGATGCGAGAACTACTAGAAGAGAGCCGCATCCATCGGATGAAGAGACACATGATGAAGTCTCGGATGCGGTACGTGGTGATCGTACTCGAGGCGGTCGTGTTGGTGCTCGAACTCGTGGCGGTGGTGCTCATCGTAATCATACTATCAAAAAAAGACGTCGTCAACCTACACCTCCTACTTCTCCCTAACTCTCTGTCTGTGGTTTTTTTCCTTTGTGGGTGAATTACTTATAACTTTGATGTGAATGTCAAGTTTAAATTTAACTTTCATGTTAATTAAAAAAATTTAACTTTAAATTTGTGTACTACATGACCGAATTTACCTTCAATCTAGTTAAAATGATTGAATAATTTCAAAATTTTGATTTTAAAACTCAAATTTTACCTTAAAACTCAATGCTCAAAAGGATTGTTACGGTTGGGTTTTGGCTGAAGACCCAACCGTAACTCTGGCAAAATGAAAATGTAAATATATTACGGTTGGGTTTTGGCTGAAAACCCAACCGTAATATATTCACATTTTCATACTCCAGAATTTACGGTTGGGTTTTGGCTTAAAACCCAACCGTAAATTTTACTGTTAACTCAAATTTGGATTCTCTAATTTGTGTGTTTTTCGGTTTTTGTTTGTTTGAATGACCCAATGTACATTCAATCTAGTTAAAATGATTGAATAATTCCAAAATTTTGATTTTAAAACTCGAATTTTACCTTAAAACTCAGTGCTCAAAAGGATTGTTACGGTTGGGTCTTCAGCCAAAGACCCAACCGTAAGTCTGGCAAAATGAAAATGTCCCAGGTTTACGGTTGGGTTTTGGCTTAAAACCCAACTGTAACTTTAACACAATAAGTTACGGTTGGGTTTTAAGCAAAACCCAACCGTAAATTCTACTGTTAACTCAAATTTGGATTCTCTAATTTGTGTGTTTTTCGGTTTTCTTTGTTTGAATGACCCGGTTTACCTTCAATCTAATTAAAATGATTGAATAATTTCAAAATTTTGAATTTAAAACTTAAATTTGACCAAAAAAATAAATGTTCAAAATGATGTGTTACGGTTGGGTTTTAAGGAAAAACCCAACCGTAACTCTGTGTTGAAATTGTAAAAAAATTAACAGAATAAGTTACGGTTGGGTTATAAGCCACAACCCAACCGTAGATTCTACTGGATAACATAAATTTGGATTATCTATTTGTGTGTTTTTCGGTTTTTCTTTGTTTGAATGACCCAATTTACCTTCAATCTAGTTAAAATGATTGAATTATTTCAAAATTTTGATTTTAAAACTCAAATTTGACCAAAAAAATCAATGCTCAAAAGGATGTGTTACGGTTGGGTTATGCCTTAAAACCCAACCGTAACTATGGAAAAAATGGTGTTCATCATTTTTCTTCTACTTATGGTTGGGTATGGTTGAAAACCAAACCGTAACTATGGGAAAAAATGGTGTTCTTCATTTTCTTCTACTTACGGTTGGGTCTGGTTGAAAACCCAACCGTAAATCTGGGGTGTTCTTGTGTTACGGTTGGGTTCGACATGAAACCCAACCGTAAGTTTCTCTGAATAACAAAAAATCAATCTTTCAAATCGTGATTTCATCAAATTTGAGCCATAAAAAGATCAAGAGTTTAAGCTAGAGGTATACTCAATGCTACTATGGTTTTATTGAATCAAAATCTAGGGTTAAAAAAAATGACAAAATTTTCTTAAATTTCATCTAGTTTTTCTTCCCACCAAACACAAATTCAAAAAAATAAATAATTCAAATCATTTGATTAAGTAAAAGATTATGTTTAATTAATCATGATTAGCTTAGTTAATTAATTAATTAATGTAATTAAGATTAACTAATCAGGGGTGGTTTAGGCATTGTGAAAATATTATGGATAAGGAGTTTTTAAGTTTTACTTCAAAATGTCTCTATTTCGTCTTATTAGAGGAGCCCCTCCAGGATTTTGGAGCCCCTATATCAGCCTTCTAAATGTAAGAGTTAAAGCTAACTTAGTTTATTAATTTATAAATATCAAATCTTGGTACTAAGCCTGAATCTATATTTTACCAATAGATTTTGTCTAATATATATGGTATAAATGCTTGTTAAATATTAATATGTTTTGTTAGCTGCTTTTGTGCTCTTTTTAAATTTGGATTTAGTTGATTATGCTTTTGTACATAAATGTTGGTTTGATCTTCAGAACGGTCAACTGTTAGTGGGCCGTAGAGGTTATTTCTTTCAAACTAAATTAGGAACAGTAAATGATATTAATGATATGACACTATATTTATAATAACTCTATGGTGAGCTCTTCCTTTTTGATAAACCTTCATTTTTAGATAAATAAACAAAAGATGATGATTGTTCTAGTCGTAACTACAACCTTAGAAATATTATGTTTTTTATTCATATTGTGCGAGCACTTTGTTTAGTACAAAATCCATGGCAGGTTTGTGTTTAGTATAAAATTCATGGCAGGTTTATGAGTTTAATTTACTTTCTGTCTATGAAATATCCATTTGGAAGTTATAAAATCTATGATATGATCTGTGTACTCATTTGGTTCTTGTGAAACTTGTATCTGCTTTTGCGTCTAGACATTTAGAAGCAGTTCTACAACCAGGTGAGATTTAGCTTCAACTGGAGCTCACACAGTGCTCGAGCCATCGCCAAAGTCCTCGGCCACCTAAAGACACACATACATAGACATATTTATGACAACAATCACATTGCACAACAATTTAACAAAAAACAAGCCAAAGGGTTTTTGCAGTTTTAACTTACTGACAATTGCATAGAAGAATGCACTTAACCATGTCTTCAAACAAACTTGGTGATCTAAAAACTCTACCAAATCCTCTCATTTTAGCTTCTAAATGTATTTTCTGAAACCCCTTTATATTGATTTCTTCATTCTCTGACAACCACAACATTATTAATACATGAGAGAGTAAATGTTGCTCATGTTTTATGAAACTTACCAGAAACTCTCTTAAGAATTTCAAGGTGAAATTCCATGTATAACTTCAGAAACGGAAATGAAATACATTCTTTATTAACATTACGAATGGTATGTTCGGTATGCTACATTACTCCCCTTGCTTTCCCAGTGGAGGAATTATTCTGTATGAAAAATACCTATTACTATAAAAATATTACTATCACTTTTTTATTTTGAAATAAAAATAGATTAAATTGAAAAAATAATAATAGCACTTCTTTAAAAACGGAGGAAATATAATATTATTACATCAAACATACGAATGCTAATCAACAGACCAACTGTGTATGATCTTAACAGTTATCGACGTGAACACTTATGCATTTCCATCCACGCATTCTGACCAAATGTTGTTCGAGTGACACCATCCGCTCATTCAGAACATCAATACAACCCTGCCATTATATTTTTATTCCATCATGACTGACTTGATCAATTATAAGCTTCAAGCAAAAGATACGACTCAACTTTTTGGGTTGTATTTAATAAACAAAAAAACTTAAAGCTTAAAATCGTGGTCCGTATGATTGACCAAAGTCTTATGAGATTTTATTTAAAATTTATTTAATTTTTTATTAATTAATATAGTAATAATTTTTTTTTATAAAAATACACTATAATAATTTTTATATATTTTAGAATGATATAAAAACATACTATCTCCGTTTCGGGAAAAGAGTTACTATCACTTTCCTATTTTTAGGCTAAAATGAAAAAGTGATAGTAACACTTTTCCAGAAACGAAGGGAGTATTATTTTCTTTTCCTTATTTAATATATTTTTTATTTACACATATTTTTATAAAAAATGATTTTTCTTAAATAAAGAAGTCTCTCAAACCATCATATATTTTGGAAAGACTTCTTTCAAGCATATTTCAACAAATTCTTTTAAAAATCTAAATGCATAATTTCGAAATTTACTTCATATTCAAAAAAATTTCATTCCAATAACAGATATTTTAAAATTTAAAAGTAAATCTATATCTCTAAATAGTTTTTTTTATATTTTTTCTAAAAATCTTTAAAAATCTTAATTAACTTCCTCTGTTAATTACGATGGATTGGACGCTGGTGGTACCAAATCCCAAAAACACCCCTAAGTTTTAGGCAATATTTTGGGCCAAAACCCGTGGAGAAGTAGTCGGGTCTAGTCGACCCGTAAGTTTGATCCATGATTTTCTAGTCTATGTATAAGTTTAGTTTTAGGGTTTGTTTAAGTTTACGGTCTGTGAAGTTTCCCCAATTTGATTTTGGCTGAAATTTCATTTCTCTTTTTTTTTTTTGAAGTTATGGCGAAAAGGAATTACAATTCCATCTCCTTACATGCTGATGAAGAAACGTACAAGAAGAAGATGATGATGGAGAGCTGTTTTTATGGTGCAATTCTATTAACATCGTTACGTTCTACTCCTCTTCTTCCAGATATAATAAATCTTGTTCCCGAGGAACTTATAGTCGACAACGTTTTGACGAGATTACCAGCCCGGGCACTTGCTAGATGCAGGTATGTAAGTAAGTTATGGTGCAATTCTATTAACAACGATACAAGATTTGCCACACGACACTTTGCTCTTCATCAGAAAAATAAAAATCTCGTATTTAATCTCCTTAATGTTGATATACATGGTGCGAAAAGAGCTGTTTTTTTCGATTTACAAGACAGTTTCAAGGGTAAGGATTATGATGATAGTGTGTTTATTGATATTGAATTATTGATGGCCATGGATTTCACTTTAGCATCTGAACTAGTAGGTTACTGTAATGGATTAGCTTGTCTTAAAATCGGTGGAGATAGTGGAAGTGGTGTATTTTGTGTTGTTAACCCAGTTAGGGGTGAAAGGCTTTCCCTCAAATATACCATTCCTGCTGGTACTGAATATCTGTGTCATGGTTTTTGTTTTGATGCGTTATTGAAAGAATATAAGATTGTGTTCATCTATACTACTACCACTACTACCAGGATGAATACCAGTAACTTACAGGACGAGGAGGAGGAGCAGGTGTTTGTTTGCATGGTTATTACATTGGGAACTAGTTCATGGAGAAATATAGTTATTAGAAATTCTGATATCTCACCACCACCTGGTTCTACTCCTTTCCCTAGTCGAATGGTAACAAAAGCTTGGAAAAAAGATCAAAGATCAGCCACCCTTTGCGGGGGTGATCTATTCTGGAGGATAACCAATTATAAACAAGGTATAATAATCAATGATAACGGTGGCGGTGCTAATATTAATGGAGATCCTAATGATAATGGTGGCGGTGGTAATATGAATGTAGTTCCTAATGGAGGTGGTAATATCAACGGAGTTCCTAATGCTGATGATAATATTAACGGAATTCCTAATGGTGGTGGTGATATGAACGGAGTTCCTAATGATAACAATAACGAGATTGAGGCCATGTTGCTCTCGTTTGACATCCACAACAAGAAGATACAGTTCATTCGGTTACCAACTAGACAAACTACTACCATATCGACTGATCGTCGCGTATAACATTGGATCATCATCTTCTGGAGTTTCAAGGATATCCTTGTGTTGCACGTTCTGAGAAGATATTGGTGAACAAAAAGTATCATCATCATCGAAGCCGTGACTATAAAAATGATCAAGGTAATTTTTGTTGTTGTATAATGGAGGTTCATCTGTATTTATTGGAGGACAAGGTCAAGCAAGTATGGGTGAAAAAGACTAGATTCTCCAAAACTTTTAAGAAGATATCAAAATTACGATCCCCCTTCAGTTATTTCTTTGAGACTACAACTGCTACTACCCCTCCTACGCGTATATTGGGTTTATCTGATCATGTGTTAGTGTATTGGTTTGATGGGCAATGTCTTATATACTGGAGCCCCAAAATGGATCATGTCAAGATTGTAAAAGGACCCCTCTCCTGTTCCAAGAAAATTAAGAAGAAAGGAATCTGCCCAGGCCGTCGTGGAATTGGTGAAGATGATAATCATATTCATTCCCCGTACTTGGATTATCAGCTGCATGCTCAAGTGGAGAACATCCTCTCTCTGAAATCCTTCATTCCTCAAGGAGGAGGAACTCTACGTGGTGTATTTGAAGGTACCAATGTATTTAATGATTATTTAAAATCAACTGTAGGAAATTTTCCTGCAGGATGGATGGTCCCGGGAGGGAAACCAGTAAAATATTATGTATTCGATTAGTTAGTTTGTATGTCCCATGGTTCGACTTTGGTCCGGCAATGTTCCTCAGCTTACTATTCAAGTTATTGAGTTTTATCAGTGAATATTTGTTCAACTACTCTCATATGCTCACACAGGTTTTTAATCTATCCACTAAGATTAGCTATTTGTATGAAATTAACCAATCACAATGATTATGTTTTGTGCTGAGTTCTCACTCACGTAGATAGAATTCCATTCTTTCTAACTTGAAGCTGTAGCATTTTGAAGGGGGTAATCATTGTGATTCATGTTGGAATTTCAGCTCCACAAAAATGTTAAGTACAAACTCCCTTTAAACTGAACAAATTTTAGCATGATTCTGTATTCATTTCCTGTTGACAGTCTTGGAAGTCTTCCTGTTCTTCTTAACCTCGAACCTGGCAACCTTGAGACTCCTGTACACAGCGCTCAACCTTTCAAGATCAGATCACTTCTGCAGTAGTTAATTATCAGCAACCTGGTTGGTAACTGGCTGTCTGTTCTACTGAAATGCTTCATTTTCGTGAACCAATTAGTCTTGTTAGTTGCAAGAGCAACAGAAAGATATATTCCTCTGCGGTGAACTGAAACAGTCTTATTTGCAAGTTCTGTGTATCTGAAGGAGTTGACATTACAGAAATCGTTAGGCTCTTTACTGAATGCAGCAGTCTCAGAAGGGGTAGCAATGAAGTTCAATAACTTTCATTAGAATAAAGAGTTTATAGACATGTATAAATGCAGTTTGATGGTTTGCATAGCCTATGTGTAAGACTGACATCATTGGTTCGTACTGAGAAAATTATTGATGAGGGGTAATTTTTGATGTGGGCTTTGACAAATCCAAATTTTAATTTTCTACATCAAGGTTCTTAACTCCAATTTTCTCTTCATAAAATTGCCATATCTCTGACCTGCATAAACATATACCAGCAATGAAGTTAATTCAAGTCTGGCGAAGCTTTAGAATGAGGGCAAAGAATCTAGGGATGTACTTACCAGTACGCCAAGAATTGAAAAGGTTTGCACTTTGAACAGTTCGGTTTGTGCAGCTTATTGGATGGACCTGCAATTGCAAAATACAACTCCAGGGCGATTAAGCTACATTTCTCCATGATAAAACCATGAAATGCTCAAACAATTAACTAACCTTTTTCAAGTGCCTAATTGTTTCGCTGTCAGTCGGAAATATCACTTAAAATCCCATACACGAGCACATTAGCCCACGTAAAATTCCCAAATCCATTAATCTCTGACAACTGGGATTCCAATGCCAACTTATCATAGACAGAAGGAAGGACCAGTTCCAGCTGAAACTATCTCTTCTTCAAGTTTTTCTAGTCGAAGCTTTCCTTCTACATTACTCCAAGCAAGTTTCACTAGCCGTGCAGCTCTATATCTAAGATCCGCATTGCTTCGCCAAAAATCGATCATCCAGATTTGCCAACTCTGCTGCACTCGGAAAATCTCCTATTTCACAAAAAGATTTGGAACCTTCAAGTCTGTTTTCTTTCAATGCCTCAGGGGTTGCAATAACCGTAACAGCTATTTCGCAGATTTTCACCTCTAATTCCAACTCACTCTTGGATGAATTACATCCTATATCTGTCTAACGAAATTCATTCATGGCATGTTTCCTCTTTTTCTCTCTGACACTAGGTGTCTGGTAGGAAATGCTCAGCTGAAGCTTTTGCACTTAGGTCTTTAGAAGCAGCTTCTGCAACCAGCTGGAGCTCACACAGTGCTTGAGCCATCCGTCACCAAAGTCCTTGGCCACCTAAAAAGGTACACATACACACATTACTACATATGACAATCACATTGCACAGCAAATCAAGATTTTGAAGAGTATGCTGGTCAAAAACGTTGACCAGTTGGTCAAACATATGCTGAACTCAGGTCCATGACATAGAGACACATACAGTAGTAGAACTCCAACCAAAAGATAAGATTTGGGGATGTAAAAAAAGTTCTCTGCATTCTGGGTGGTCCTCAACTTAACACCTCCAACAAAACTTTAAGGTATCCTCCCTAGTACACTTTGATCAAGAATCTTTGCTTAAAAAAACAAAACAAATAGAAAAAAAATGGAGAAAATGGGGCAACTTACATTTACAGCTCCAATTCCATTATTATCATCATCATCACAATCAAGACCTGAACTTGTTAGTCCATTGTTACTCATCCATTCTTCTAATAAACATTCACTCAAGCTGCACCCAAAACACCAATGCTTCAAAGGAAATGGGAGGAGGAGAATTGATTTCAGTCATCAAATCATTACCAATGCATCATCTTCATCACCATCTCTCACTACTAATAGTAGCAACATCTTGGAAATAAGTGAGATAAGAGAGGGTTCTAAGAAATGGAAATGGAGAGAAAAGTACTCTATTAATTACTTTGTGGTTCAATCCCCTTCTTCTACTAATGATTCTAGGAAGCCTCCTCTGCTTCTCATTCATGGGTTTGGTGCATCCATTCCTCACTGGCGAAGGAATATGAGAGTACTAGCTGAGAATAACACTGTTTATGCCATTGATTTACTTGGTTTTGGTGATTCAGAGAAACCAACAGACTTTGCATACACCATGGAATCATGGGCACAGTTAATATTAGATTTCTTGGATGAAGTTGTTCAGAAACCAACTGTGTTGATTGGTAACTCTATTGGGAGCCTTGCATGTGTCATTGCCACATCAGGTATGCATATAGTGCACCAATTTGTAAATGTTTTCTTAATTTGATTTCTGCTCATGTCTTACATTTCAATTGTTGTTTCTTTTTGTACCGTAGAGTCAGGATCTAGCCGGGTTCAAGGGCTTGTGTTACTAAACTGTTCTGGTGGCATGAACAATAAGGCAGTTGTTGATGATTGGAGAATCAAGCTATTGTTGCCTTTGTTTTGGTTGATTGACTTCTTGTTGAACCAGCCTATTATTGCATCAGCAATTTTCGAGCGCGTCAAACAAAGGTACATGCTGTTTCTAGTTCTAGTAGTATATATCCTTGTAAAGCTGCAGGTTCTAGTACCACCTTAAAAAACAGCACTCTAAAGCTTTTTGAGTCATGGCACACTGTATTGCAGAGAGACCCTGAAGAATGTTCTATTATCCGTTTATGGAAATAAAGATTCCGTGGATGACGATCTAGTAGAGGTAATAAAAAATGACTACTATTCAATTGCTGAACTTAACATGACTGAACTTCTTTTATATGACTGAATGAACTTGTTTGTTTGAAATGCAGATCATTAAAGGACCAGCTGATGCTGTGGGAGCACTTGACGTTTTCGTGTCTATTATAACAGGTCCGCCAGGACCAAACCCAATTAAGTTGATGCGGAGAATTTCACAGCCTGTTCTTGTTTTATGGGGCAGTGAAGATCCTTTTACACCGCTTGATGGTCCTGTTGGAAGGTTTTTTTCTTCTCTACCTTCTACTTCACCAAATATAACCCTTTCTGTCCTAGATGGGGTGGGGCATTGTCCTCACGATGACAGGCCTGAATTGGTGCACGAAAAATTGCTCCCGTGGTTGGCTTCTCTTCCTTCTTCATGACTCATGAAGGATAACAACAGTAAATGTAATTCAAGACTCTTGGATTAACTGATCATCAAACCGAAGTAGGCTACTTTGCTTTTCACGACTTTATATAAACTTTTCACAATAAAGAAAAGGTGTATATATTGGTCAATCAGTTTTTACAACCTAGTGGATACGATTAGATATCTTCGATTTATCAAATTGATTCTTTGAGTTGAGGAAATGATAGTCAATACAAGCACACGAGACAATGTGAATCATTTGGTTTGTGATAATGTGGTGTAATAATTTACTGCTTTTCTTTGCATGAATGAACAATAACATATATGGTTCATCTCTTATTGGTTGTTCCATGAGTGAGGATAACCTAAAGAATCAGTTAACTGTCAAGGATACATGGTTCTTCCTTCTTTTTGTGGTCATGACTTTTTCTTGTTGTTATCTGTTGCCTGTTGGTCATAAAATGTGCATTAGTAACCTTAGGGAGCCAGTTGGTAAGTGGGGGCAACTGCCCCCACTTGCCATATGTAGTTCACAAATGGGATTAGTGGATGATAGTTTAGAGATAAGAAACTAAACTATAGGCGGAATGATTCCTCTTTAGTAGTTGCCCCCACTTTCCCATATCTAGTTCACAAATGGGATTAGTGGATAGTACTTTAGAGATAAGAAACTAAACTATAAGAGGAATGATTCCTTTTTAATAGTTAGTTTTATTCAGTTGACTTCTGTAAGTCTTACCTATAACATTACTTAGTTGTTGTTACATTCTTTATATTTATTTGATTTTTTTGAACTACCAATGATGAACAGTATCGACTTAGTCATTTATATTTTGCTTATTATTTTATTACATTGTAATCATGAAATCTTCAACTACATTGTGTTTTCAAATCTTTATACTTGGTATAGCTTTCAAGTGGCATAGATAATCTGGTTAGCAATCACAATCTTTACTTGAAAATGATTTTGAATAGGAAGTGGCGGAGAAGTAGGAGAAATGGCAGTACTTGACCCTTTATATTCAACTCAATGATGTTCTGCTGAGGGTGAGGGGACTCGGTGTTGTATCTGAGTTTCATTTTATGTTATTTGATCTTTGGGTTGTTTGAATAACAATGATGGGTCGAGGAATTATGCTCTTTTTGCTTGCTGGGTTGTTCCAGTTCTTGGTTGTAGAGGCAGCAACGGACCCTCAGGATTGTATGTATCTGAAGCTCTTATGATTCTTTTTTCATTTTTAATAGCCTCAGTGTTTAGTTTCTGTGTTGTATCAGAATTTTAGATAAAATGTGCATGTGGAAAGAACTGCTTTCGCAATTCTGTTGTACTCATGTCAGTTTTGCTTGTCCGACTATAGTTGCAGTTCTGAGGTCCTTCACGACTCAATGGCAGAACATTCCACCCAATTGGGTCGGCTCAGATCCTTGCTCAGAAGGTTGGGAAGGAATTGTCTGCACAGATTCACGCGTTTTTTCCATGTATGTCTCTTTTAGCAGTTACTTCTTCTACTACCTATGCTTGTTTATAATCGACATCTGGAATTTGTGGAGACTCTTGATCCAACCAATTTCATTTCAGTCAACTATCTACCATGGGTCTGAAAGGTCAGCTTTCTGGGGATATTGGGTCTCTTACTGAGTTACAAACTTTGTAAGTCATTTTCTTACTTTCCTATGTGCCTTACATGAGTAGTGTAATAGTTAGTGTTTGTCGGTATTATCGTTTTTGACTCAGTAATTACATTCAGGGATTTATCATACAACACGGGATTGACTGGCCCCCTCCCACCATCAATTGGGGATTTAAAGAAGCTGACAAACTTGTAAGAGTTTAAAGGTTCGGTATAATGGTTACCTAGTTTTATTATTTTAGATGATTACTTACTACATTGTTTTATTTGAATCTCAGGATCCTTGTTGGCTGCAGTTTCTCTGGTCCAATCCCATCTGAAATAGGATCTCTGCCAAAACTGGTCTTTTTGTAAGAAATTTCACTTTTTAGAAATTGTTTTATACTTTAGAGTCAAGTATTAAGTTGTCCTTTAAGTCTCCCGCGCAAATTCGTCTACTGAAGCTACGAAGTTGAATACAAATTTTTGGTGCATCTTTCTGAAAGCTATAACTCCTTGCAGATCTCTAAACTCTAACAGCTTCAACGGAAATATACCTCCTACGATTGGCAGTCTATCTAGTCTTTATTGGTTGGATCTAGCTGATAACCAACTTAGTGGCAGCATCCCAGTCTCCAGCGATAACACCACTGGTCTAGATATGCTAACCCAAACCAAGCACTTGTATGTTCCATCTATTGGCAGTATAACTTGTAATGTATATCATTATATTTGTGCTACTGTTATTTCTTTATTAGGATCTCTATGAATTTATCTGTTACTTGCAGTCATTTCGGCAAGAATCAGCTTTCTGGTGCCATCCCAGATAAACTTTTCAGTTCAAACATGAAGCTGATACATGTGTAAGTTACTTTTTCTCTTAGTTCTTAGAAAATTATAAGGTCGCAACCAAAAAAGTGCATAATGATCCCTTCTTCAAATGTGTTAATCAACTAAGTTGACAGGCTTTTTGAAGATAACAAATTTACTGGAACTATCCCTGCAACTCTTGGACTTGTGCACACTCTGGAGGTTCTGTGAGTATCTCCCAACTAAAAGGGTTAATGTGTTAGTGGAGTTCCCAGTTGTAAATTGCAAATAAGGTTAAGTGCTGAAACTTAGTTTTTTCTACAGACGTCTTGACAGGAATTTGTTAAGTGGGAATGTTCCTACGAATCTCAATAACCTTACTAGCGTTAGTGAGCTGTAAGTTTATTTTTTTAAAATTTAGTTTTGGGATCTTGTTTCAAGTTGCATCATCGTCTTGTATTTCGTGTTCAGATTTCCTAAGAAGTATTTGGTTTTTTGTTTCCAGGCATTTGTCCAACAATGATTTTGTTGGCCCATTTCCAGATCTAAGTGGAATGCTAGTTCTCAATTTTGTGTGAGTGGATGACTTTGTCAGTTTGTGTGGATGTAGAGTGGTTGTGCCGCCACATACTTTGTTTTTATTGGTATTATTAATACGTATTGATCAGTCAGTGATTGCGTATTACAGGGACTTGAGCAATAATAGTTTTGCAGTGTCAGATTTTCCACCATATTTCTCGACCTTGAAGTCCTTGACCACATTGTATATCTCTCTTCCTCTCTCTCGCTCCCAGTTTTCATTGAAATGGAAGGTTTAGTTACAAAGTTACATATTTTTCATGCAGGGAGGCGGAGAACACAAATCTTCAAGGACTACTCCCTCCGGCTTTGTTTGTGCTCCCACAGTTACAGACTTTGTGAGTAACAAATTTGCCGATTCTGATGTTCCTTTTTTTTTGCTAATTCCAAAAAATATATTAATAGCAAAAGGATTTACCAACTAGAAAAACAAGAAAAAGAGGTCAATACAACCTCGGAAACTTTACATCTATTTGAATCCAAAATAAAACAGCTGTTAGCTGATTCTCATGTTCATTACATGAATAATCATGGTTTACATCTATTTCCGGACTGCTCTTGATTGACCAAACTGCCTACAAGAAAAGGACGTTCGTCACTGGTACATGGTGTCTGACATAGCGACCACAAAATAGTACACCTGAGTATGGGCAATTGGAAAACGGCTTGAGAACGTAACTGGCTGACCATGAAGAATCTTGAAACACATGCTCTAAGTAAAAGAAGACATTAGCTGGGCTAAAAAAACAAAAATTTATGAATGAGTGACTCTTAGAAATTTAGAATAAATTAGTTCATCCGTAAATCTAACCGTACCATGGGAAAGAGTCAATCCTCATAGTTTTCCTGCTTTTCATTTTATTATTTTGGAAGCTGATGGTTTGCGATTGTGGCGGTAGGAATCTAAAGAAAAACCTGCTCAATGGCTCCCTGGATATTGGCAGCAGCTTCAGTGACCAATTGGAGCTTATTGATCTGCAGAGTAATTCTATTATAGGTTATGTTGAAAGAGGTGGTTACCCAAACGAATTACGGTAAGACAGTCACTTGTATTCATTTTATCTCTCTATATATACTTACAGTTATCAACTCGCAGTCTTCTATCTGGTTACGCAAAAAACTGGAAATATCAAGTTGATCTAGTCTGTTACTCAACATAGTCTGTTTTAATGAGTTTTTGCATCTCATGTTTGATGTAATACTCTTTACTATGCATTACACTGCAGACTCATGGATAATCCTGTTTGCAAAGGATCAGTCGGACTCACATCTAAATTCTGTCGTCTTCCAACACACTCGGCTCCTCCATATTCAACTCCCCCTAATGCTTGTGTACCTAGTCTCTGTACTAATGGCCAAAGCAGCAGCCCTAACTGTGAATGTTCATACCCATACAGTGGTACCCTATTCTTCAGGTCCCCATCCTTCTCAGACTTGGGAAACACCTCATACTACACTTCTCTGCAGAGTGCACTTCTGCGGTCATTTCAGACACATGACGCTCCTGTGGATTCGATTTCTCTTAATAACCCAAGGGAAGATGCAGATAGTTACCTTGAAGTGAGTCTGCAAGTCTTTTCATCTGGTAAACAAAGTTTTAGTCGATCAGATATTGCAAAAATGGGTTTCATGCTCAGCAACCAAACGTTCAAACCTCCAAAAACCTTTGGACCCTACTTTTTCATCGCCTCACAGTATGGAAACTTTAATGGTAATTAGACATCTTCCTTAAAAATACAATGAACATGAAGAAATCTGATACATCTCTCATTCTGTATATCTCTCTGTGTGTATTTATAGAATCGGTGTCATTTGGTAGATCAAAGAAAATGAGTCTATGGATTATTGTTGGAGCATCAGTTGGTGGATTTATACTCCTGACAGTGATCTTTGCTGGAATATATCTCTGTTGTAGAAAGAAAACAGTGAAAACAGTTAGTGAACGCCGAGATGTTTCTGGTAATACTAAGATTTGAACTAAGAAAACAAGTAATCGCTATAACGCATTTACTTTTTTGTGCCTATCTGACGGAATGTTATAACAATTGCTACAGAGCCTCGTCATTCTGGCTCAGCATCTTGGGATCCCACAAAAAGCATTGGTACTTATCCTCAGCTAAAAGGGCCAAAAGTTTTCTCTTCTAATGAACTTCGGAATGCCACAAACAACTTTTCCGAGGCCAATGACATTGGTTCTGGAGGTTATGGAAAGGCAAGTTTCCTTCATTTCACAAAAAATGTCATGTTAGATTTCAATTCTCGTGTCTTGCTAGAGTAAGAGCATTGTACAAGGTCACATGATAAATACTATTTTACAGGTATACAGAGGAACTCTTGCCTCCCGACAATTGGTTGCAATTAAAAAAACTCTGCCAGGATCTTTACAAGGTGATAATGAGCTCACAACAGAAGTCGAGCTTTTGTCAAGGGTTCATCATAAGAACCTTGTAAGCCTTGTGGGTTTCTGTTTCGAAGGCAAAGAGCAAATGTTGGTGTATGAATTTGTTCCAAATGGCACTCTGAAAGAGAGCCTCTCAGGTACTTCCAGTTCCATGTTCTCTCGCTTATCAAATATGGTGTGTGTGTGTGTGACCATTTCATACACCATGATAGTTTTTAATTCTCTATTTACACTACACCGTTCAGTGAAAATACAAGTAAAACTGGGTTTACAACGTCGCCGTAATTGTTCTCCATAACTTATGATTTAAATACAGGGAAATCTGGAGTCCGGTTGGATTGGAATAGGAGACTTAGAGTTGCCCTTGGTGCAGCAAAAGGTCTTTCTTATCTTCATGATCTTGCAAACCCTCCCATAATACATAGGGATATTAAGACAAATAATATTCTCTTGGATGAACGTTTAAATGCAAAGGTTGCTGATTTTGGTCTATCGAAGCCCATGCCTGACAGCGAGAATGGTCAAATTGTTACCCAAGTTAAGGGGACGATGGTGAGTAATGTTTAAAAACGCCCGCATGAGACCTGTATAAATTTTCTGAAACATTTCAGAGAGCAAATTTGCAAAAACTTAAATGTTTGTTGAGTGAATATTTTTTGTTCCATGCAGGGATACTTGGATCCTGAATATTACATGAGCAACCAGTTAACCGACAAGAGTGATGTTTACAGCTTTGGAGTTGTGTTGCTGGAGTTATTAACTGCACGAGTTCCATTAGAAAGAAATAGATACATTGTAAGTGAAATAAGGGTGGCGATGGATAGGCAAAGAGATCGATATGGTCTCAGTGAGCTACTAGACCCAGCCTTAGGGTTAACAAACCCGTTGAAAGGGTTGGAACAGTTTGTGGATCTAGCAATGTGGTGTGTTGAAGAAACTGGTGATGAACGTCCTACAATGAGCGAGGTCGTAAAAGAGATTGAAAGAATAATGAAGATGGCTGGAATGAGCACGAAAGCTGATTCTGCAACCTCAGGAGCTTTTGATACTACAAGTACGAGGAGTTATCATCCTTATCACAATAACGTAGCAACTTTTGATTACAGTGGTGCTTACACACCTTCAAGGGTTGATCCCCAGTAAGTCTACTGCAGCAATTGGGTCACTTCTTTCCTGTACCGGCAAATTTGAAATATGTGTGATTTGTATAATACAATGTGCAGAATCAGTTAATTGTCAAGGATACATGGTTCTTCCTTCTTTTTATGGCTCATAAATTGTACATAAATAAGCTTTGAGAGCCAGTTGGTAAGCAGGGGCAACTGCCCCTACTTGCCCATATCTAGTTCACAAATGGGATTAGTGGATGCTTGTTTTGAGATAAGAAACTAAATTATAGGAGGAATGATTAGTGTTCCAGTTGGATAGTTATTTGACTCTTTGAAAAGACATTCCAATAATTCCTCTTTAATAATTAGTTTTATTCAGTTGACTTCTATAATTTTTACTTGTATCATTATTTAGTTTTTGCTGCATTCTTTATATTTATTTGTTTTTGATTTATTTGAACTACCCATAATGAATGAAATAGTATTGACTTAGTCATTAATATTTTTTTTATTCTTTAAATTGAATTATATAATCATGAAATTATCAGCTACATTGTCTTTTCAAATCTTTATTCTTTGGTATAGCTTTCAAGTTGCATAGAAAATATGGTTAGAAATCAAAATCTTTACTTGAAAATGATTTTGAATAAGAGGTGGTGGAGGAGTAGGAGAAATGACAGTATTTGACCCTTCATATCCAACTCAATGATGTTCTGCTGAGGGTGAGGGGACTTGGTTTAGTCGGTTGTATCAAGGTTGAATTTCTTTCGGGTTTTTTTTTTTTTTTGATCTTTGGGTTGTTTGAATAACAATGATGGGTCAAGGAATTCTGCTCTTTTTGCTTGTTGGGTTGTTCCAGTTCTTGGTTGTAGAAGCAGCAACAGACCCTCAGGATTGTATGTATCTGAAGCTTATGATTCTTCTTTTTCAATAGCCTCGGTATGAAGAGTCTGTTTCAGGTTGCAATTCTGTTGTACTCATGTCCGTTTTGCTTGTCCCAATATAGTTGCAGTTCTGAGGTCATTCTTGACTCAGTGGCAGAACATTCCACCGAATTGGGTTGGCTCGGATCCTTGCGCAGAAGGTTGGGAAGGAATTGTCTGCACAGATTCACGCGTTATCTCTATGTATGTATTTTTATCAGTTACTTGTTATGCTTGTTTTCAGTCTAAAATCTGGTATATGTAGAGACTATTGATTCAACAATTTCATTTCAGTCAATTGTCTACCATGGGTCTGAAAGGTCAGCTTTCTGGGGACATTGGGTCTCTTTCTGAGTTACAATCCTTGTAAGTCTTTTTCTTACCATACATGCGCATTACATGAGTAGTCTAGTACTTGGTATGTACAGTGTCTGAATTATTGGTTCTAAATTTCTAATTGAATGCTTTTTTACATTCAGGGATTTATCATACAACACGGGACTGACTGGCTCCCTCCCACCATCAATTGGGAATTTGAAGAAGCTGACAAACTTGTGAGAGTGTAAAACTTTGGTATAGTGGTTGCCTAATTTGTTATATTAGACTATTACTTACAGCAGTATGTTATTTGAATCTCAGGATCCTGGTTGGCTGCGGTTTCTCTGGTCCAATTCCATCTGAAATAGGATATCTGCCAAGACTAGTCTTTTTGTAAGAAGTTTCACACTTTAGAACTCGTTTCATACTTTGGAGTCAAGTATTAAATTTTCCTTTAATCACGTCTCCTGCATAAATTCGTCTACTACAGCTGAGAAGTTGAATTCAAATTTTGATGCATTTTCCTGAAACCCTATACTATAACTCCTTGCAGATCTCTAAACTCTAACAGCTTCAATGGAAAGATACCTCCTACGATTGGCAGTTTATCTAGTCTTTATTGGTTGGATCTAGCTGATAACAAACTTGATGGCAGCATCCCAGTCTCCAGCGGCAACACCCCTGGTCTAGATATGCTAACCCATACCAAGCATTTGTATGTTCTGACTTTTGGCAGCATTACTTCGAATGTAATCTTTGTATTAGTACTACTGTTATTTGTTTATTAGGATCTCTATGAATTTACTTGTTACTTACAGTCATTTCGGCAAGAATCAGCTTACTGGCACCATCCCAGCTCAACTTTTCAGCTCAAACATGAATCTGATACATGTGTAAGTTGCTTTTATCCTTCTTTCTTTAAAAAGAGTTCAGTAAATAGTAATTCTAAGGCCGTAACCAACAAACTGTATGATAATTCCCTTCTTCAAATGTATTAATCAAACTAAGTGGGCAGGCTTTTTGAAGATAACCAGCTTACTGGAAGTATCCCTTCAACTCTTGGACTTGTGCGAACTCTGGAGGTTGTGTGAGTATCTCAACCAACAAAAAAGGTTAATTTGTAAGCGGAGTTTCCAGTTCTAAATGGCAAATAAGGTAAAGTGCTGAAACTTAGTTTTTTCTACAGACGTCTTGACAGGAATTCGTTAAGCGGGAATGTTCCTACAAATCTCAATAACCTTACTAGCGTTAGTGAGATGTAAGCTATGTTTTTCTTAGTTTTGGGATCTTGTTTCAAGAAGCAGCATCATTTTGTATCTTGGGTTCAGATTACTAAAGAGATATTTAATTTTCCATTTCTACTTTCCAGGCATTTGTCCAACAATGATCTTGTTGGCCCGTTTCCAGATCTAAGTGGAATGCAGGTTCTCAATTTTGTGTAAGTGGAGAATTCTTCAATTTGTGTAGGATCTTGAGTGGTGTCACCGCATACATTGTTCTTATTTAACTCCACTTAATATTGATACTTATTGATCATTCAGTGATTTGCATGTTACAGGGACTTGAGCAATAATACTTTTGCAGTATCAGATTTTCCAGCTTATTTTTCAACCTTGAAGTCCTTGACCACATTGTATATCTCTCTCCCTCTCTCTCTCTCTCTCTCGCTCTCAGTTTTCATTATATAGAAGGTTTAGTTACAAAGCTACATATGGTTGATGCAGGGAGGCAGAGGGCACAAATCTTCAAGGACTACTCCCCCCGGATTTATTTGCGCTCCCACAGTTACAGACTTTGTAAGTAACAAATGTGCTAATTCTTATGTTCACATGAATTATCATGGTGTACGTCTATTTCTTGTATTGCTCTTGATTGCCCAAACTGCAAACATGAACAGGATGTTTGATTCTTGAAATTTTAACCTGTCTTGGAAAAAAAAAAGATACACCGTGAACTCGAGTGTCGGTGTCCGTCACTGGTACAGGGTGTCTGACATAGCAACCACAAAATAGCACACGTGAGTATGAGCAATTGGAAAACAGCTTGAGTACATAACTGGTTGACTATGAAGAATCTTGAAATACCAATGCTCTAAGTAAAAGGAGACATTAGCTGGGCTAAAGAACAAAATTTATGGATGAGTAACTCTTAAATTTATGGTGTCATGGGAAAGAGTCAATCTTCATTGTTTCCTGCTTTTCATTTGATTATGTGGAAGCTAATAGTCTGTGATTGTGGCTATAGGAATCTAAAGACAAACCTGTTCAATGGCTCCCTGGATATCGGCAGCAGCTTCAGTGACCAACTGGAGCTTGTTGATCTGCAGAATAATTCTATTATAGGTTATGTTGAAAGAGGTGGTTACCCTAATGAGTTACGGTAAGACACTCGCTTGTTTTCATTTTATTTCCCTACATATACTTTTATGTATCAACTTACCTGCATAAAATTTGGAAAGATCAAGTTGATTCAATCTCTTATTCAGCAGAGTATTCAAGCATGTTTTGGTGTGATTTTGCTTTCATGTTTGACTGAATGCTCTTTACTCTAAATTACATTGCAGACTCATGGGTAATCCAGTTTGCGCCCGATCAGCCGCACTCACATCAAAATTCTGTCAACTTCCAGTACATTCATCTCCTCCATATTCAACTCCCCCTAATAATTGTGTACCTAGTCTCTGTCCTAATGACCAAAATAGTAGCCCAAACTGTGAATGTGCGTACCCCTACAGTGGTACCCTATTCTTCAGGGCCCCGTCCTTCTCAGACTTAGGAAACGCCTCATACTACACTTCTCTCCAGAGTTCACTTCTGGCGTCATTTCAGACAAACAACGTTCCTGTGGATTCGGTTTCTCTTAGTAACCCAAGCAAAGATGCAAGTAGTTACCTTGAACTGAGTCTGCAAGTCTTTCCATCTGGTAAACAAAGTTTTAGTCGGTCAGATGTTGCAAAAATCGGTTTCATGCTCAGCAACCAAACGTTCAAACCTCCTGCAAAAACCTTTGGGCCTTACTTTTTCATCGCCTCACAGTATGCACAGTTTAATGGTAATTAGAAATCTTCTTTAAATTGCAATGAAAAACAGGAAAATATCTTATCCATCTCTCAGTCTCTCTCTCACTCTCTCTGTTTACAGAATCGGCGTCACCTGGTGGGTCGAAGAAAATGAGTCTATGGATTATTTTTGGAGCATTAGTTGGTGGATTTATACTCCTGGCACTCATCTTTGTAGGAGTCTATCTATATTGTCGAAAAAGAAGAGTGAAGACAGTTAGTGAGCGCAGGGATGTTTCCGGTAATACTAAGATTTGAACAAAAAAAACAAGTAATCGTTAAATGCCTTCACGTTTTTTTGCCTATCTGAGGGGACGTTATAAAAATTGTTGCAGAGCCTCGTCATTCTGGTGCAACATCTTGGGATCCCACCAAAGGCAGTGGTAGTTTTCCTCAGCTAAAAGGACCAAAAGTCTTCTCTTCTAATGAACTCCAGAAAGCCACAAACAACTTTTCGGAGGCCAATGACATTGGATCTGGAGGTTTTGGAAAGGTAAGTTTCTTTCATTTCTCGAAAAATATCATGTTGGAGGAACCATTGCAATTCTTGTGTCTTCCTAGAGTAATAACATTGTATGGAGTTGCATGATGAAAAAGGAAACTATTTTACAGGTTTACAGAGGAACCCTTGCCTCCGGGCAATTGGTTGCAGTCAAACGATCTCAGCCAGGATCTTCACAAGGTCGTAATGAGCTCACAACAGAAGTTGAGCTTTTGTCAAGGGTTCATCATAAGAACCTTGTAAGCCTTGTGGGTTTTTGTTTTGAAGACAAAGAGCAAATGTTGGTATATGAATTTGTTCCAAATGGCACTCTGAAAGGGAGCCTTTCAGGTATTTCCAGTTCCATGTTCTCTCGCTTATCAAATATGGTGTGGTTGTGACCCTTTCATACACCACAATAGAATTCCTCTCTATATTCACTACACCATTCAGTTACAGTACAAGTAAAACTGGGTTTGCAACGTCGCTGTAATTCTTCTCTATAATTTATGATTTGCATGCAGGGAAATCTGGAATCCGGTTGGACTGGAATAGGAGACTTAGAGTTGCTCTAGGTGCTGCAAAAGGTCTTTCTTATCTTCATGATCTTGCCAACCCTCCCATAATACATAGGGATATTAAGACAAATAATATTCTCTTGGATGAACGTTTAAATGCAAAGGTTGCTGATTTTGGTCTCTCCAAGCCCATGGGTGATAGTGAAGATGGTGAAATTGTTACCCAAGTTAAGGGGACAATGGTGAGTAATGCTTAAAACCATGCCTTAGATCTTCTGAAAACATTTCACAGAGCAAATTGGCAAAACTTAAATATTTGTTTGTTGAGTAAATATTTTTTGTTCCATGCAGGGATACTTGGATCCTGAATATTACATGAGCAACCAGTTAAACGCCAAGAGTGATGTTTACAGCTTTGGAGTTGTGTTGCTGGAGTTATTAACTGCACGAGTTCCATTAGAAAAAGGAAGATACATTGTAAGAGAAGTAAGGGTGGTAATGGATAGGGAAAAAGATCGATATGGTCTTAGTGAGCTACTAGACCCAGCCCTCGGGTTAACAAACCCGTTGAAAGGATTGGAACAATTTGTGGATCTAGCAATGAGGTGTGTTGAAGAAACTGGTGACAGACGTCCTACAATGAGCGAGGTCGTAAAAGAGATTGAAAGAGTAATGCAGATGGCTGGAATGAACACGAACTCTGATTCTGCATCCTATGATGCTACAAGTACGAGGAGTTCTCCTCATCCTTACAACAACAATGTAGCATCTTTTGATTACAGTGGTGCTTACACACCTTCAAGAATAGATCCCCAGTAAGTATAATGCAGCAATCGGGTTGCGCTCCATTCCTGAAGCTGCGAAATTGAAATATATTTGATTTGCATAATACATTGTGCAAAATGAAAAGATATTCTCGAATGGCATGTTAGCTTGCTGTGATTTTTATTGCGCATATGTTGCGGATTTTCGCCGAGGATATTTACAAGTTTCGGCAACAGAGGTCCCAGACCACTCCAAAACGGTTCATGGCTTCGTAGTTAGAAAATCTTATCAAAACAAAAAGGAATCCCCTTGTATGCCTTTGACAGTTTGAGTAACCGCATTTAGTTGTTTTTATTCAAAATTTAAAAAATCCCTCTCATTTTTTATAGACGTGTCTTTTGGATAATGCAACTCTTGATGCATTTATATACCAGTCAGTAACTTCCTCTGGGCACAATTTCATTTGCATCATTCCTTACTTGATACACTAAATCAATTTCCTTGATCTAAATTCACTGAAAACCAACTTGTTAGCAAAAAGATTTGATTTTTGATTGTCAGAATTCATGGCTTCTATGATGGGGACGACGACTGCAACTACAAGATCGTTACATGATCGCTTGAAGCATTCAATCAATCGGACCGCTCTTAGATCGTATCTCGCTGAATTCATTTCAACTTTTCTGTTTGTATTCGTTGTCATTGGTTCAATCATGTCATCTCGTGAGTTACTGCCTGATGGAACAAACACATCTGACCCATCGTGTCTAGTGGCTGTAGCATTTGCAAATGCATTTGCATTATCAACCGCAGTTTACATATTCGGCGCATCATCACCTCCAGATAATAAATCCGCATTATCATCGTCAGGGGCACATGTGAATCCCGCTGTAACTTTCGGATTGGCAGTGGGTGGTCATATCAGCATTCCAACTGCATTATTTTACTGGATCATGCAGTTGATTGGTGCAACAATGGCTTGCCTTCTGTTAAGATTTGCAACAGCCGATCATGTTGTCCCAACCCATTCCATTGCCGTTGAAATGACCGGATTCGGAGCATCAATCATTGAAGGTGTCACAACATTT
This sequence comes from Papaver californicum, assembly GCA_023531435.1. Classification (NCBI taxonomy): domain Eukaryota; kingdom Viridiplantae; phylum Streptophyta; class Magnoliopsida; order Ranunculales; family Papaveraceae; genus Papaver; species Papaver californicum. The sequence goes on from JAJJMC010031826.1 coordinate 74,716, forward strand.
ACACTAGTCTACACCATATACGCTGCAAGAGATGCAAGAAAAGGCCCTCTCAGTTCAATAGGACCTATAGCAATTGGGTTCGTTGCCGGTGGAAATGTATTAGCAACGGGACCTTTTACTGGTGGTTCGATGAATCCTGCATGCTCATTTGGATCTGCACTGGTAAATGGTAGTTTTAAGAATCAAGCGGTTTACTGGGTCGGGCCGTTAATCGGTGGTGCAATAGCCGGACTTGTTTATGACAACGTGGTGTTTCCGGTCACTTCTGTTCAGCATTCAGCCGGAGATTCTTCATGTGGCATCAATGATGGACATGGAACTGGTAGTAATGCTGGGTTCTAAGATTAAACTTTGACCTTCTGTCTGTAATTCTAATTTTTAACTCTTTAAGTAATATATATATATATATATATTGTTGTAGTTTTTACTTTTACTGTATTATTATTATTATTTTTATAAGTCTTAATAATAAATAAAATTAACAATATGAAATAAACTAAAATAAAAGACCAAATAAGTGAGCAATATAGTAGTAGAAGAAGAGAAACTTTGTTGATTTTTCTTCATCTTTGCAAAGGAGGAAGAGGCCTCTTATTTAGGCTTTCTTCCATTAGGGAAATAACTATATCATTAAATCACCAATTACACATAGAATAAGGGGGTTACAAGAGTTACAAAATTAACACCCATGAAGTGGATATTAAGTGCCTAATTACTATGAATTAGTGGAATGGTGGTTCATCTCCATGTAATTATTTTATAACACTCCCCCTAGATGTCCACCACGTAAAAATGTTGCATCGTTAAAACCTTGCTAAGAAAACCCATTGGGAAAAACCATAACGAAGGAAAAAGAGTGCAATATGTGGTGAATGTTAATAGAATTACCTCATAAAAACCTTGCTAGGGAAACCCTGTGAGAAAAACCATAGCGAAAGAAAAAGAGTGTAGTTAAAAAAAATTCTCCCCCTCTTTACATCTTGTATAACACTTTTAACTTGACAAGTATTTGAGTTGCCTCATTCCAATCTTGTGCACCAACTTCTTGAATGTAGAGGTTGGTAATGCTTTAGTGAATAAATCAGCAAGATTCTCACTTGATCGTACCTGCTTTACTTCAACTTCTCCGTTCTTTACAAGTTCATGTGTGAAGAAAAATTTAGGAGAAATGTGCTTTATTCGATCTCCCTTGATATAACCATCTTTGAGTTGTGCAATACAAGCGGCATTGTCTTCATATAATACTGTTGGAGTGTTTTTAGTTGAAAGAATCCCACATGATTCCTGAATATGATGAATCATACTTCGCAGCCAAACACACTCACGACTTGCTTCATGGTAATGCCAAAAGTTCAGAATGATTTGAAGAGGTAGCTGCTAGTGTTTGCTTTACTGACCGCCACGATATAGATGTATCACCATATGTAAACAAATAACATGCGACCTTTGTGGGGATCAGAACGATAACCTGCATCTGCATATCCTACTAATTTTGTATTAGATTCTTTTGAATAAAATAAACCCAAACCAATTGTTCCACTAAGGTAGCGCAAGGATGCTTAACACCATTCCAATGGCGTTTAGTTGGTGCAGAACTGTATCTTGCTAGTAAGTTGACAGAAAATGCAATGTCAGGTCTTGTACAATTTGCAAGATACATTACTGCCCCAATTGCACTTAAATATGGCACTTATGGACCAAGAAGTTCTTCACCATCTTCTTTGGGACGAAATGGATCTTTGTTTTCATCAAATAATCTAACGACCATTGGAGAGCTTAATGGATGTGCTTTGTCCATATGAAATCGCTCCAAAACTTTCTTTGTATATGTAGATTGATGAACAAAGATACCATTTGACAAATGTTCAATTTGTAGACCAAGAAAAAACTTAGTATTACCAAGATCCTTCATTTCGAATTCTTTTTTCAAATAGTTAGCAGTTTTTATGAGCTCTTCAGGAGTCCCAACTAGATTTAAATCATCAACATAAACTGCAATAATAGCAAAGCCAGAACTTGATCTTTTGATAAAAACACATGGACATATAACATTATTAATATAACCTTCTTTCAACAAGTATTCACTAAGACGGTTATACCACATTCACCCCGATTGCTTTAGTCCATACAAAGATCTTTGCAGCTTTATAGAGTACATGCCTCTTTTTGCTGATTTGTTTGCTACAGGCATTTTAAACCCTTCATGGATTTTCATGTATATGTCACTATCTAGTGAGCCATATAAATATGTTGTGACTACATCCATAAGATGCATGCCCAAATTTTCTGAAACTGCTAAACTTATCAGAAATCAAAATGTAATTGCATCCATTACCGGAGAATAGTTTCTTGGTAATCAATACCAGGTCTTTGTGAGAAACCTTGTGCAACAAGTCGAGCTTTGTATCTTACAATCTCATTCTTTTCGTTGCGTTTTTGTACAAATACCCATTTGTATCCGACGGGTTTTACATTGTTTGGTATCTGAACAACGGGACCGAAAACTTCACGTTTTGCTAATGAATCGAGTTCTGCTTGGATTGCATCCTTCCACTTTGGCCAATCACTTCTACATCGGCATTGTTCGACGGTTAGTGGTTAAGGATCATCAGTATTTTCAAATACATCCAAGGCAATTGCATAAGCAAATTTATGATTAGGAATGATGTTGTTCCTATCCAATAGTCCTTCTGTACCTACATGATTTATAGAGATCTCTTTATTTTCAGGTACTTCTTCCTCTTGATGTGCAATACTTTCGGATTCATCAATCATTGATTTTGTGGATGTGGTATTTTCCGGAATCCCCACATCCTTTCTTTTCTTCCGCGGAACTGAATCTTTTGCACCAAGAGGTCTTCCACGCTTCAAGCGTGGTTTAGACACATCATTTTGTCCTTCAGAGACTATTACTCTTGCTGGAGTATTTGCAGCATGTATATATGATTTTGTTACTCTACCCGTGTCCGTGAATGCATCAGGCATTCTATTCGCAATAGTTTGCAAATGTATGATCCTTTGGACCTCAAGTTCACATTGACTATTGCGAGGATCAAGGTGAGCTAAAGAGGGAGTATTCCATGAAATTTCACGACGTTCCTCAAGCTTTAGATTTTCTCCCCCTAACGACGGGAAATTTGACTCATCAAAATGGCAGTCTGCAAAACGTGCCTTAAAAACATCTCATGTTAATGGTTCCAGGAACCTGATTATTGATGGAGAGTCAAAACCAACGTAAACTCCAAGTCGGCATTGTGGGCCCATCTTGGTCCGTTGCGGAGGGGCTATTGGGACATATACAGCACAACCAAAAATTCTTAAATGTGAAATATTTGGTTGTTCTCCAAATACAAGCTGTATAGGTGAGTAGCTATGATAACTGGTAGGTCGGATACGCACCAGCTCAGCCGCATGTAAAATTGCATGACCCCAAGCAGAAATTGGTAATTTAGACCGAAAAATTAATGGTCGAGCGATTAATTGTAATCGTTTAATTAAAGATTCTGCTAAACCATTTTGGGTATGCGTGTGAGCAACAGGATGCTCAACGTTAATTCCAATTGACATGCAATAATCATCAAATGCTTTAGATGTAAATTCACCAGCATTATCGAGACGAACAGTCTAAATGGGGTGATCCGTAAATTGTGCCCTTAGTCGTATGATTTAAGCAAGTATCCTTGCAAAAGCTACTGTACGACTTGAAAGTAGGCAGACATGAGACCATCGGGTTGATGCATCGATTAAAACCATAAAATATCTAACTGGTCCACAAGGAGGATGGATAGGTCCACATATGTCTCCTTGGATTCTTTGTAAAAAGTTAGGTGCCTCAATACCAACCTTTGTTGGAGATGGTCTAATTATTAATTTTCCTTGAAAGCATGCATCGCAAGGAAAATCATGAGGCGTAAAAATCTTGTGATTCCTTAAAGAATGACCATGTGAGTTTTCTATAACCCGGCGCATCATCGTAGATCCTGGATGACCAATACGGTCATGCCAAAGTTTAAAAAGCTTTGGATCAGATATTCAAGATGTGTTTCTATTATACTAGTGTGGTATAATCCAGATGCAAAAGCCGGAAGCCTTTCTAACACACATTTCTTTCCTGAGATAATAAAACTTATACAAAGATATTCAATATTATTTTCGCTAATAGTCTCAATATGATATCCATTTTGACGAATATCTTTAAAACTAAGCAAATTTCTTGTGGATTTGCTAGAATATAAGGCATCTTGGATAATTAATTTTGTACCATTAGGCAATAATATAACAGCTCTTCCGGAACCGTTAATTATTTTTGATATTCTCGAAATGGTACTAACATTAGCATCGGCTAGTTTTAGATGTGAGAAAAATCTCTTATCTCAGAGAATTGTATGTGTTGTTGCATTATCTACGATGCACATAACCTTATCACTTGCATTAAAAATGCTCAAGCCTTTAGCAATATCCATATCTTCAAAAATAAAAATATAGTTCAAAAATTAATGTAAAAATAAGAGAAATTTAAGTATACCTTAAAATTAAACTTAAATTCATTAAGAAACAGAACTACATTAAAGCAAAGTTCACCTAAACAGAATAATTAAACACACCATTGCAGAAAAATAAATACTAACTAACAATAATCACTGCTAACAATAATAATCACATCGTATATGTTATCAATTTAACATGTGAAATATAATAATAATAATAATAATAAACGTACCAACATGTTCATGAAAATGCTTAGAATAGTTAAACAAATAAATCAGATTATTTGCTTAGAATAATAAAAAAAAATTATTTTGCAAGATAAAAATTATATCTTAATTTCTTACCGCTAAGGAGAGCTATCGTGCTGATAACGTGAAATAAACTAAAATAAAAGACCAAATAAGAGAGCAATATAGTAGTAGAAGAAGAGAAACTTTGTTGATTTTTCTTCATCTTTACAAAGGAGGAAGAGGCCTCTTATATAGGCTTTTTTCCATTAGGGAAATAACTATATCATTAAATCACCAATTACACCTGGAATAAGGAGGTTACAAGAGTTACAAAATTAACATCCATGAAGTGGATATTAAGTGTCTAATTACTATGAATTAGTGGAGTGGTGGTTCATCTCCATATAATTATTTTATAACACAATAAGAAAAAATATTAAATTTTAAAATAATTGTTTATATAAAACTTTTGTCATTAGCTATATCAACGACATTTTAATATATTAATTTACCAAATAAAATCAATATTTAGTGCCACCGTGCTTTAAATATCGGTCGGTTTTATTTTCACAGCATAACATAAAACAGGACATTTAGAAAAGAAGCCTGATATAGGGGCTCCAATATCAATAGAGGGGCTCCTCTATGAGGCAAGGTGACCCAATTTTCCGTTAAGGGATGTCCTAGGGGTAAATTTAAATGTCCATTTTACCCTTTACCCAATAAAAAAAACAAATTTGTCCTTCAATTAAAATCTTTCCATCTCCTCCATATCTTCTCCTTCTCCATTTTAATCAAATTTCTCCATCGAATCAAAATTTTATCGCCGATTAAACTCCCAATTTCATTATGAAGAATACTAATAAATGTGTAGAAAGTAGTAGTGATGACAATCCGGATAAAACTAAACAAATTAATGAAGATTTAGGGTTACAAATTGAATTTACGGTTGGGTTCGAATGGAAACCCAACCGTAGCTGGTTTGTTCTTCATATTACAGTTAGGTTATTAAACAAACTCAACCGTAACTTCAAATGTAGGAGATGATGATTCAATTAAGATTTACGGTTAGGTTTTCAACCAAACTCAACCGTAACTAATCTTTAAACCTCAATCGTAAAATTAGATAAATAGATTTTAAGATTTTTCATTTCTATCTTGTATAGAATTGAAAGATGAAGCTAACCAAAAAAAAATGAGGTCAATCGGACATCGTATGAAGGACTTATGATCAAAACGATGAAATGTATCCAGGAATATTTACGGTTGGATTTGCCAATAAACCCAACCGTAAATTTGAGATTTTTGGGTTTCATTGAGCCCAAATTTACGGTTGGGTTTATTGGCGAACCCAACCGTAACTATTCCTGGATACAAATAGATTTCACCGTTTCAGAATTTAATAAACGTATTCAATAAACGTATTCAATGTTTATTTTTTTACTCTTCATACCTTTAATTTTGGTTTTGCGGTTTTATGGTACCGCTGAGCATTCTATGTTTGTCAGCAATTCACTGTTGGTCACAAACAAGGGTGCAAGAAAGATAGGATAGAGCCATGCGAGAATTCACACATTTTAGCGGTTTGCATTTCTTAGTTCTGTAATTGTAATATCAGTTTGGACTTCCGTTCCGTCGTGCTTCAGGAGCATGTTAAAGAATTTGGTTTTACCTGTACTCGTGTTATTGTGATAGAATTGTTTATATAACTTATTACAATGATTCTTTATGGACCGTACAAAAAATCTACTCAAAAATCGTCACCTCACATTGTGGATTCCGTTTACGTGATATTACTTTTGGGCCTCACCATTTAACTAGATGTGAGGGGACGGTTTTTATATAGTTCATTTGTGCGGTCTGTAATTTTTTTTGAATTTATTAATGGTGGTGGTGTTTAAGTACGATCTCAGCTTATTAATAGTGTATGAGTTGATATTGGTGATTTTTTTTTTGTTAAAGCATTGAATTTATTGTGATTAAAAGTAAATTATACGTGGGTAGGTGGTACTTATTGAGTCATTTAGGACAATTTGATTAAGAAAAGAAGGGATTGTCTGGTCCCATATTTTTATAGATAAATTCCCTGTCTGACTGCCATTCGCGGCGTGGTTAGCTATACCATCAGTTGCTTGGTTTCCTTCTTTATAATTATGTTGAAAAGTACAGTGAGGTATTTGGCGCATTCTTAGTTTTATCTCCACAACCATTCCTGATATATACCAAGGTGGTTATGTGGTAGTGGTTACGAATTTTAAAAGATTCTATGAATCCGTCTCAAAAATGACCTTTGGCTATTGTCTTTTCGTTGCGGTTCTGGAGGCCAGAAGCATGGCCCAAGCTTCAACTGATAAGCCAGTTGTGATTCCAAGCGGCTGCGCCAGTGCCAAGATTGTTCTTGTTTCCGAATTCCTACAGATGAAACTTGTGCCTGTTAACCCTGGGTGTCCTCTGGCAGCTCCATCAGTGTTTATCTTTATCCATTCCATGATAGGACTGGTCTATGCTACTGAAATGATGGTTGTTCTTCTAACGACGTTTGATGGGATTGTTATTGGTGATTTTCCTGGAATTACTGGAGGTAATACTTTTTTTGCCCGGGAAAACTCATGTTGTTGTTTAAAAGCTCTAGAAACAATGATATCTAGTGTTGTTTGGGTATGACGGAATATATGTTTAATTCTTGCCATCCAGATAGACCATAAGAGGAAACAGAAAAAGGTGATTGTTGTGGATGGTCCCGGTTGGTTTAAGACTTGAAAGATTGTTATTTGAGGGGTTATAGGAATCAGATGATTATTGTTATTTTGATGGTTGTTTGAGAGGTGAGCGAGTAGGGTGTTCCAGGATGAGATTGTTGTTGGGCAGCGTAGGAGTAAGTTGTCAGTCGTTTCTGGTTCAGTGTTGCATTAGGGGCATATGTTGGAGTTGGTGAGTCGAATATGGGATAGAATGGAAAAGGTGGGCATACCTTTATTGATAGCTTTCCATAAGAAAAGTTGAATTTTTGGTGGATATGGTAAGGTCCATAGGAATTTAGAGTTTGGGAGGGGATTCTGATTATGATGATTCGTTTGTTAGATTAGACATTTGTATCCGGAAACGGTAGTGTATTTTCCAGATTTTGAATGCGGTCAGATAATCTTATCCTGGGAGAGGTGGATGTTTATGATTTTTTGGGATGCAAGTGGTGGAAGGTTATTGAGTTTTTCATGTATCCAATTGTGAGTAAAAGGATCAATGATATCTAAAATTTTTTGGATAGGGTAGCACTGGTTCAGATCAAGGTTTGGATAGTGCAGAATCTAATTAGCCTGAATAGGGGTTGCTAATTCATTTCTAATTTAGTAGAAAATTAAGTTTTAAAATATGGGTACGCTAATTGTTTCCATTGTGCAAAATTGGTTGTTGGTCGAGATACTTTTCATGACAAAGGTTGGCATAGATGGAGTCCGATCGATCATGTAAACTCCATACCCTTTTTATAAGTAGTGCTTTATTACGTATAATACTTTTCCTAATGCTCAGCCCGCCATCTGAGATTGGTTTGGACAGTTTATCCCAACCTAAAGGATGTAGCTTTTTCACTGAGGAATCATGCCCCCATAAAAAGTTTATGGTGATACGATCTATCTGGTTATGCACATGGGTGGGTAGCATTTGTGTTTGCATGAGGTGGTTTGCGGTGCGGTGGGTGTTGGAGAAGTTTTTATTAATACTAACCTTCCACTCGGCATCGTGCATTTTTTCATCCATCCCTTTGCTTTTCTCGCTAGTATTTGAAGTAGAGGTTCGAAGATATGCCGAGATGATCTCCCTTGTTTGAATTGTACCCTAGATAAATTGGGGGGTTTGAAGTGGTTGGAATGCCAAACAATTGTTGCAAGTTTTTCACCATATTTCTGGTCTAGTCCCGGGTGATGTATAATTGAAGATTTAGAAGCATTAATTACTTGGCCCACTGAAGATTTGTACGATTGTAGAACTCTCTTGAGGTGATTGCTGCTATCTGTGGAAGCCTTAAAAGTAATTAAGAGATCGTCCGCGTACACAAGATGCAAGATGGGTGGTGCTTTTTGGGATATTCAGAGTCCTCCTATAAGTTTTTTATTTTCCAGGTTCCCAGATTTGTGGATAATATTTCCGCACAAATTATGAAGATATAAGAAGATAGTGGATCCCCTTGCCTTTTACCTCTTGTTGGAGTGATATATCCATGTGGAGTACCGTTGATATTAAATAATACGTAATTGTTGTGACGCATAACATTATATGACCTACAAAGGTTGTTGGAAATCCAAGTTTTGTAAAGGTTGTTTTAATGAAACTCCATCCAAGCTGTCGTAAGCTTTTTGAATATCCAGTTTTAGGGCTATTTTCGGATCCTTTTTCAAGGTTGAAGATTTGATATAGTGGAATAATTCTCCTGCAACCGTTATATTGTCGTGAATTGATCTTTGAGGTACAAAGGCACTCTGGTAGGGGCTAATCAAAAATGGAAGAAGTGGTCTAATGCGGTTGACTAAAATTTTGGCAATGTTTTTGTAAGTTTCTTTACAAAGTCCTATAGGTCTAATTTGTGATAGTTTTGATGGGTATTCTATTTTGGGGATTAAAGTGAGATCTATGTGATTCATGAGCAGGTGAATATTTATGGAATTAAAAAAATTACGAACCATAGCTATTAACTGAATACGAGTGGTTTCTCAGAAGATTTTGAAGAACTTACTGGTGTAGCCGTCTGGACTTAGAGCTCGCTCAAAATCTATGGAAAAAGATATCTTTTTAATTTTCGATGAAGTTACTTCGGCAGTTAGGAGTGCGCATTGCCTAGAAGTTAATCTCGGGGTGATTGTTCTGAAAACATCCTCATCAATCGTTGTGGGGATTATTGTATATTGTTCAGTATAATGATCCAGGATGAGGTGTATAATCTCATCTTTATTGGTTATCCAGTTGTTTTGATCGTCTTGTGGTTGTTGTATATTGTTGTGTCCCCGATGAATGGTTGCCTTGGTGTGGAAGAAAGTTATGTTGTTATCGCCTGATTGAAGCCATTGAATTCTGGATCTTTGTTTCTAGTAGGTTTTGTGACATTGAAGTAGAGTCAAGTGATGAAATCTAAGCTCTTTCTCACGAGTTAGCCAGAAATCTTGCTCATTTCCTTGTTGAGTCGCACATTGGCGTTGCGCTTCCTTTATTTGTGTCGTTGAGTCCTTGATCCTTGTAGAGACATGGTCAAACGTTTTCTTATTCCATTCGGTTAGAGTTTAACTTGTTATGATGAGCTTCAGTTGTAAGTCCAGAGAAGGATTTGTGTCACTTTGCTGGGCTCATGCAGTATCTACCACTTGCTTGAGTTGCGGATGTGTGATCCAAAGATGTTCAAATTTATAGTTTTTTGTACCTCTCCAATCAATCGATTTCGTCTGCAGCAAGATTGGTGCGTGGTCAGAAACTATCCTTGGGAGTTGAGTAACTCCTGCATGGGGGTTAGTTGTTCGCCAATATTGAGTGGATAACACTCTATCAAGGTGTTCTAAAATATTGTCTTGTCCAAGATGATTGTTTGTCCAAGTAAATGGGTCTCCTCGGAATCCCATATCAATCCTCCGCGTGTTCCAATTTTGAGGACTGTGAAATGTTGCTGGAATTGTAGAGAGTGTTTAAGAGAATTCATATGATTCTCATCGGCTAAGGTTTCTGAGAGAAATAAAATCGAAGGTTTATACGTCGAAATCAAGCCTCGTAAATGTTGTATCGTTGTTGGTTGATTGATTCTTTGACAATTCCACGCTAGAATATTCATTTTAGGAGCCAAGAAATAATGAAGCCAACAAACTATATAACTTGTTAGTTGGGAAATTGAATAATATAGTTATGGTTTTGATTGGGTCCAACTAGAGTAGCTTGTAATCACAAGTTGAAAAAATTATTGATAAAATAAAGTAGAGAAATATGGAGATTGAAAAGAGATTAGATGAAGAAGAATTCCATGGAAATAGCCGAAGTAATTAAGATTGCGATAGAAGAATGCAATTGTAGAGAAGTACTTGTGCAATTGATGTAAAAAACTATGCTATGGTTGCCAGAGAAAAAATAGGGAATAAAAAAAAATGTGCTAAATATTGAGTGCCGGTACAAAGATTTAGAAATTAATGAAAAAATAAGAAAACTAGAGATGCTAGAGTGTCGTACCTGAACCAAAAGAGAGATCAAGGACAATTAGGAATCAATAAAGGTATTAAAGACTTACAAATGATGAATTAGATCAGAAAGTAGAGACCACCCAGATAAAGAAACAAGAGCCGATACGATAACAAAAAATCGCTTCTAATGGAATAGTGACTTCCTCCAATAAGTTTACTTAAACTTATTATTTATGCAAAATTGGATTTTGTCCTTTGATGGCTAAATCCATGTCTTATCATTACCTGACTAAAAAAACAATGCTACTGAAAATTGTTGCTATAATGAGAATAGTAATTGAAAAACATAGCAAGTACAGAAATATAATGTTCAATTTTTTTACATTTAAAAATAATTTGTACTGTACTATTACAAATTTATTTTGCTAGGCATATCGATTTTTTGAATGGTGCAATTAAGCTTTAATGCTGTCTGGCCAGCATTAAACTCGAGCCTTCATTGTCATTGTCATCAATCCAACCTACTGCAACTGTTCAGAAAAACACAGCTTCATAACCAAATTAGTATAAAATCATGTGAAATCTACTGTCAGACTTATTTTTCTAGTTTTTTTCATCCATAAACTTACGTTTAAAAATTTCATCGTTGCATCCATTTCTTCGGTGAATATTTCTTATAAACCCATAATTTTCAAAAAATTATTTTTGTTTTTTCTTTTTCCCTTCTTCTTTTATGTTTCTTCTTATTACAATCAAAACTCTCTCAAGTGTTGGCAGAATCGATCCCTAATTCCTTCTTCTTCGACAGGTTTTGATCCTAATGTTTTACTTAAGACAAACCCAATCAAACTATCAAATAAGCAAGACAGGATCAAATATAAATTGAATTGAGGGAGGAGACGGTTGAGATGGCTTTAAATCCACTACGGTGTCATTACCAGCAAGAAGGGACGAATCAATTGATTATATTACAAGAAGTTTATGGCAAGTTACTTTTGGTCAATTGTATCGACAGCATTTTACATATCATTTCCTCTATTCCTTTGGATATTTGGACCAATACATATGTTTGCTTGTTGATGTATCTAGTTAAGTGTGTTGTATTTTTTGGATGCAACATGTAGCATCACTAAAGAATTACATAGTCTACCACGTGAAACATGATGATGATCTTACGATGAAAGATAGTGTTGATTATTGTATCAAATTAAATTATGTATATTTATGTTTTTGACATTATGTAATTGGTTTTTTTATTGCTTTTAGCATTGTTATCAACCAAAGAATAGTTGTAATATCTGTTATGTAGCTACCAAAATGTCTATATAACCTGTTACGTATTCGAAAAAATGACTATATAAATTAAAAAATATTTTGGACCTGACAGTAAGAATAATATTTTTTTGGATCTGAGCCTAAAATCCCCTAAAATCATTATAGTATTATACAAACCATACAACACTAAATAATGAAAAAGGTTGGCCGAGGCCATAGCCAATATAATCCAAAGGTGTTGCCCTAAGTGGCCTTCAGTATTGATCGGCTAGTAGGAACCTTGGTCGACATAAATATACAAATGGAAAAATAACGATTTAGTCCAAAATCACATCCAAATAGACAGTTTAGTCCTGACTCATTCAATTAGGTACAATTTAGTCATTTATTTATTTGAAATATGGAAAGTACACAAATACCTTTCTGATTTATAATTTAGTCCAAATATTTACAGTTTAGTCCAAAGTGACTAATGATGATGTCAACAATTTTAAATAATATAAAAATAATTAAAAAACAATTTATCTTTTAAAACGTTCATCCAAAATTCGTAAACTTTATATATTCGGAAGCTATTTCCGAGATCTACAAGAAGAGTACCTATATGACTATATAATTTAATAAAATTTATTTTCTCTTCATGGTTATCTCATGTGTACAAAAAAATACACATTATAAAAATTTCATAAGCTTATGCAGTCTTTTTTCACATGTATACCGCTACAAAAGATGCATGCAGCCAATTATTCATAACCACACACTCAGACCTACTTTTTCATGGGAATTACACTGGTGGACCAATATGTACAAACCTGCAAAACATGCATAAAACCGATCATTCATACCCCCACACATACCTATTTTTCACGGGAAATACACTAATACACCAATATGTACACCCCTGCAAAACATGCATAAAACTGATCATTCATACCCACACACAAACCTACTTTTTCATAGGAATTACACTAGTGCACCAATATATACACCCATGTAAAACATACATAAAACTGATCATTCATAGCAACATATCAACCTACTTTTTCATGGGAATTACCCAGGTGCACCGATATAAAACATGGAACAAATCAACTATGTTCACCTACAAACAAATCTATGTCATGGAAATTACACTGTTGCACCAGTATGTACACACCTACCCATATTGAATAAATATAACATGGAAACTCAGATGAATTTGAACCGTCAACCTCCGCAAACCTTGTGATAGGCTTGGGCGCTCTACCATTTTGAGCTTATGAGTCCCTAGATTAAATACATAAAACCAAAAAAGATTGATGTCAAAGGTGCATCAGGATATAATACAGTTCTGTACCACTAATAATCAGCAAGTGTACAACTATGTGCACATTAATAACCAACAGGTGCACAATTATGTACACACTAATAATCAACAAGTGTACAAACTATGGACGCATTAACAATTTACATGGGTATAATTATGTACACATTAAGAATCAACATGTGCACAATTATGATC
>JAJJMC010031826.1:88368-132431 GCA_023531435.1 Papaver californicum
GTACACATTAAGAATCAAAAGAATAACAAGTGCATCAGTCACATACTCACATCGCTCGAGCAAACTGTCACATACTCGCATCACTCGACCAAACCACAAAACTGTGTAACATGAGAAGCAAGACATGTCTAGTACATCAAAACCACAATTTCACAAATGTTTTAACCAATATTTTAATATCAAATATGACACAAGCTATACATAGCCTTGATAGCAAAGGCAACCTCTATAACCAGTAAAGTTGACTAGTAACTGTCAATCGAGTAGGTGATTTTGGATTAGCTCCTGGGATTTTGGGTCGTTTTACTCTCTTTCAAACAATAGACTATTCAACCATTTTTGCCCGTGCTAGTACCCCGCCCCATTCTCCTAAAATTTATTTTTCAAGTATTAAACACTGGGTCTAGATCCCCAGAAGGTGAATCTGGCCTCTTTCCTGAAAGCGATGCATTTGGTTCTCGCCTTGGGATCATCCCGTGTATAGTCTTATGCATTCTAAACCAAAATTTAGGAATCGACACTTATATGACAAAGGCAACCATCCCATGCTATCATCAATGTACTGTCTACTGTTATCAAGTGATACCAAAACTTAAGTTTTAATGTCAATGAAACTCAACGTCTTAGCCACAATGATGCAAAGTAGTTCAGATACAAATTAATTCATAATGTGATCCGATTAAGAATGTATATACCTATTCAGTGTGTATCCCCTGGCCATGCCACCTCACTTATGAAAATGCCGTAAGAACTCAAAGTGCTCTTTTATCTCAATCAATCTTGGGTAACAAATGGTTATCTACATACAATACGACGCCAAGAATATCTAAAAATAATTAAGAAATCTCATCTCAATTCACAAATGTAATAATAGTACAAAAAATCAAATTTATTCATAAGTACACATATGGTCGCGGTAAGATGATATAGAGGTTTCGATCTTAATACCTAAAATAGTAAATAGTAGGCATATGGAGCTCATTACATCATCGCGATCGCAAACTCGTTCCGGTGTCGTAAATACAAGTCCATGATTCGTACTACTTTTGAGTGTCTACTCTCAGAACCAATCTAGTTCAATTTATCAGCAGGTTCTAGATCCCAGCTCCATTATCGAAAAACCAATAACCATAGACAAACAACAGATAAGTAAACTCATATAGATCACAGTTAAATAAATTGAATATGTACACACCAAAAAGAAGCAATAAGATTAAAACAACAACTGCTAGTATAACCACACTATCTAGATGTCAATAAATTGTGCATTCAATATTAAACAATGTTTGTAACTCAACTACATCTAAACATACAACAGAATCATACTTCCTATCCTTTCTGAACGTATTTAATAAAATCTAAACTAAATTATTTTTTTGAAAGAAAATATATGGATAATAGAGATTAGGTTGTGCTGGTTATAATTCTAGAATTAGATTTTAGATCGAGATTAAGGAGAAGAAGATAGATTGAAATTAAGCAAAAGCCCTAAAAAAAGTTACAAAAAATTTCTTCAATTTTTTTTTCATGATTTTCACTCAAAAACATAAAAACATCTAAATAACAATAAATTAGACAAAATCATATGAATTAACAGACATATATGAAGACTATTATTACCTGTTAAGTGAATTGCTCAAATTTTTCAAGAACTTTGTTGATAAGGCTTTCCATCTCTTCAGATCTGCTATAACAATTTCAATTTCTTCAATTACTAAACCGTTTTCATTATCCTAAGATCTCATATACAAAACATCGTCGAAAAACTTCAAATAATCGAGTTGAAATGAGATCTAACAGTTAAACCATAAATTATTTTTGTCTTTGTTGCAGAGCTTTGACGATACGGTGAAAAAATGTTAACAACAAACCTAGTATACGGTTTTGCGCTATGAAGGATATTTTTGTCTTAAAAAAATATGGATTTCGACTGAATCGTTCAAATAAGGACTAACCCGTGTTAGATTTAGTAAATTAGGACTAACCAGTACTAGGCTTGGAGGGACAGAACTAAAATGTTTAAAGCCCATTAACTTTGGGACTAAATGATAATTCCTACTGTATAAATACCAAAGCTCCAAAGAATTTTGTGTATATTTTACAAAAGAGTGTTTATTATGACCAATTTTTGATATTTTATCTTCGTTATGTTATGTTATTTATATAACAACACATATGATATCTAAATATCTGGAAAATATCAACTTTGAAAAATATAAAATAAATATGCCATGCACAACACAACACAACACGTCTTAATTTTTGGCACGACACAACACGACACGTAGCATGGTGGGTTTGCCTTTTATTCGATTGTGCTGGACATGGTCGGCCCGTTTTACACCTCTAACTGAGACCAACAACATGTTTGTTTTTTGCTGACTCGGTGTGACTTGGTCATGACTCGGCACGAGTAAAATGTCAGATTGTTTGTTTTTAGTTTTTGATTCGCTACTTGACTCAGACTCAATCTCTAACTCGAACCTGTTTGGGTCAGTGACATTTTGTTTCTTGATTTATTGAACCAAGCCACTGACTCGTATATTTTTTAATCAGACCTGACTTAAAAAATAAACACACTGAATCATACCCATAAATCTGATGATCTCAATCAGATTCATAAAAAAATAGCTAAAAGGTGCAGGTAGCCATAATTAGTGACGTGATATCATAACATCAACAACGAGTCAACGACAACAAGAGCAGGCCATGGCTCAACTCAAACACTATATCTGGCATCTTTGTTCATTCGATTTGTGTGCCAGCCTAAATACCAGTAGAAAGATTTCATCGGAGCCATGGATTTACTACAGTGGTGGAAGCAAAAGATTTCTTCCTCCAGAAGTATAAAATTTATGGAAATGGTGCTTCTTGTTTTGTACTGGTTTATCAAGATTATGATTGATGTTTTCTTAGATATTTCATTAACCCTCCTCTATCCATATTGAAGGAAAAATGGAGACGTTTGCAGTTACACAATTTGAGAACATAAATGAAAGGTTGGTTTCGATATACCAAAACCAACTGTAAAACTTTTTAAAAATACAGTTACGGTTGGGTTTTGAAGAACTCCCAACCGTAACACCTTAAGAACTTGATTTTATGGTTGGTTTTTGTTCAAAAACTCAACCGTAAATTAAACTGAAAACCTAATTTTTAAAAATTCAACCAATCAAACCTAATTTTTTTCTTGGATTTTTTTATTAGGTTGTTGATGATGTTTAATTTGTTGGTTGGGTTGTTGTTGATGATGTTTAGGAGAAGAAGATGAATAGATTTTGATGATGTTTAATTTAGTTATTAAGTTTTAATCTTAGAGGAGGATAATTTAGATATTTTATTATTATTTAGGACACCTTCTAACCAACTATTTGAATACCTTCGGTCCTAGAAAAACCCTTTACCCCTATATAAGGATTCTATTAAGTATCTATCGGCATTTTAAAACTAGCCATAATTGAAGTGTCTACAATCCTAGACTTCAATTTCTCTCTATTTGGTGTCTACTGACGATGAGGGGCAGGTTTCCATTTTTGATTTAATTTGTCTATCCAACAAAAGGACACGGCATCCTTTAACTAGCATTTTAGCACTTGAAATTGCTAAATACCAATATTGTCAACCGGCTCCCAATATTTGTTTATGTATACTAAAAAGCTTCAAAATTTGCCCCTAGACAAATAGATTTCCACTTTCTATAACCTCTTTTAGGAATTCGGATTGGACCTGAATAGGATGTCCATATGAGTGGCTGACCCACAAAGAAAGTCTACATCCTTTAGAGGTTGGCACTCCGTATATATAATATATCTCTACTTTACATATAGTGGGGTTACACAAGTAATAACACAAAATCACACGATAAATCCTTAAGAAAAATATTCCAAGCAGTTATCACAATTAGGCCAAACACCATGATGAAGTTCATTTTTTAGTTTTAGCTACATTATAGCTAATGCCAACCATTATGACTCGTTTCTTAACTATAATGCGGCTCAAAGCTATAGCTTAGCTAGTAAAGTACATATCGTTGATCATATTTTTAGCTAAAAATAGATGAGAGCATCTCCAATGCTAGGTCAAGGTCTTAAAACTACATGTCACTTAGGATTTAACATCTTTTTCACCAAAAATTGATCTCCAATGCTAGGGTCGAGATAATGAGAAAATATGACATGACCTGTATACGTCGATTCCTCATATTCTTTGTCAATGAAGAACATCAACCTAGAATCGGTTTACGATGACATAAACATCCACCGATTCTTGGTTGATGTTTTTACAAAAAATATCAAAATTTCTCAATTTTTTTATGTTTTGATTATTCATTAAAAACAATTAACAAATAAAACAATTTATTCACAACTAACACGATTAATTAATACTAATTAAATATGTTAGTCATTAACATAAATAGTTGGATATGAGGTTTTGGCTTTTATTTTATAATAATCCTATTTTATCTTTTAGTTATAAGGCTAAAATAATTTTCATAGACACCAATTTAATGAGGTACATTTTTTCATTTGCATATCACTATTTTCAGGTACATTTTATCATTTGCACATCACTATTTTCAAAATTATCAGTATATATACATCATCTTATACATTATTAGATTCATCCTTACAATTTTGTAAGTACCTGCACTCTATAGGTCTTATTTCCTCACCCCAAATATAGTTCTTTTTTTATCGTATAAATATATATATATATATTGTTTTTGCTACGAAATTTCAATTGATTTGGCAAGCTTGATGAGCTAGTTTGTCAATGATCATAACCAGCTTTGTATTCAGTCTGTTCACAAAGAACTTGGGCAACCATCCTGCAGGATCCAACTGTCCATTCATAAAAAATAAAAAAATAAAACTCAATCAATTCAATAATTTAAGGAAAAAAAGATGAAAGGAAAATCGAAAAAATGCCACACTATTATCGGTCGATATTTACCTGGACGACGTAAGTTACCACACAAGAATCCTTTTCGAACCTTTCGACCACCCATCCTGACTGTATCAGAAGTCCTCGAATCGCATTGCTCCGCTTTGGGTACAATCCTGCTGCTATCTCTTTTGGAAGAGAAGCTACTGCAACCACCTTATGAACACAAATTGTTTAAGCTTTGTCAGTTTACATTACCGGATATATTATGTCCGTCTTAGAAAAAATAATATTTTTATTTTTATTTTTATTTTTAAAATAAATTTAATTGAAAAAATAAAAATATTATTTTTTATGGGACGGTGGAAATATCAAATTTTACCGGGGTACAAGAAAATTTTACCAGGGTACCATCATCCATTGTTTCGCGTCGTTCGTAGACTATGAATTCTCTGTTCTTAAACAAAGGTTTTGATCCATCTCCATATCTGAGACTAATAATGCTGAGATTTTCTCCAAGATCTTTTATGTACTTAGCCTCGACAAGATCTGAGTCCCATTGCTGTTAATGAATGAACAGATTTTTATATTATTTTTTATTTTTTTTTGCCAAAAGTACTAAAAAGCCAAACAGATATAAAAAAAAGCTCAATTTGTCAGTTTAGAAGAAAACACAACAAACAAGCCTATTGTGGATTGGATGTTCTAATAATTATTACCTTTGCGGCATCGATAGCATTGGCGACGGTTATGAACTGTTCCGGCGAGACTGATCTAAGTAACCAACGACTCCGGAAAATATGAAACGAATTACGGGCTGATCTACGCTTCGATATCTCAACGCCGGTATCATGTGTGCTTATGCTATGAACCTTATTCCATCCTTCACTGTTATTACTGTTGTGCTGATTTATGTGACCATTAGTACCATTAACCTTACTGCAACAAGTTGAATCTGAAGCTGATAAAAGTTCTTGTATACAACTTTCACTTGCAAAGTGCACAAATCTTCTTAGTGATTCATCACTTATAGACCTATTACAATAACAAGAAAAATCCCATTAGAATTGAAGATGAAATAATAAACTGAGTAAGGTTTGAAAATTAAAGATGTATTACCAAGAGTGAGATAGGTTGCTCATTTTCAGCACATATGATGTATAGAGAGATTAGAGAGAGCTACTATGATCACTACTACTGACTACTGTGAGATATATACATCTGTCTAGGTACTGTTTAAGTAGTAAAGATCAAAGTCGTCGTGATACGACTGCACGCTCCTTTTTATTATATATATATGTTCCTACATAAATATTTTAATCATTTAAAATATCCGTCGTGTTAAATATAACATAATAAATATAAAAAAATGGGCAAAAACACACTATATTACCACCGGCAAACAAGCGAATATCAAAGTGTTTTTTTTTCCTTTTTCGGGTAGGATTTAAGGGAGAATAAATGGATATATAGTGGAATCGAAAAGAAGAAGAGAATAATGTAAAGGGATTAGCCAATAAGTTGAGATGATGCACATGTAGTGCCAGAAGAACCTCCGTGATTGGATTCACACGTGCGACATCTCTTTCTCTAATAAGGTTTAAATAGTAAAAAGAAAATGATTCTTTTTCTTGCAATGGGAAAACCAATACAGCATAGAGATGAAGTGTTGATGAAGCACATGGAGTGCTCTGATCAGAGGGCGGCCTGCCTTTTTCATCATCATATTTAAAACTTAAAAGTAAATTAGATTTAAGAAGGAGGAGGAGTAGTAGATACAAAGGAAAGGAAAGCAACAAAATTAAACCGAAGTTCTTTTGTTAAAATCACATAGAAAAAGCAGTTTTTCAACAAGGCAAAAAGGATAAGGACTAGTAGGTTATTTGTTTGATTCTAACAAAATGTTTGGTGCGGTGGTGTTAATCTTATATCGATAGTCTTACTTGTATCGCTAATATTTCCATAACTAGCACTAAAGATAATATGTAAGTGCTAGTCCAGTCATCGACGATCGGTTTTGAGTTGGAACTCATACATCTATTGTTAATATTATCAAAAAAAAAAAAATTATATATATTTTTCTAAGAAAAAAATGTTAATAGAAAGTAAAAAATCGAATCAATGTTTATTTGTTTTCACGATAATAAAAACAAAGACAAACAAATAGAGATAAAAACAAAACAACAAACAAGAAAGAAAATTGAGGTCCCAACATAAATAAATGCATTGTGGAAGAATTTGTGAGAAGTACCCAGTGTGGATGTTGTGTAGCGTGTTTGGCGAGAGTATGCACCATTAAATCAATGTGTGTTTTTGGAAAGGGAAAATTATTATAAAGGTGTTTGGTAAAATGTTGTTATATTTTTTAGCTAAAGAGAAAAAGAAAATAAACAAAGAGATTATTGGTTGTATATGGGTTTTGTGTAGGACCTACTCTTAAAGGATTTTTATCTGTCCAATTCAGGGTATAGGATTTGAAGTCGTTCAATTACCGGTTTGTTAAAAATGATCTTTTTAAATACACCTTATTTTTGGTTAGATCGACAGACTTAATTTTTTGCAACTCCAATATGACTTTTACATATACTTCAATTGTTTTATTATTTTTACATCCACTACCATTCAAATGTGTATATGGTCGTTACGAATCCTCCTTTAATTATTTCAATTCTCTGACATTCTAGTTACACCACCCAAATATGACCATCGTAGTGAACCATCATTTGTCCAATTTCGACCCTGTGTGTATCTAAATAAAAATGGGCGAAGGGGTAAAGATGAGTTTTTTAGGGTTTAGTATGAGTTACGGAAGGTTGAGCACGAGCAATCTTTGCCTAAACAAAGTTTATGCTCGTTCGAAGACTGCTTCAAGCACATGGATGGAGAATCAGGATTGGTATCAGGAATGGAAGCAGAAAGAAAATGATAGACCAGAGTAATTCTTGATTATAGAAGAATATGCTCTCTCTGATGTATTTAGTAGGATCGATTAATGAGCTATTTATAGATGTAGAACCCTAATCTCAAATCGGTAAGATAAGGATGGAGGATACGATAAGCTCCTTATCCGTCATCACTTGAATAGATAAAGATAGATCGATGAGTCGAGCTTATTCTTTGATTCACGTAACCTCCACCGTCGACTATTCTCTTTAACGGTGAGAAAAACAGTTGGGTATACTCATGCATGTCATAGATCACCAGACTAAAATCCTAATAAATATCATCTTATTTGCCTGAATGGGTCAGTCTTGGTTCATGACGTGTTGGAAGGGCATTAATATTCTCTGTACTCATCGTTGACTGGGGGATGAGTATTCCCTGATTTGTGCGTTATGACTAGCCTAGGTCATGTAAAGAGCATGAGATAGCATGAGGATCGTGTGTGAGACACAAGAGGAGTTGAGGTTAAGCATCAACCTCGTATGGTCAGCCATACATAGCTTATGGAGGATGAATTCCTTTTTTGCGTCCCTTTGATGAGCGTGCAGAGCTCTGAGGGACATGTATAGTTTTTTCTTACGTGTTTGAACGAGGTTGTATAGCTCAGATTCACGATGTTAGCCATGAACATACTTATGATACTGAGACTCGTGTCCGAGGCTTGTTCGTCCCGAGTCTCGTGTTTGTACGAGATTAAGATGAACTTATGGCTCTTGATGAGTGATTGATAACATGCATTGATGTGATTAATGAGCCCAATGGAGGAGGTGACTAGTATCTAATCGTGAGGCTCATGTGAGTGACACCTGAGTCTACATTTTTACTGTGTTACTTGATAATATGGAAAGGTCCAAAAAAAAAAGGGTGCATCGTCGATAATTACTCCCAACACCACATCTAGATTTTTTTTGATGTATGTCCGTAGAATAATCTTTCGTAATCACTTTATTCTTAAAATGAACACCCTTAGGATCAATCAATCTCACCATTTCTTCGGCATATCACCGCTCTCCCATGATATATACACATACAACTCGAGTTCCCACACACATCTTCAAGAAAATTATGTGCTTCTTAACCTAGTATACCTTCCCCAGTGGTTGTACAAACTATGTCTCCCACCATTCTTCATGCAGGTTACTAGTCTTGATTTACCATTAAGATAATCTTGCTCATCTAAAGAAACATCACAAATACTAACCAAGTGAAGTAACATCTGATCTAAATCAAAAACTAAGCAAAGTTTTTTCTGACGTAATAAACTTTTCTCCAAGATATGTCCACACAATATATTACATAAGAGTAACCGAGAATTCTCTTTTTGGTTATATAAATCTCTTTGCATGTTATTCTTCAGTATCAAGAACATGTACCTTTTTTTTACTGATTTCTCTTCTTCTTATCTTCAATATCTGCTAATTTTCGCTTACAAAGTTGTCGACCATTCATCACCTTGGAGCATAGTTGATTCCCCCAAATCTGTTTTCTCTTCAACTCTCTGGTTTTTTTCCGCATGGGCTTCTACATATACCTATTGGGCTTTTTCCGAATCATTGGGCTCTGGATGTAAGTTTGGTTAGTGTCCTTTTCCCCGTAAGGCGGTGAGTGAGTTTTGTACATTTTTTGTTCATGGGAAATTTTTTTTAAACAAATAACTGGAATCTGAAAATAGGAAGAGATGATTGATCGATTCCCGTCGGCGTCCTAATGAAGCCTGGAGGATTATTCCACCACCGAGTAACATCATTATTGGCTTCCCATTTAACACCACTGAGAGTTTTGTACATCACAACCACTAACTATACGTTTAATCTTACTAATCTAATCACCAAACTAACAATGATTTAGCTAAACTAAACTAAACTAATTCATTAACACATAATTAAATGAGACAATTTAGCCAATATAGAAAATGTTTTGACAAATAGTTTTTCGTTTTACTTCGAAACAAGGACGGACCTAGGGGAGAGCTAACTTGAGCTTAAGCCAGGGTCAACCCCCAAGTCCACAAGCCTAAATTTTCTTTTCCCTAATTATTGAGCTTCACCAAAGCCTATAGCCCAGGCTTGAAGAAGAAAAAATCCAGCCCCCTGAATCTGTCCCTACTTCGAAATAACCTCATTTCGTCTCATCTTGCAGCCCCTTCAAATTTCTTGCAACTCTAAAAACAGAACTCTATTCAATATGCTCAAATGTGCAGAGTGCAGATGCAAAAACAATAGTCTATCAAAAATGCTAACAAGTCTCACATTGGGTGGACTAATTTAACACACAGAGCCCAAACACAATCTACGAAGCCCACAAAAGAAGTACTTAAATGATTTGAATAGTAAATAGAAAAAATAATAATAATAATATTAACAATAAATAAAAGCGCAGGATATTACATGAAGGATCTTGAAAAGAAACACAACCTGTGATGTTCAACGATTCATATCCAAACCAATAGCAGTACCTGACTGAGAGTAAGAAAAAAATTTAGCTGTAAGTAATTGTTAACTGTAATTAAATTCAAAAAGGAACCTTTCAAACAATAATAAAAAATAAATTGCAATAATCTACAGTTGATCTAGGCAGATGACCACAAAATGTTCAAGGTAAGTGTAGGAAACCCAAGGTTGAGGGTTCGACTCCGACCTTCCACACTTTTGCTTCAAAAAAAAACCAGTAAGAACTGAAACATCATAGTTAAAGATAAAAACTTTTGATCTAGGCAGATGACCACAAAAAGGGCATTAAATTCCTTCATTCCAAAATGATAAATAAAATAACTCCTGATTATCAAGGAACCCACTGATCACAAAACTGCAGGATTATTAAAATTTGATTACCAATTAATATTAAAGCCAGAAACAAATTAACCTGGCTAAAACAAAGAGCAACAGAACAATTCATCAATGGAAAATACCTTATGAAATGGAATTACTGACAATTTCAGATTTAAAGGGTGTTGCTAACTGTCATCCTTCTCTGCTCTACCATCCCAACCACTGCTACAACTTTAGTTTCTCAATCCTGTGTTGACGTTCCACTTGTGGTTGTCTTAGCTACGTATATTTGCTTCGTTTTTGAAGCACCAAAATTCTTATTGTCTAAGCCGGATGATTGGTTCCTACCCTGAAATCCATTCATCCTTCGATGAGACCATTCACCTCCAGAACCTGAACTTGAACTTACCTTTCCTCTCTGACCTAGATTATAGTGTTGATGGGTTGAGTTCTGCTGGTGAGGGGTAGAAGATTGATTCTTATGAGCCGAATTCATGCTCTGGTTGTTGCTGCTGCTGATGTGGATTCCACCACCAGCTCCATTATTTCCAGCATTGATTCTTGATGAGCTCTTTGAGGCAGTATTATGGACCGTTCCATTATTATTTGTTGAGCAGAACGATGTATTTGATGAGTTGAATGTTGTGGTTCTGCTGACGGTTAGAACGTGAGTGCCTGTGGAGATTGCAGGGTCCATCAACCCAAGTTCATCAGGGAACTGAGCTGCAATGGTAGCATCATTTGACACACAAAAATTCCTAGTGTCTTGAGGTGGGGCTGCGGTACATGGATCATGAAACCTGTCGACAGCTGATTGATCCGTACATAATCCATGACTGAACTGAGGAGGTAAACCACCCTCACCTTGTTGCAACGGCACTGACAGCGGAACAGAGTGAAGATGTGATGCAGGAACATGGGACCAGCGAGCTTGGACTGGCACATCCTTAGAAGACTGAAAACAAACAAATGTACCATCAATTAGTAGCAGCTAATAAGATAAATAACATAGGCACCCCGGCTTCATTCATTATTTATGAGTAGATATTCTACGAGGAAAACATTAAAATACATGAAATAAACATAAGGCACCCTTCACCCTTAACAAAGAGCAGCTAATGAAGGTACTTTTACTTAAGAATGATAGCTTCTCCCCTCACAGTAGTAAGGGCAAAATCCTGGTTTTGTATACAAAATTTTACCTGGAATTGAGACATGTCAAACATGGCAAAGGAAGACCCAAGAGGCAAGAGTGGTGACCCAGGGGCCAGATGTTGGATAGGAGGAAGAATGCTGGAAGGATTGCGTTGAGCAGAGGTTATATTCAGATTATTCATGTCTCCCTCACTAGTACCCATTGTTGAAGTAATAGGATGGTGCTTCCAGTCGGGTTGCTTTCCGGAAGGAATGTATGTAGCACCCATGAAACTTAAACCAACTTGCCCAAACTGTCCAACTGGTGTGAAATGGTTGTACACAACCATGTGTGGAGGACCTTGCACACCCGGGATTCCTCCAGATGGACTAATGAATGGGCCAGTGAAACCTGCCGGTGGGCCATAGAAGGAATCAACGCCTGAATGACATGATTGCCAGCCTCCCAAAGGCCCAGAACCTGACGTAGTGCTCTTTTGTGACTGTGAATCAGTGCCAGCAGATTCATCATGAGGAGCAAAGGCAAATATTGCTGCCCCTAACATGGGGTTCATCTCATACCAAGGGAATTGAGAAGGTGGAGCTCCAGGAAAATGTGAAAGCATTTGGCTGGATGAATTTTGCGGACTAGGTAAAGGTGGCCATAAGGATAGGGAGGGAGTTTCCACAGAGAGATCAGCTGGAAGAGCTACAGCAAGGGATTCTTCACTCCTTGATTGACTTGTCGATTGATGGTTCCCTGATCCACCTGCCAAAGATTTCAAAAACAATTTAAATAAAAGATAGCGAAAAGTTAATCATAGTTCAAAAATCAGTTAAAGTTGACAAAAGAAGTTGATCTGTTAGTATGGAATTGTTTAACTGTATTAACAACCTGCTGAAGCTAAGCTTCCAATATCTGCATCTCCAAAACCTTTTGTGTCAGATGATGAGACAGGACAATCACCAATTCCGACAATCTCATCACTACTAATAGCAGCAACGGCAACAGCGGAAGCAGCTGCTTCAGCTTCAGCCTCGGGATCATCTAAATGAACACATGATTTATCAGGACACTGTTCTTTCTCAAAAAATGAGCGACCACTCTCAACTGCAGATAAAGTGTGGTCAACAGAAGCATCTGGCCTAGAGGAGCCTGGAGGTCCAAGATCACTTGAAACAGCTCGGCTGCTAGAAGGTAGAATAGTTGGAGATGTAACCGCACCTGAATCCAAGTTTAACACTAATCAGTTGAGAAGTCAAGAGTAGAGAAAGATTCCTTTACCAAATTATAAAAAGTTAGGCTCACCAAATTGAATTTTCTCCCCAGCAAGAAGGGAGCTGAGAGGGCTTGCTGGGGAAGAAAATGATTTGTCCTGCGACAAGATGGATGATGATGGTTTGCTACAATCATTAGCAGAAGCTGTGAAATCACCATCAAACCGTGTTGTCTTCATAGCGTCGTCCAGTTGTGTCTGTGTTAGAGTCATGACCTGGAAAAAACAAGTAATAATAAGTACCAAAAGATACATATATGAAAATAGATGAAGGAAATGTTTACTCTCATGTTAGTATAAAGACTAGCAAACTCACAAATTAATCATTTCACCATATTTACCCAAACGTATTATTTGTTCCAGATCGTAAAGTACAGTCACTTTTGTTGGTGATTAGTTGTTTTTGAAACCATTTTGTGGGCAATAACTGATTTTTAAAAAATGATCAGTGAGGTAAAGAGTAACATTGAAAAAAGGTCATACGGTCGAAGAACCTTCAGATCTCAAAAAAATACCGCATAAGCGCAGCTTAAGCAGTTTTATATTTACTTTTTAAAACTGATGGTAATAGGAGAACAGTCAAAAAGTTGCATCTATTATGGTGTGAATGGCATCCACACCAAAACCAAGCCACTCAAAGTTGGTCCCCGTGGACCCAATCAAACACTGATAGGATATTGTCAAAACCGCCCAGGTTAAGCTTTCTGCAAGACCTAAATGTATCAGCAAAAAACAGAAGAAAAGAATCACATACCTGCTGATTAATTCGGGCACTGCCCCAAGATCCAAAATATGTTGGAACATTATCCATCGCAACACTCTTATTATCCAATGATAAGCCAGGAGCAAGATTAGTTCCATTATTTGACATGGTAAGAATGGAGTTGTTCTTGAGGGATCTGTAGAAAAATGCAAGAGAATGTTAAAATCAATAAAAAATCTTCATCGATAAAGTAGGACCTTACATCCATATACATACTTGATAGATTGGGCTCTTGTGACAGCATTGCCATCAGAATTAAT
Organism: Papaver californicum; assembly: GCA_023531435.1. NCBI lineage: Eukaryota > Viridiplantae > Streptophyta > Magnoliopsida > Ranunculales > Papaveraceae > Papaver > Papaver californicum. The sequence goes on from JAJJMC010031826.1 coordinate 102,398, forward strand.
AGCAGGGGTCCCAATAGGAGCTAGGGGTTGTGAAGCTATAGCATTTTTAAATGCAGATACCACTTCAACATTGGGCATTCCCTTACAATCAGAAACAAGAGAAGTAGAAGGTATACTGCTAGCTGCTTCTGCCACCAATGATGTTGATGGTTTATTTGAATACACTGGAGCCCTAGGATTTTGTGAAACATAACGAGGTTTCCGAGATGCCTACCACACAACATCATAACCAGATCAGAAAATAATTATGTTAGTTACTTGACTGAAACGGTGGACGATAGACTGTTATAGCTCGTAATACTATACAAAAATCTTATATAGAGAGGTTTGTATACAGAAAAGCATAGAGATCATTTCTAATAAACAACGAAGATATTGAGTACAATTTGAAAATTGAGATAATCTGTAGAAACAATTATTTGAAATTCCCTAACAATAGAGTGCAGAACATTGCTTCAAACCTCTATATAAGATGGAGAAATGGAGTATAGATTGAAATGCAGTACCTTTGCTATCCGAGATTTGGCCTTAATTTCCCTTTCCCTCAGTTCTCTCCGATCAATCAACAACTGCCTCTTAGACCTCACTTCAATGAAATCATCCTCATCGCTCGGGGCTTCTATCCCGGTTTGTCTAAAAATACGCACAATACCACTTTGTATAGGAACATCAACATCCTCCACTGAACTGCTATTCCTCTTAGGGTTTCCTTCCCCAGTGTCCGATACATTGAGTGAAGATGTCAGCCTCCTTGTAGTAGCCTTTTTACCAGGTCTTTTCTCTGTTTTGCTTTCTGAGTCAGCAACACGCGAACCACTTGAATCAGAATTGAAGCCTACATATTCAACTAGATGCTTTGATTGTCTGTTGTACCCAAATTCCTTCTTAGCCACCCCATTTCTCCCAGAAAAATCTGACATCCTACCAAGAAAATTCAACCTTTCATTCATCCCAGAGTTTTCAGAAGATCCAACGCTTTCTGTATGCCTCTTCTCAACATCTTCTCTCACCCTAAACTCCGTACGTCGAAATTTATGATGAGGCCTTCTTTGAAAACCACTAAAATCTAAGTGAGGAGCTTCAGAAACCGGGAACGAAGGTCTTGACCCAGAGTTCTTGACTGCATATATAAACCTCTTCCCTCTGCCACTAGATATTGGGCCTGGATTCCTTGACATGAACTGAGACTTGGTAGATTCAGCTTGCACTTGACCTTGAGATTGATTATTATTAGCTGCATATCTATAGTTCTTCCTCACGGCCATATCATGTTGCCCCTGATCTTGAACTAGGGATTTAGATCTGCTCTCACGGTCGAGTAAAATAGAGTTCTGCACCTGACTATGAGAAGTCAAAACTTCATTCTTTTGGTCTCGTCTACCTGCTAATACAGTCACCTCAATGGGTTTACTGTCCTGGGATATACTCAAGAGATTCGGCACACCACGTTCGTCATTCAACATCACAGATGACTCTGCTGGAATATTTACAGAACTCTCCTGGTTTTGATTAAAAGAATTATGGGTGGGGACAGAGGGCTGAACAAAAGACATTGACTGAGGAGCCAAAGGCAAAATGCTTTGTGACATGGGAGATGCATAACTCAGCTGACCAAATTGGAAAAAAGGAGGTTGTGAAGGGTGCATGTGAGTGACAGATGAGCCCACCTGGGGGTGTATGTGTAAGGGCATCTGAATAGAACCAATCTGTATGGCTGGAACTGGAGATGGTATCAAAGATGGACCTGAAAAAAGGCCAAATTGAAGGTTCATAGGTACTTCACCCTGACTAACACCAGATGAAACTGCTGGCGTCATAGGCTGGGCTATTGGAGAAGAGAAGGAAACACTAGAAGATGTCACTGCTGGCTGTGGATTTGTACTACCCAAAAGATAACCTGAAGATGTTGCTGATAAATTACCAGATTGGAAAACCAACTTTTGGGCTGCATTCTCCGTTTCCTTTGCCATAGTACTACAACTCTCCACACTGACGTCAAGAGAACTATTTTCAAGCATGCTAGTGTGTCTGGTATCAATCATAAAGGATCCTTCCTCTAAATCACTAGCAGGACCCTGTTGCGTCCCAACTGACATATCTCTGTTTCTGGATGATTTCTCAAACTCATCACCGCTGAGAATTTGAACTTCAACACCTCCATCAAACCCTAAGACGGTATGCCCTATATTGTCAGATGCCTCTTTAACTTCCAAATTCAAATGTTCAAATTCATGGCTCAAATTAATATTTTCATCATCCCCTTCTTGAACTTCATCTTCTTCGACGTAACCATCATTCTCGTCATACTCTTCTTGCTCCTGCAACTTTTCAGCATTCTCGATAGCCCAATCTTCATCTTCAGCACGAGAAACAGTCCCCGAGGTTGTCATGTTATTTGTTTTTCCATCCTCTGCTCCTGAAAAGTCATGCTCATTCTCTGACAAAGAAAATTCTTCGCCTTCTGCAGCAGTTTGTAAGACAGGAAAATCCTCAAAGTCCTCTAGCTCATCCTCAGAGAGATGAGTAGGTGAATGAGGCGGGCTAGAAACAGAGAGCGAGGACTGAGAGTCACACCTCGAAGAAATAGCCTTTTCATCTAATTGGTGAGGTTCTGGAAACCCTCTGGAAGATGGCCTCGTGCCTGATATGACTCCGGAACTACCATATAAATCTTTTCTGGAAACTGCTCGTCCGGCACCAAATGTGTCATGTTTTGAACCGCAGTAGTCATTGTCTTGATCATGCAGCATGAAGCTGGAGTTGTTTCCATGTTCAAACACATCCCTCCTCCACGCATTTCCAGGTTTTACTCTATCAGAAAATACCGAATCTCCGCTTCTTATATAAGGAGGCCTAGAACCCATTTCAAAGGATCTACTTAGATTGGAGGAATCAGAAGATGCAAAATTGGTGATTCTTTCCACCATCCTCTCACCATCTTCCCAATCTACCGCATCCGTCACCATGGAAACATCTGTTTCTGTAGCCAATCCTAACATTTTGTCATCCCTAACAGCAGCACCAGTAGAAAACTTGTCATCCTTCGCTTCAAATTGTCTCCTTGCAATCCTAGCCTCCAACTCCATAAGTTTTTTCCTGGCAGCTTCTTTCCTCCTCTCTTCCTCTAAATGCATTCTTCGTTTTTCTTCTTCTCTTGCAATCTTCTGCTCTTCTGCCCTTCGTATGGCCTCCAAGCGTTCTTGTTCTTCTCTCCATGCAACTTCTCTTGCTTCTTGTTCAAGTCTCCTCCGACGTTCTATCACTTCCCTTGCAAAACGTTCCCTATCCTCCTCTTCTTGTCGGGCAATCTCCACTGCCCTGATTTGTTCATCAAGGATACGTTGCCTCTCTTGCTCTTGCATCTTTTGAACTCTCTCGAGTTCAGCCTCAAATGATTCTCTAGCAGGGTCATGGAAATCGGCCTGTTTTGAAATATCTTTCTTCCTCTTGAACACCCCTGTAAGACCTCCAGTGATTGGATCTCTCCCATCAAAACCAGGCACATTGACAATATCTTTCAGAAAAGGATCCTCCAAGTATGGTTTCACACTACTCGTACGTTTTTCTTTAACAAAATTAAAAACTGGACCATCCACAGCAGGTCCCCTAGTTCCCAAAGAAAATGATGCCTTTTGGACTAAGCTTTTGGGGAAGAAATCATCTCTATAACGGTAGGACTGATCATTACTGTATCGATCCCGTGCATTGTAACCACCCCCTCTGCCATTAAATGAATCTCCATTTTGTCTGCCTCTAGGTCCATAATCGGCATCCTTCCTTCCAGACCTAAACTCTTGACTCTTTGTATCTCCACTTTTGAAACCATCTCGTGAAATGTCTCCAGCGCACTTAGTTTCTCTATTCATTTCCCAGTTTGAATTGGACGGTTTTGGAGCTACAATATTTATGCCAGTCCCATTGTCACGGGCACCAAATCCATCTCTGCTGTACGTGCTGCCTCTAGTGAATTCCCTCGTCGGAACTTTCTCTCCTTCATCATCAAGTACACCTCTCCCTTCAAAAAGATTAGGAACCGATGCTCGAGGAATCACACCAACCCTCGGAAAATCAAAGTCTTTATCCCGAAAAGATTCATCCTTGGAGTACCCACGATCTCTTTCTCTGTCTGAAATACCATGACGGGTGTCCCTTTCATCATCGGCCCAATCAGATGTGTGTTTTAACCGGACAAGTGGAAGCGGATCAGGGAAGTACGAAGCCGGCTTCCTTGATTTTTCAACAGTATTAGAGCTACTCAACCCAGGACCCCCAACTCGTCTCTCATCTGAGCTGCAACAAGGTTGAGAAGATTGAATCTGTGGCTGCATGTCAATCGATGTCCCTGAATAAGAATTAACCTTCTGCTGATCAAATGCTTCCTCTGTCACTCTCTGCTTCTGCCTATGCTGTGAAACATCACGTTGTTTCCGACTAACACCAGATGCAGACGGCAAAGTAGCTTGCAACGACGGGAAATCTTCACCTTTCAGTACCACAGCTTTCTCCACTGCTGGAAAAATCTGTGATGAATGAACTACAGGTGCCCCAATTATGCCCAACCTTGCTGATGGAGGCATATAAACATTTCCACTAGCTCTTCCTGATGTCACATCCGATGAGGAATATGAAGATAAATCGTCTGCACCATCAACAATCTGGCTATCACCAACTGATTTAGCATGATGATCATCACCGGCATTTTTCTCTTGAAGAGCCGAAGGAGCAAGTTTCGACCAGCCCATACCAGAGGAAGTAGGTCTTGATCCTGAACCAGCTGCACCACTAACTGTAGCGGAAGAATCAAAGCGTTCATGTTCCTTTCTCAATGAAGGCAAGTTCATGGGGGGAGGAACTGAAAGTTTAGGTCCAGTTTTATGAGCACCCATAATAGAACTCTGGTGTCCAGATAAAACAACCATCCCACCACCAACTCCACGACTACCTGATCGTAGTATATTTCCTCCAGGTGAATTCGAAGGTTGTCCATATGATTTATTCAAATTTATAGATACATACTTACTCCCAACACCAGGATTAGCCATCTCACTATTGTGGTTTACTCTGCATTGACATTCGCCTAAATATACAGTGCCCTAATTTTCTTTCCAATATATTTTAAAAATTGTGCAGCTCCCGCAGCAACTGGTCGCCCAAAATCATCAAAAATAACTTCCTGAAGTGTATTGGAACCTATTCAAATAACAGTTTTTTTTAATGGTTAAAATTTTGGCAAATTGATAATCCCTTTAACTTAAACTTATATAAGAGTTTCAAAAAACCACCTGCTAGATTGGTAACTATTATCATCTAAAATGTAAAATAAGATGAGAATACTTTAGCACATGTAAGCGATCTAGTAGCAAAAGAAAAAAATGAAAAAAGAAATGATAATAGAAAAGTGATATTGATATTAACATCCAGCAGTAAAATCCCCACACGAAACTTGGCCATAAAAATTAATAAAACAAAAAGAGAAGTTAACAACATTTGTACATCTTAATAATATGTTTCATTATTTCTCGTTTGGTGTTTTTGTTCATGTATAACAACGTTTGTACAACTTCACTAGGGATAACAACCGCAGAAATTCCTTGATGAGAGATGTTATCAAAGAGTCGTATAGCCCACTGCCCACCAGTCTGGATTACAATGCCCATGAACCAAAGAACTGTAAGCAACAACATTTGGGACAATTTTCAGACTATCTGCCATTTGCAATGAAAAACATACAAAGCCCCGCCCAATGTACTCTTTTATATAGACCTACCTCACCGATTCTACAAAGACTAGGGATAACATTCCACATGCGACTACATTAAGTTGAATCCTACTTGACGGTCATGGATTTAAGTAATCTAGCAAAATACTGAGAGGAACTACATTGTGTATGTATCAGTTCAAACAGCATCAAAAAACCAGTTAAAGTGTGATAGTCTAGTTAGGAAACCTCAGGTCATAAAGATAACAAGAAGGAAGGCAATAACAACATATTAAATTTTTTGCATACAACTTAGTTCATGGAGACTTGGACAAACTCCTTTAGAACTCACAAAAAACTTGGTATTAGAGTTAAGCCAACATATGAAGTGATACTATCCAATTGTGTAAGATTACAATTCAAAGACGCAACCCCTCATTCTAGTATTCACATACTGTTTAATGGGTAGTAGGTTCATATATTTCCATTTCGCATTGTGGCAAAGGAATTCACCTACTACATATCTGCGGGAAGTCCAATAATATATTTTGGATCACCACTCCATTTTACATCAAAGAAATGACACAATATATTGTGCTCATATCATGAATGATGAGGTCGAGAGTTAGTTAAGCAAACTATAGTAGGCAAAATTTCTAGAATCAGTGTCTATGAATCTCCGATCATACACTTGAGTTTACAGTTACACCATATGTCTTTGGGATGCATCTGTGGAGGAATAGAGACATTCCCCCTACAGGTATACTACCCAAAAGACGACATTGTGCCTGCCTCTCCAGATTCAGATATCCATCTACTTGTTCATGAACCAATCCAACAAAATAATCATATTAACACTACTTGATGTAGAAACCATCTTGTAGATGTTCTACGCAATAAAGTATCTAAACCTTAAACAAACGAAGTATACACAATCTATATATGCATATAACAAAACCTTATATAAAATCACCCAAACTTGTTTTTAATTTTTACTAACTTTACCAACACACACTGTTTAAATGCTCCATAATAGAATTAATTTCATACCATATTCGATCATATCTTAATCAGGGCTCTTAGCAAACCCTAGAGTAACTAATACTAGTTACTAATTATTAACACCAAATTTGAACAACCCCCAAAATTGTTTGCCCAATTATATGTATACAAGTGGATTGTTTCCCCCAATCATTCCAAATGCAAATACCAAAATAGGTAAAAAATGATATAGAAGTAACACTACTCAACTTTAATAAAAACTGTAAGCTAACTAACACTCCTGACCCATATTATACATGATGATGATGACTCTGTAGTGATGAAAAAACGTTGCTGAATTCTGTCGAAATTGTTAGTCCAGAAAGCTAAAGTAGAAATCGGTGTAGCTACCAGATGTAGTCGAGGTGAGGTGAATAGTCTTGAAAAACGGAAGGAGGAGAGTTTACCTGTTAATGAAGAAGTTCTTGTTGGGATGGATTTAGTTCGTCAGAATAATCAATCAATCAATCAATCTATTTGATTGAATCACGCTTTATTATCATCAACCACACTCCCAACTGCATTCAAAGGAACCAATTAGGTTTCATTTTTGGTTCTGCCCTAAAAGAAATTTTTGGAGGAGGAGGAGGAGAAGAAGAAGAAGAAGAAGAAGAAGAGAACAGGGAGACATTACCTAAGGTTCCTGTCTGTGTAATTTTGTAACTTAAATTTACGCTTTTTTATTTTGGGGTCCTTACAAAAGGGACATATTACGTAGAGATCCTACTTTATAAGCACACAAAAAAAATTAAGGCATCTCCAATGGCGCGACTAGACTAAACGATCAAAGATCAAAAAATTTGATCTTTACTCCGGCCCAAGAACAGTCATGGATAGTCAAGCGGGCTTCTAGCACTGCGTCTGGGATGGGGCGAACACTTAGCGCTACGCTTGGGGTGACGGACGGAATTCTAGGATCTCGCTTGGTCTTGACGGTGTCGTAGCGTAACGCCTGTGGTAGAATGGGACGGGCGATGTCCTAGCGTACCGCCTGGTATACCCAAGCGGAGCACTAGAGTACCGCTTGGTTAAGTCATTAGCTAAGTTAGTTAATTAGTTAATAGTTAAAAACGTAGTAGTTGATTAGATTAGTTAGTACAAACGGTTTAGATTAGTAGTTAGTTAGATTAGTTAGTACAAACGGTTTAGATTAGTAGTTAGTTAGATTAGTAGTACAAACGGTTTAGATTAGTAGTTAGTTAGTTTCGTAGTTAGTTAGTTGTTAATTAGATTAGTTAGTACAAACGGTATACTAAGGCATCGTTCACATTGAGCGAAAGGTTGGTGTTGCGCTTGGGTGTAAGCGGCACTCCAACTTCCCGTCTCAGCCGGCGAAGCCTCAACGTACCGCTGCGTCTAGCGAACTCCTAGTTGTTCGCCCTTGTTTTTAAACGAAATGCTGGTCTTGCGTTTGGGTCCAAACGAACTTTTAGGATCTCGCTTGATTATAATTTTTAGTCGTCGATCATCGATTACTTTTAATCCTGTACAGTAGATTTCGTCGATTAAAACTCATTTTTGATCGCACGGCTGCGGCTGATATTTGGCGATCAAAGATCAAATTTAATCTTTGATCGTCAATTTGATCGAAGATTGGAGATGCTCTAAGAAAGCTTTCTTTTGTGCAGGTTTTGTGATGAAAAAATCAGATAAAAGTTTCCTTTTATGCCTCTCTTTTTTTTTTGACGTGGATTCGGCTGAAGAATCTAAAACTCATGTTGTTTGGGCAGCACTCAAAAAAACTGTTGAGTTGAAGATTTCCCACCTAATAATCGAGAGTGATGCCAAGTCTCTGATGGATCTGTTTACGCTTGCCATTTTGATGGGAACTCAAGAACAAATGCAATTTTAAAGGATATCAAATATTTTGCTTCTCTTCTTGATATTTACAAATTTTCTTTTCAACCCCGGATTTGTAATTATGTAGCTCATGTTTTAGCCCAGTAGGCAAAAGCTGGTGTTCTGTTCTGGTCAGTTCCTCCTATTTGGTTTAAACCAATAGATGAGGCTGACTATTAGCCTTGCTGAAGGCCCTCGTCTATAAAAAAAAATATCAGGTTTTCCGATTTCTAAAAGCAAAAAAAGTCAGGTCGGGAACAAAATTTGAAGTAATCTTTTATCGGGTATCGGGTGTTTGGATATGTCTTGTAAAGTTACTTTTCAAATTTGAGATTGTTTCGAATCAAAAGTAAAAAGTGTTTTGGCTTCTCAAAAAATTAGAAATTAACCCAGAAATAGGAAGTAAAAGAAGAAACACTCTTCTAGAAGCAAAAAAGTTTACTTCTAATTCTGGTATCCAAAAAATTATAAAGTGCTTCTGAATTTCCAAAAGCAAGGGTGTTTTGATAGTGCGCGTTTGGATACCAAGCAAAAGTGCTTCTGCTTAAGTCAGAAGCAGAGCTATTTTGCTTCACAAAAAGTTAACTTTTCGACTTCTGGAAGTCGTTTTGAAATTCGATACCCAAACTGATTCTGACTTTTTGAATTCTAAAATTCAAAAAACAACTTCTCATGTGCTATCCAAACAGGCTAGCGCGTTTGGATACCAGAAGCAGAAGTCAAAAGCAAAACCTTTTTGCTTCACAAAAGGTTAACTTTTTTACTTCTAGAAGTCATTCTGAAATTCAATACCCAAACTAACTTCTGACTTTTTTTCTTTCAGAAGTCGAAAAACAACCTCTGGAGTGGTATGCAAACAACCTTAGTGCGAAACATTTTTGTTTCACAAAAATTAACTTTTCTGCTCCTATAAGTCATTCTGAAATTCAATACTCAAACTAACTTCTAATTTTTTACTTCCAGAAATCGAAAAACAACCTCTAAAATGTATCCAAACAACATTAACTTGAGACTTTTAGAAATCAAAAAGCAAAAAAAATATTAATTTAACGGTAAAATTTCAAAATGACTTCAAAAAGTAAAACTGGAATTGACTTCGGCTTCGGCTTCAGGTATTAATCTAATACCTGAATTCCAATCTCATCCGACGGCTGTGATTGGATAAACCAGAACCTATTCAATCTGGTTACAAATAGATCAGAAAAAAAAAAGAAGACAAAAACCTCACTTCACTCGTTCAATTTCGTCCTTCCATGGTATAAACAAATATCTTTATATTCTTCTTTTATTTCCTTCTCCTCTAAAAATCATCTGGTAAAGAGCATTTTGCAGAATCTCCATTGGCTAATTCCCATATTTGTAAGTATGTTTTTAATTCCACTCCTCAATTTCAATACCATGGGGTTTTAGATCTATAAAGGAATTGGTATATATATGCGTATGCATTTTTCTTGTTTATTTTTTCAGGGAAATGAGGCCACTACTACGCAGAAGCCTTGAGGTTTGGAAAATGGGTTGCGTAAACTATATGGACGCACTTAAGCTTCAGGAAAAGCTCGTCTGCGATAGAAAACTCGGCGAAATTCCAGATACACTTCTGTCATTGCAACATCCTCCAACATACACACTTGGGAAACGGCGAACCGATCACAATTTACTTGTGCCTAAGGATGAGATTCTGAACATGGGAGCTGAGCTTCACTATACTGATAGAGGGGGAGATATAACATTTCATGGTCCACATCAAGCTATCTTATATCCCATTATTTCTCTGAAAGATGTAGGATTCGGTGCTCGGAAGTATGTTGAGAATCTCGAAATGACAATGATTCGATTGGCGCATTTGTATGGTGTGAAAGCTCAAGTTGGAAACAAGTGTGAGACAGGGGTTTTTGTGGGAGAGGGGAAGATAGGAGCAATTGGGGTTCGCATATCGTCAGGGGTTACTTCTCATGGATTGGCGTTTAATATCGATCCTGATCTAAGTTACTTTAAGCACATTGTGCCTTGTGGATGTGCAACTAAAGGAGTTACATCGTTAAAAAGAGAGACGAAGCTAGAACTTCCTAGTGAAGAAGTGATTCATGAACAATTGGTTTCTAGTTTTGCGCAGAGTTTTGGTTACACAAATCTGGAGTGGAGAGAAAATTGTATCTGACAACGGTGGAAAATCTGGAAACTAGATGAGCATTTCGCGACTGTGTAAGGAGCTGAGCATTTCACGACTGTGTCAGGAGCTGATTGATGAATTCTTTGTTCTGCCAAGTATCGCTTATTTGTCATTGTATTAAGTTTTCTTCTTGTGATTCTTTTTAAACTGCAAACCTTTGGCATAAAATCTGAAATTTTCTCTTTTGTTGTGGCATGAACTTTGGATGCTATATTAGTAATGAAAATGTCAATGACTTTGCATACTGAATGCATGGTAGAAATCGGCTAACAATCGGACAACCTAGTGTGAAAATTGTGGTTTTCTAGCATCGCAGAAAAAATCGGTTTGTGAGACACCAGCGAGGCCTATCAAAGCGGACCAATCGGTACCTGCTGTATATTACATCAGGGGCAGTATCTTCACTGACATGGTATCATGACAGTTGGTCTACTTGGTCCAACGCAGCTTGACAGAAGCTTGAAGGTTCAAAAACATGCTCTAAGATAATAAAAACACTCAGCGAGACCAAAAAAAGATGGGGAATAACGGTTTTAAGGAAGCTCTTGGTCCATGCAAAACAGGAAAAAGAGAAGAAGCATTGGTGCGCAAAAGGAAAATATAGACATATATTTTTGCAACTACGACTGCAAGTACTTACATTACATAGATGGAGCAGCCATTTCTGCTTCTTCAGAAATTAACCTATACAAGTTTGAGCTCCTTGCAACTTATAGATAGAAATGAAAGATATCCCATATATGCTTGAATCATCTGACCAGGTGAATTGGACATCTAACATGACCCGAACCCTTCTCTTTAGGCCTCGCTAAATCTCTATGATAGTACTGACTGGAGATACGGATACATAAAATTAGAGATAATGGAGATATCTAAGGTGTGGGGTTTGCACATCCCTTTCTGTCCAGGAAGCCTTTTGCTTGAAGGCTCTCCACAGTATCACGGATAGCATCTTCAATTGGTGTAAATCCCAGTCCCAGATCAATCAGCTTCTTTGCAGCAGCTTTGCAATCCATTAAACCAGGTTGGGTTTCCTCCTCAAACCTATTGAATTAATCAAAAGGTAAAACTGAGAAGCGGAAACATAATATTTTATTCTTTTGTAGAAAAATAATACATATAGAACAGAGAAAATTCTTCAGAAGCATGATTAATTGAACTCAACTAAATGAACCACCTTTACTTTGTTAGGTAATAAACAAAACACTGGAGAGTGGTACCCAAATTGTTCTGGCTGCCAGAATTGGCAACTAGAAACCATGCAGTAACCAAAAATAAAGAAACTTCTTTGCAATCATACCCAATTTTCGTTAAGCACTTACGCCTTACAGCATTTAATATAACAGGATTGATAGACTATGTACAACTTATTAAGTTATTTCATCGCCGTGTATTCAGAAGAATCTAAATCAGCACCCTCTGCAATCAAAAAGGGCATGTGTTGTGAGGAAGAGAGGCAAAGACAGCCATAGCTCAACTGACATGCACTCTCTAATCTTCTGGAGACTTAGACATCCATCCAACATAACTGGTGTAAGACTTACATGATGAGAAAGAGCCTTTGCCTTTTATACAAACAACGACCGAAACAGTATGATGTTTCTGTAAGGGCAACCTGAAGTATTAATATACTACATAGTTCTCTTTTCCAGAATAGCAAGTTAACATCATTTGCGGAACTGACACTAATCTAGTTCACATTCAAGTCCTAAATAATCATTTTAATGCGCAATTTCCGGTTAGTCCTGATTGGTCCTGTCATGAAAGCTGAAGCTTTAAAAGAAACGTGATAATTAGATGATAGTGGTGTACCTGTGAATGGGGAACTCCGGATACAGCTTGGAGACAATCTGCGCAAAGTCCTTAAATTGATAGATGCCATTAGTGCAAAGATACCTCCCAGAAGCTGATGGGGTTTCATAGAGTAGCACCTGGGCATTGGCTACATCCTTCACATGCACTGCCCCTAGCCAATGATACTCCTGTGTATCCTTAGACCCCTCTAACAGCTGTTTTAGCACTGCACAGCTAGCATTCAGAGAAGGCTGAAGGAGAGTGCCCAAACATGTGGATGGAAGGATGGTCACTAAGTCCACTCCAGACTCTTCAGCCCTTTTCCATGCCTCTTTCTCTGCCTGTGTTTTGGATATTGGATACCACTTCTGTTCCAAAAAAGGTACCAATTAAGCCAGCCGTGTTAAGGATCAAACAATGTTTACTAAAAGGATGGCTTTCTCTGGTACGGATAATTTTTCAGTCATGTCTAACTTCACGCTACAACAGAGAAACCCGACAAAAACAAGTGGCAGTGACAATACGAGTCATGTTTTCTACATGATTAAGAACACAAAGTGTTTGGTTTAACTATCAACTGTCAACTAGAAATTACACAAATTAAACCAGAAAAGATTACATCTCATACTGCATTAACTTATTTCTAAAATTGTATAGCACAAAAATACTAACTTTTGTGGGGGAGACGGGACAAATCTCCAAAATACTGTTCATGTGGTTACACACACACAAAAGAAACAAACAAGATAAGCTAAATGCCACGGCTTATTTAAGCTTCTAAAATATCCATCAATCCATCAATTGTAGATATATTGCACATGAACACCCAGCTACTCCTACTTTCGTGTAGCGAGTGGTTTGTTTTTCTTCTACAGGGTCTATCAACTTTGTTCTAAATCCATGCCCAACAACCTATACTAGCATGTCATTTTAAGCACCCTTGACCAGTGTCGGACGCAGCACACTCATACCCGAATTTCTAAGTGGCATTCACAATCAAAACATGGGTAATATGCAAGATCAAAGCACAAGAAAGAAAGTTAAGATTTTTAATGTACCTGACGTGATCTGCAGTAATCAAGATCAGTCCAAGAGTTCTCATCAACAGGAATAGAATTAGACCAAGATGGGTTAGGAACAAGTGCAGATATAGAAGAAGTAAGAACAACTCTTTTCAGTTTGTACTTAGCAGCAGCTTCAATAACATTAAGAGTACCTTTAAATGCTGGGACTAGTAATTCCAAGTTTGGATCTTTAGGTGCTTCTAGTGTACAAGGTGATGCAACATGGAATACTCCTTCACAACCTTTAAGAGCATTATGGATATCACTTGTGTTTTGAATATCCAACTCAAATATCTTTACACGACCACCCCAAGTGGTGGTGTTGGTGAGGTGGGAAGCATCTGTGCCAGGGAAGATGGTGGCATGGATTGTATAACCCTTGTTGAGTAATGTATGAACTAGCCATGAACCAATGAACCCATTGGCTCCAGTTACACATACCACTTTGCTGTGATTCTGACTCTGATCCTTCTCCTCTGTAGTAGAAGTTGCCATTGATTTTGAGTGTGAAATGAGAAATGATTTTGGGTAAAATTGGGTTAGTTAGGGTATGTGAATGATTGAAGATTTGATGATCGGAGTTTATGGAAGGCTGATATGATATATCCACCCAATGTTTATAGGGTGTTTGGAATATTTGGGTAGGTGTTTTTGCTCTTCCATAAGCAGAGATCAATTTCGAAAGTCACAAATAAAAATAATTTGTTTTCTAGAAAATTACTATCTCCACTTTTTAAAAGGAGTTATTTTTTTTTTAATTTGATTTATTTTTAGGTTAAAATAAAAAAATGATAGTAACATTTTTCTTTATTAAATATTATTTTAAAATTATATATTTAAAATTATTTTTTATTTTTTTATTTTTTAAAATTATGAAATAATTTTTTATCTAAATTTTAAATAAATTACTTATCGAATTTAACTTGACGTGATTGAAGTCATCTTCTATCCTATTATAGAAAGAGAACTCTTCTTAGTTAAAGTTGTAATTACCAGTTTTTTCTCTTCTCTTAAAAATATCTATGATTATTTAAAAATACTTTGAGGGCATATTGATAATTTTACTATAATATTTACTTTTACTGATTAATTTCACTCAAAAAATAAAATAATCAATTTCTAATTCATCTAATATTATATTTTAAGTATATATCCACATACGGTGTTTGGGATCTTTGGACAAGTGTTTTTGCTTCTCTAATAGCATAAATCAAAATGGATGCTAATAGGGTATCATTTTGTTTATGGGTGTGTGATTTCTAGTGTAAATGATTTTTCATTTTATATAGAATTTGGTACATAACTGTATTAATAATTTTAGAAATTAATTTTAAAAGTCAAAATTTAAGATAATATATTTTATAGGAATTTAATTTTTTTATTTCTAAACATTATTTTAAAATTATGTATCGAAACTAATTTTTAACTTTTTTTTACTTTTAAAAATTAAAAAATAACTTTGGGTTGTAGATTTGATTTTTTACTGTTTATGCTAAACTAATAATCCAATTTGACGCGATTGAAGTCATCATTTTTATAACACGAAAAGAGTAATATAAATTGAAGATAAATTTTTTTTGATATACAGTAAAAAGTTAGAATAAAACCATTTGCTTCACATTTCGTCTTGTTATGATCTATGGCAATCAACTAGGACCAATTATCCCAAAAAGATTCAAAAGTGATTGATTTCCGGAAGGAAGATTATATAAACGATAGTGCTAGAGAGACCCCGGTTTTTTTATATGGGATTTTAGAATCAGATCCAATTCAATCTGAGGATGTAACGTTCAGTTGAATGCCCAATTCACACACACATGGTTTATATATGTTTTTTTTACACCGATTTATCCAATTTTACCTATGTTGACTTAAGTCAACTTATATTGACCAATATAGTAAAGATGCAAAAGTGAAAATCAAAATCAAGGTTATATCCATTCTATACAACCATTTCGGTTTGAATTTAAAACTACTTATCCCAGGAGATATGAATCTTCATGAAAAGACTCTTCCAAAAGATGTGACTCTCCATTCTTTTCTAAGAGTCACCAATAATCATCTATATAAACCTCGCTCAGTATAATTGAAAGAGTATTCGCAACTGCGGATCCATCTTCCTCCAGAACAGGGTGTAATGGCAAAAGATCAAAGAAAATGTAGTGCAAATGATGATCCCGAGAAGGAGGTTTCAAGTAAAAGAATCAAACTTGGAGGAGAAAGTGTCATAGAAGAAGAAGAAGATGCTACAAATGATCAAGAAAGAAGTACTCTAGACATTGTCAATGCTGTTTATGAATGTTTAAAGAAATCAAAAGAATCAGAGTTGGGGTTATGCATACAGCAGGGAGAAAAGTTGAAGAAGTTGCTCGAAGATGATGATACATATAGTATGCATCAGAAGCCAAAGTTACAGGAAACGTATGATAAATGCATGTTATATGAGGAAGCTTTGAAGCAAGTCTTGAGTTTGTCTCAAGAAGAAAATAGGCTGATGAATGCTATGTTGAATGAAGATATCACAGATGATGAAGAGGCAGCTTTACGAGAATCCCGTAGACAGTTGATGTTAGATGAGGAAACGTGCAAGGAAAACTTAGAGATGGTTAAGAAATCATTTGAGAAGATGATGAGAAAGGTTGGGGTGATCGATTCGATTAATCAAGGAACTAAAAAGCACTGCTCCAAACCAGCAACGTATCCAAGAAAACCAAAATCCAACCAACATTAATGGATTCTCCGAAGTGCCTGTTGATCATTTTTTTTCTTTTTCTTTGTGGAATCATTGGTCGCTGAATTGATCCTCCCAAGTTTAATCCGGTCGACGCTTAATAATGTATGTTAGTTTCTCTCATGCATGGATTTGCAATATGAGAAATAATGGTGGTCCAAGTATGTTATACTTGTACAACTGTCTTTGTTTTGGTTATGTTTTTCAGATGAATGTGTTTCTACACCTATTCTTTGTGATTTAATGTAACCTGACACTGAACATCAGAGTCAGGACTGACTTTTTATAGAAAGTAAGGAGGCTTTTGTTGGACCTCTTGGGAACGAATAGGCATTCATATTGTGGCCTATGGCTTCATTTATGTAACGCATATCTTCAAGTTATGAACTTGCCAATCGCAAATTGTTGAGATTTGAGATACTACAAGGTAAAAGTAGCAACAGGTAAAAGTAGTGCTAATATGAGAAGTAAGTGAACCATTCCATTAATGGGTTCTTGAATTCATCCTCCTACCTAGTTTGTTTTCCATCATCCTTAACTCTGCGTGGTTTTAGATTAGTGTTTGTTTTCCATCATCCTTAACTCTGCATGCGCTTCCTTCAGGATCTGTTCCAAGTACTGTGCCTGAATTAAAAAGAACTGAAAATATCAAAATCTGTTTTTGAGATTCCGCTCCAAGTTATCACAAATGGTATACCTGATTTGGGTCTTCCCGTACATCGACTTCTGTGAGCCATATGGGAACTCGTGCTGCAGCAAGAGTATCAATTGCAGCTCTCATGCAAGGAATATTAGGTTCATCAAAATGACCCTCTAGTCTTATCCCTGTTGGGTCATTATTCCATTTAAAGGTTCTAATCTCTTCAAGTTTGCGAAGATATTCAGATGGTGACGCCTTCGAATCATAACTCCTCTCTATTGTATTCTAGTCATTCAAGAACATGGTCGTTCTTCTGTCAAGATGGTGTGCTTGCTGGAAAAAAACTTGCGAAGCATTTGCTCCAAGCAAACTTTCAAAGAATGAAAAATGTAAGTTTTCATTAATAACATCCCAACCTACAAATTTCCCTGAGTGACAACAGATTGAACCCTCTGATCTGCTGCGGCTTTGAGCTCTGCAGGTAAAAGTGATTTTACCCACCAGGTTGGTACTTGGTGTCATCCCATAAGGTTGTGTGACCTCGCACAGCTATTTCATTTTGTCTTGCAAACTCTAACATGGCATCTGGGACAGAGTAGTCCTCTTTTCCACGCATGTTTTCAGTGGCATACCACTTGAGCTCATTCTCAAAAACTGTCACAGTGAACCTAGATGTGAACCAGCTCTGGTAGGCTCCGTTTGTTAGGATATCCTTTTGTATAGCTGTGCCTAACGGGAAGCTTGATTTGTTATGCCCAGGCCTGAAGTGGATCTCTGCGCCGTCAAGAATTTCACCTTTGAATTGGTTACATGAACTTTTACATCCCTCTTACGTGCCTGTATGGTTATATTAGAATCTCAATCGCAGGTAGAGATGAACAAAAAAGTAGTACAATTCACAGTTTTGGGAATTTTGTTTTCATATTTTTTTCATACCTTGGCAATACTTTCAACTTGATGAATCTCCATTCTTCTTCCGTGAATGGTTGTAAGGAGACACTATCTACCCATATGTCCACTTTTGTGTTGTTGCTCTGAAAGTAACATTAAATGTAAAGGAAACTTGATTTGTTTTTTCTGTAATCATCTGATTCTTTATATATAACTTGGATGTTTGCAGTTCAAAAATAATGGTGTGAATTATGCAGGGGTGGTAAACAAGCAGTACCTGAAAGTAGAGCTCAGCATAACCAGATGAATCAACAGTAAGGCCACCTTTCAGCATGGACCAGCAACCAGATTGAGCAATAGGTGCACCTTCATGTGTAAATCCGTCAGTTGTCTTAAAAACTGCCACTACTGTTTCTTCTCCTTCACTCACTTGTATCCAAGCTGAAAGAACACCAGAAAAATTAGATTTCAGAATAACTTCTCCCTGTCTCATGGTTGCACATTTTGCAGAAGCTTTTTTGAATTTTACCAGAAAATGTGTAAAGCTTCCTCTTTTGCAGATAAAGTTTCTGTGAAAAAGTATCATGGGGTTGATTTCTACTGTGAGCTACGATGAAGCCGTTTCCAACCTTTGACATTTTATGCATTATGCCACTACTACCAAATGAAAACCATCCCGCCAAACCATGGCTGAACTCTGGATTAACAATAATCCCTCCGTTGTATTCCGGTCTCAAAGGTTCTTCTAAGCACTAAAGAAATAATAAAGAAGGAATGTTTAGTTAAATTAAGCAGAAGAAATAACATAAGCTTACAAGTAGAGTGCAATATATTACCTCAATGGTTGCCGAGTAGTCATAAGATAAAGCATCTATTGTATAACCTGCAACCACCAAACCATTTTATTGAATGCATGATTTATGGTTCATCCACAAATTTTGATCTACATGATGATGAGGAGAAGCCAAAAAATGAAAATAAAAATCAAGGAAGAATCATCACAGTCATGGCAAGTAGGTGTAAGTGAAGTGTAAGAACAAACAACTCAAAAAATATATCGACCCAAATGCTTACAAGTAGAGTGCAATATATTACCTCAAAATATAAGTACCCCTTTATCAATTATGCCATATTTAGCCGATTCCTACTTCTAGGAAAACTATTTGACAATAAGATTGCATGTTTGCTTGGAAGGGATCTTATCTTTTTATCTTTTATTTCTTTTTTGAAACTTTTAAAAGCATATGTTATCATGCAAAACAAAAACAAGTTTTTGAATGACGTTAAAATTTTACCTGCAAATAGTAAATAACCACATAACAGCAAAACCCATGTTGTTACTGTTGGATAATATACTTTCTGTAACAGAGAAAAACAAGCACAGAGAACTTGAAGATGATTAAGGGAGGGTTAGAATTAAAATGCACACACACTCAAACACAGAGAGGTGAAGTCGCCTGTTCAACAGACTGCCCTTAACTCAATATTTGCCAGGTACACCTTCAGGAAGATGCTGCTATACCCTTTCAGTGACAAACTTGAATTCAGGATAAAATCACCTGATACCAACCCAGCTAGCAAAGCTCGTTGGCCCGTTGTGAACTTAACAGAAGAAGAAAATAAGAATGTAAAACTAGTGCGCAAAACAAAGCAGGAAGATGGTGAAAAGTCGTCAGGACAGTGGCTGCGACTGGGGTAAATGAAAACCTTAGTAAAGTTGTTCTTTTATAGGAGAAGAAATCTTTTGAGTTTTAAAACGGTGAAAATTTAATTTGAAATATTAAATCCCCATTAAAACACAAACGTTAAGATTCTTTTATTAAAAAATATTTATGATTTTATTTTTCATTTAATTCAAAACGGTAAAATATTTATTTAAAAATAAAGAAACGTTTTCTCATTGATGGGTACACGTGTGCACACGGCAATGGTCGCACCAAGGGTCACGCCAAGGCTCACGCCAAAAACACACGCAAGCTCCGCAAGCCCGCAAGCCCGTGGCGCACATGTATGCATTTGCCCACTAGTCCATTTCCCAAGTCCATATCCAATCCACTAGTTCTTTTCCTTTTATAGAACATTTGTGGTAATATGCATGAACTTCCTCCTTGATTTACCCAATGTGGGATAAATCAAAGGTTTCTCATTCACTAAGAAGTGAAAATGGATGGCTTTAATTCCACCCAAGTTTGGACTAGTGTTCCTAGCACCCATCAAGCTAATTAAAGTAACAAAAATTAATTTAAGTAAGAAATTATTAATTTTAGTAATAACCATTTTTTATTTCCCAACGGTTACTTCAAAAACCTCCTTCGACATTCTCTTTTGAAAGCCCTGGAATTAAATCCAAATTATTAGAAAAACAAGAAGAAGAGCCTCGAAGATTCATGCACCACGTAAATATTTTACTTACAGTGAAAGGGTTATAGACAGTTCTGTTATGCAGAATCGGTGGTTATAACTGTTGAAAGCTGAATAAATTAATTTTACTAGATTGAACTCTGGGCTACGTATGGAAAGTTTGATGCAGTATTTACTTCCACTTGTGTAACCGCAACTCTCTCATTCAAAGTCAAGTAGGCAGGAATCAAGACAATAACCTTTGACACAACACTTGTATCAAGTTGTTCATGGTCATTATGAGTTATGCAATCATACTGACGCTCTCTTCCCTCAACATAAGGAGGCAATCGATGTTGACGCTTTCTCGATATCGGCTTCCAAAACTCGTCAGTATCTTCGTTGTTTGAAATAGAGGAGGCAAACATCTGTTTCAAGACTATATCAAAGTGTTAAATGAGCTAAATAGGTTAAGGAATTGTTTTCAAATATGATGAATGAAATTACAGACGTAGTACTGAAAGATGACGCATTCAAACACGGAGTGAAATCCAATTTCGAGACGAGTTTTTGGAGGAGGAAAAGTTTAAAATATCAATACTCCATCCTTAATTGTCTTGAAATGGCGTTAGTATGTGTTATGTCATATTCTCTGTTTCGGATTCATATATGAATTTGTTATCAAATATTACTAATTGAATTACATTCATCAATTTGTTTTTGTGAATGAAAAAGAGGGAATGGCTTTCAATAGAGATTTGACAGGATATGTGTGAATTCTAATGCTCTGGCTTTTGTCCCACATCGGTTAATCCTTAAGACATTGTGAATACTGTGAGCTATAAAATCTGAATTGTGAGACTGAATGAATCATACCTTTCTCGGCCTTTTGGCTAAGATCAAGTGTAGTATCTGTTCTTATCAGTTTAATATCTGATATGTGAGCCATCGGCTCACACGATATTAAATTTATTTTTTTCATGGGGGAGTTCTCATCACAGTAGCTTGCTACTGGGGTTCTCATGCGTCGCCTTTGCGTTGCACTACTACAAAGGCCTGGCGCACCCCTTCCAATACTAACTAAAACGTTTAGTTCTTGCCTATTAGTCTCGTCCTTGTGCCTTGTGTGTTAATTCGAGTCTGAAACTTATCTGTATGAAATCTAAGCATTTTGGATTCCAGTACTTTTTGCTCAGCATTTTGAGTATCCTTTATCCAACGCCCACTTGATGACTTCTGACTTCTAGCAGAGCATATGCTCAGCTTGCTCTGGATCTAATGCTGTTGCTGGGCAGGATATAACTCCATAGCCAGTACCTGTATTATTACTCACAATTAGTCCAAATCCTGCAAGATTCCTGCTTGAACAAATGAAGCATCGAAATTTAATTTCACAGAAGGAGCTGTAGGAGAAGTCCAAGAAGCCACTAAACTATTGGCAGAACCATGTGTGCGGACAGTAGTCAGTTCCAATCTTCATAAAAGGACTGAATCCTTGTTATAAGACTTTACATAAACCCTGCTCATTCTCAAAAACTGCAGAACATCTTGTTTTCCATATAAACCAAATACTAATGCTAGCTATTTCAGATTAACATTCTGACAATGATGGTTACCATTAGGAATAGCATAGCAATTTGTAACCCACTCTGAAAAAGAAACAGAACTGACAGTATTCATCTTATTATTTTCAACAGAGGTCCAGATTCTTCTTGCTATAGAGCATTCAAAGAAAAGGTGTTGCATATTTTCTAAACCTGTATCACATAGGGGACAACTGGTTGGGATGTTAGGTACATATTTTCTGAAGAGTGTTAGAGAGATAATGAGTTATTATTTATAGTGGATGTTTAGATCCATGAAGTTAGAAAATTCTTGATTATTAATATCACAATTGATACTAGCTAGCTGATATCCCAGCTCAAGGGAAGATGCAGTTAATAAATTCTTAAGGGTCTGGTAGTTAGATAAAGAGTACTTAGCTAGGCTGCTTATGGCCGTAAGGTCTGGTATTACAAGACTCACGTAGCCGTACGGTGGGCACAAAGCGAACAATTTGTTTGCTTTTTATTTAAGAACATCGTGTGCTCACCACTATTGTTTGTTTGCCTTACTGAAGACGAATCAAGACCGTTGCACTGTTAAGGTACATTTTTTTGACGCAAAAAGGGCAATTTTAATTAAAAAACAAAGATGTCGCCAAGAGTGACACCAAAGTTATAAAAAAATAAAAAAGAAGAAAGCTCACGGAGGAGCAACTCAGAACCTTCAAAAAAAAAAGGTCTAATACAAACTCTAAACAAGAAAACTGCCTAAAGTTCAAAGGAAACCCAAAGGAAAACAAAGGAACAAACAATCACTCTTCAAAAATCCCCATTTTCATCCTGAAACGAGCATTTGGCAGCATCAATTTGCTCATCAATTAGCACTGTTAAGGTACTGGTACACCTTCAGCAAAGAGGTGCAGCCAAAAGTTGCATGTCTGAATGTGAGGCCCTCAGAATAGTTCAACACAGAAATTTACTAAATATTGTTACCTGTTGCTCTTGCTCCAGTACTGATTGTCAAGGTAATGATATTTCAAAGGTCTAGTTTCCGAGTTCATGGCTAATGGGAGTTTAGAAAATTGGTTGCACCCGACCATAAGTGACAGAAACAACAACGATCAACTACCAGTAAGGAATTTGAACCTGAAAACAAGGTTGAACATTGCAGTTGATGTTGCTTCTGCACTAAATTATCTTCACCGTGATTGTGAATCCCCCCTTGATCATTGTGATCTGAAGCCAAGCAATGTCCTTCTTAATGATGATTTAATTGCCCACGTGGGTGATTTTGGCGTAGCTAAGTTCCTTACTCATGCTTCCAGTTATTCTCTACAACTGAATGAACAAGATACAAGATCAATTGCGATAAAGGGCTCCATTGGTTATGTTTCCCCCAGTAAGAAAAAAAAATCATCCATCATTTTATTAGCAGTTAAATCAGTATGAATTATATTTTGTTACAAATCTTCGCTTTGGTTAAACAGAATATGGAATGGGTGGTGAAGTGTCTACACAAAGAAGCACGCCGCCTGTTGCATTTTAAGTTTTAATTTTGTTCAGAGGAGGTAGCAAAAAGATTTACCAAGGAAAAACTCCAACAAAAATACTTGCCATCATGAATTCATGAGGAATTAGATGACTGTCCTAATAATTCAGATACTTGAAAATATGACCAAATTTTCAGAAAACAAATAAACAAGCAATGTTATAGACCATTTCATTCCAGGCTCAATATCAAACACCAAAAATTTGTGCGAGTGTAAAACCTAGAGCCATTAATGCAACTAATTCCATAGACTGCACTTTCCAACAGAAGATATCAATTCAAAAACAACCATGTCACACCCATATTCTTCTGATTTTCTTGTATCCATGAAAACTAGAAATGAAATGTAATAATAGTCCCACATAGTTTAGGTATGAGAAAAGATAAAGAAAAGAAAGCTATAAGAAAATCTTGAATTTCTACATGAAATCATACTTACCTGGACGGGGTCTATGGTTGATCATGAAGGACCATGGCCTAGGTTAGTGACTTCCATTGCACTTTGGAAGGGTGCTCGCCTAAGATCTACCCTGGAGGTAGAGTCTACGTCATAATTTGTTCCTAAGGGGGGTACGCGTCCGCGCGGCCCCCTGCCAATCTTGCAAAAACAAATTCATTAAGTGTTACTTGCAGCTATAAAAACTCTAGACAACACAACTTATGTCTTAGAATAGCACCATGTCGCTTGTTGCAACGGAGAAAAAGAGGGATGCCTAGAAGATCACAGGCACTGATCTGTATTCTTTTGGCTTTGGTGCAATACTAAATTATCAGTTTCTGTTCACTCTTTACATTGTGCGCGCTTTGTGTTACACTTAGATTGGTTGGAGGACAACCTTGTGATATAGTCTTTAACGAAGATGATGAAAAAAGATTGCAAATTTCTTGTTCAGACTTATCAAACAAGTACATAGGGTGTTTAATTAGTATGTCAATAATATTGGGATCTTTTAATGATAACCCAGAGGGAGACAGATATCTTTGATTTTTGTTTGTTCATTCAACCATTCCATTAATGGGTTCTTAAATTGATCCTCCTACCTAGTTTGTATTCCATCATCCTTAATTGTGAGTTTTAGACAATCCCGGTCTCATTAGTGTGAATTGTCAGTTAGAATCTGTTATGGATTTTCATTTTTCTTGAAATGGTGTTAGTATGTGTTATGTCATCATACTTGTAAACTCTCTGTTTCGGATTCATATATGAATTTCTTCTGAAAGACTATCATTTGGATTGAATTCATGAAATTGTTCTTGATTAATGCGATTTTTATAGATGATTTTGTTTGTGAATGAAAAAAGAGGGAATAGGAATAGCTTTCATTGGAGATTTGTGAATTCTAATGCTTTAAGAGTTTTAGCTTTTGTCCCACATCGGTTAAGCCGTAAGCCATTGTGATTACTGTGACCTATAGAAACTGAATTGTGAGACTAAATGAAGCATACCTTTCTCGGCCTTTTGGCTAAGATCAAGTGTAGTATCTGTTCTTATCAGTTTAATATCTGATATGTGACCCATCGGTTCACACGATATTAAATTTATTTTTTTCATGGGGGAGTTCCCATCACAGTAGCTTGCTACTGGGGTTCTCATGCGTCGCCTTTGCGTTGCACTACTGCGAAGGCCTGGCGCACCCCTACCAAAACTAACTAAAACATTCAGTTCCTGCTTATGCTTTGTGTTTTCTCAATCCCCATATCTCAAACTTGTCTGCACTTTAAAGTATGAAATCCATGTCAACATATATTGCGTGGCTGAGAAAAAGCCCGAAAGATTTTTGAATTTGTGGTGCCAAGACCACAACCAATACCAACACAGCAGAAGTTTCTGTACCTCGTAAACATGAAAGGGCGCTTTGGAGATAATTTGTTCCTTTCATCGTCCTTCGTATCAATTTTTTTGAGACATAAACAGGGGTATGTATTATTAGCGATGCAAGCACATGTTCCATCATTCAGCTCCCAGTATGTGATATGTCTGCGCAATTTGATAACTGCAAACAAGTTCACGGTTACAATGCAGTCCTACTCTATGTAGGTGTGAACGTTCTTTCCTTTGGAGAAGGCTGCTTAAAAGCAAACTTTGCATCCTTAGGTAGAGATCAGTTTGACGACTTTAATGACCCAACTGAGTTACAACAAAAGTCTAGCTTTTTCAATAGGCACACTTGCAGCATTTCACTTGGAGCTATTATAGGTCTAATACTAATTTTATATGGAGCTATTATAAGATACTGAATCCAAATTCTTCTTCCATTTTTTCTGTTTACCAGGCTTATTTCTCTACAAGAAGAGAAGTAAAGATTTTTTTAGTTTAAATACGAAAATAGATTAGATTAATAAAGATTGCGATTACAGAGAGGGCAACTCATTGAGAAAACTCTCCTGAATCCATGTAGGAGGAGTAGAATCCCAGAATTCTGCCTGACTTGGAGAAATAGAGTGGTTAGCTAATAGATGAGCAACATTATTACCATCTCTTGGTGGTATAAATGAAGAAACCCAAGAGTTAAAATTTCCTAACAAATTTAAGTAATCTACTATTAAACTATAGGTAGTCCATTTCACTGCATCGCTTCCACCATTCACATTTTTCGCACAGGATGCACTGTGTTTAAACATGTCCAATAGAACTTTCGACTGACTGATAGTCTGACAGTATTCCATTTGATCAAAATGGAATTCTCTACCATTGCTAAAATGGTTAGTAAACATTATCACTTACTTTTAAGTTTTGAGGATAACTCCCAACTCTATTCCAACCGTTAAAGCTTTCGATGATTTTGAACGATCACTGTACGCACAAAGAAGGATGCATTCATTATTAGTTTAGCAGTGGTGAATATCTGGTGATTGTTTACAGAGCCAATGCAATTGAAAAAAAATCAAACATACATTAATCCCAATTATGAACTACATACTGCAAGTACTATCATATACACCTTCTGCATTAACAATCCAAACAAGAGGAAAGCACTATTAGTTTTCTTATAGTACATCTGACCAGCAAAATACTATGAGAAAGTAGACAAGATGCACCAATTAATGCTTATAGACTTATAGTATATTATCCGAGTTAGTACTGCGTAAGGTTCAGTCACTTACTATGGCTGTAAGATAGCGGAACCAAAGAAAACAGACTTATAGTATATTATCCGATCATTGCTGCTGCATCCCTAGCATGCCCAACATTCTTTGCATAAATCAGTAAGAAAAAAAATCCAAATTCATCACTTAGACTTCGGATCTTAGTCTTTTATAATTGGATCTTAGACCATGGACACGGAAAACTGGAAGAGGAGGGTGAGAGGGGCTGTTTACTCGAAAACTGCCGTTTTTTCTATTTTTCTATGGATGTTTGCCTTCAGGTTGTGCAATTCGAATGGTTGAAAGGGCTTCTGCAATGATTATGATTATGATCTAGTAAAGCCGGTGAGGCAGAAAGCAAGAAACGCGCAATTGGTATCAACACATGAATTTGTTTCAGCCTCTTCTCAACTTTCTAAGTATTTCAGGATTTTAATTTTTGTAATATAAAATCACAACCATTATTCTCATTCAATTACTGAAACAAAAAAGAAATCAACAAACTAAGAAAACAACAAACTAAGAAATCAACAAACTAGTGCATATGGCTGTGGCTTGCATTTAGGAGTAAATGATTAAGGCTTAGTGGTGAAATCGAAGTTTGAGCAAGTAGTTTGCCTGCCAAAAAGTAATGAACTGAACCCAAGTCTTGATCTTGCAATATCAAACTGTAAAAGATTGTGTTCCAACTGGTACCCACCGAGAACAATAGATGTCCTCGGATTTACGCCTCCATCAACAAATCCTAAACACAAAACGTCGTCACTAACTTGCACAATCGAATTAGCTCCAAAAATGCTCCAAATCACTTTATCATTTTGCAACACAAGTTCGATAGTTGGCACAGCATACCCAAGTCTAGTACTTCCCACATTCTTAGAACTAAAACATCTTCCGAAAGGTGCTACTGAAGAAACCCGGGAGATATTCCTCGCTTTAGCTTCTTTAGTAAAGACATCAACAAAGGCGTTGTAAATTGACGTTTCCAACCGTGTGTAAGGATTAACAGTGCTAATTTTGGTTCCTCCAACCCCATCCGTATCATTAATCGATAGTAAATTCTTCTTCACCGGAACCACCTTTTCGCCGATTCTAATTGATTTTACTCCAATGAAATACTCAACTGACTTTTCACCGTCTGAGAACGCTCCTGCGGTACTGACTGGATTGATTAATAGAGGAGTGTACTGAAGTGAACTTGAAATTTCCTTTCCTGGTTGCAACACATAAGGACCATCACCAAAAAACATGACACCCTTTCCAGATGATAAGCACATAGCAAATTTTCTAGGAAAGCTGAAAGCAGCTGAAAACTGCGAAGGTAACCCGATTTTGGCACGACCAAAACCAGCCATTCCTTTAACACCTTTTGCAAGTCCTTGTAACAGAGAAGCTGGTGCACAATTGAATATAAACTTTTTTATCGTAACATCAGCTCCGGGGTTTGAACCATTTGTCGACTGTAGAGATACAACATCTGAAGCAAGTTCACCGACTGTCGAACTGTCAGTGATGGTATTACCAGGGAAAAGACCACAAGTGTTGCTATTGCATCCTGGGCTAGGTGGGGAGAAGCATGTTCCACAGCTAGGCGATTTTCCAGCTAACAAGCATTGTGCTGATCCACAACGAGCAGGTTTGTAGGTTGATGATACATAACCTTGATCACAATCGACCCACAAGAATCCAGCGCCAAGATCGACAACTACGTTTATGGGGACTAGAGGTGTTCTTTGGTTGATATGGGTTAGATATTGAAGTGTAGATGCATCTTTGGTAATGGGAAGGACAAGTGCTTTTGGTTTAAATGAAGTAGGCTGTGAGGTTGACAGAGAAGAAAGGGATAGGAATAGAAATGCTGAGAAAAGAAGTACTAGAGATTGAACTCCAACACTAGGAGGAGATGAAGAAGCCATGGTTAGAAGAAGAAATGATGATAATGACATTTGTATGTGAGAATGTGGGGTTATATAGCTTAGAATCAATCTAGGTTCAATTCTGATGGCTATAATCATGTTTTCTGTCCCCTTATCCAAAATTAAAAACAAACTTGACTTGACTTTCCTCATTTGTACCAGTTATTTAATCAAAAAAGTATTTGATTTTGCATATTTATTGATAAAAAACCATTGGGATATGCATTTGAATACATTATTTCTATATTTGTCAAAGATATCAAACGGATAAGAATGAATTATTGTTGTAAAGATGGGGCTGAAACTGATATTTGGATTCTATGAGCACCGATAAGAAGATAACGGGTGAGGTCATGGTGATCTTATTCACACATCTAACTGTATTCTGTTATAGTATCTGCTGGTAGTGGTAGTTTTCATTGTCAGGAAAAAAAATGAATGATCTCAACAATATACGGACCTGTATAATAATTGGATTACCAACAAAGATGAAGTAATACAATTTATCCTGGACCATTATACTGAGCTCTGAGCAATATATAGCATCCAACATGCTGAGCAATATATAGCATCTAGTATATTGATAGATGAGGACCTATTCACAGCAATTACGTCCAGATTTAACCCCCACTGAAGAGGTAAGATGTAACCCCATCAGAAA
This sequence comes from Papaver californicum, assembly GCA_023531435.1. Taxonomy (NCBI): domain Eukaryota; kingdom Viridiplantae; phylum Streptophyta; class Magnoliopsida; order Ranunculales; family Papaveraceae; genus Papaver; species Papaver californicum. The sequence continues at coordinate 131,363 of JAJJMC010031826.1, forward strand.
TCAAACAAGCGTTAGTCTCTATGGATTATGAAAGTGTTTTGAGTTCAGATGACTATACCAGTAAGTTCTTTAAAAATCTTCCGAAAAATCACCTTACTCAATTAATAGATATGACCCACAATCTTTTCAACTCTCTTAATATTCACCTTTTCATCAACATCAACCACACAAATCTTACACTAATTCTAAAAATAGATCATCTTTCAGAACCATCTCAATTATTATTACTGTATCTAGATGTTCCGTGGAAGAATGAATTATTATCGTAAAGATGGGGCTGATTAATATTTGGATTCAAATGTGCACCGACAAGAGAACGGGTGATTGGGTGGCTGGGAATAGTGTAGTCGATTTCGACCGATATGGCCGAAATATTGCCGGTTTTATCGGTATCGGGCCTCACCCGGTACGAAACATCCCATACCGCTGGAACGGTTTGACCGAAAATATCGGCCGATATTGAACGGTACGAGTTGACCGAAATGGCCGATATGGACCGGTACGATCGTAATTATGGTTTTCAATAATAATAAAAAAAAAGAATTTCCTTATCCTTGTTCTAGGGTTTTCAATTGTTACTCATGTTTTTATGGTATTTTAGAAAAATGATTACCAGTTTTATATCTTAATAGATCCAATATGGAAAAAACATTTGATATAATAATTATAGATATAAAATGTGGACCGATATTTACCGATATTTAGAACCGAACTCGTCCTAATACAAAGATGTACCAGTGTATCGCTCTCGACAAGTATAAACCGAAATTCAATATTGACTAAATTGACTGAAAACGAATCTCACCAACATACCATTAATGACGAATGCGATGACTTACAAATTGTAATAATATTAAAATTTGTTTATTTTTTTAAGAGAATAAAAAATGTAAAGTCTCGAGTCTAAATTTATTAAGCCAAACTCGGTGGAATTTGACGTCCTAAATTATGATGCACTCAGGTTATGCGAAATGCTATCCCATTATTTGTATACACGGTACTTCCATATTCACCACCAAGTCTTAGGCTAACGTTTATCGACGTCCAAATTGACACGTCAGTTTGAATC
>JAJJMC010031826.1:132441-312993 GCA_023531435.1 Papaver californicum
ACGTCCAAATTGACACGTCAGTTTGAATCAGCCCCCTAACCTATATGATGATTCAAGATTTGCAGGGGCTGACTTAAGATTCAAGTTAAATGCGCCCTTTGATTTGGCGGAACACCCTTTAGTAACTTTAGTTCGTCACAAACAGAGGTATGGTTTGGAACCGTTGGATCACTTTAAGATGTTTTAACCTAATGGATTAAGTTTCTTTGTGCCCAATTGTTAGGCGCAAAAGTGATTTCTCATGTGCTAAACCACAAGGCACACATAACTTGGTTCAAGTTTATGCTCAAGCGAACCCTTGAACTACTCATTGAATCAAGGGAAAAGGCCACTGTTTTCAACTTCAAAGTTGAATCTTGAAGCATCATAGAGGTTAGCCTTAGAGGGGTGAATGAGCAATTAAATGGTTGAAAGGGCTTCAGCCTCTTCTGAACTTTTTTTTAGCTATTTCAGGATTTTAATCTGAAATACATACATCCAAGAGATAACGAGTAACAAATCAAATGGCAACAAACGAAATCAAATGATTATGATGACGAAAAGTCGTTGTTCATAAAATAAATATTAACACAATTCTAAGCTTTTCGAGACTAGTAGTTACACACAGAGGGAGAATGAATGTTTTTCCAATTAACAAATCAATGGATAACATCAGGCAATAAACTCAAGCATAACATTACTAACTATAATGGCAACAATATAAACATTTAACACTTTGAGATTCGATCACACCTGTTATTTCATTCCTGCGCTACCAAGACCTGTGTTTGTTCATCCCATAAGACCCTGTATAATGTAATTTGCGCTTAAACAAACATATCTATCAAAGAATCTGATCCTGACAGGCTCCCTGTGAAGTTTACTTTGCAGTATGCCGGAAAAAGTAACCCTGCCTGATCACAATCCCACTCTGTGATGTGTGGACATGACCTTACATCGAGATATTCTAGAGTTTTACATGATTCCAAGAGCTTTGTTATTCCGAGAACAGTAATCTTTGGGCAGCTACTAATCCTTAATATCTTCAAACTTGACTCAGATCCACTGCTTGCCAAGTCCTGGAAAGCCCTGTCGGTTACCTCCTCACAACACCCAATATCAAGGGCTTCTAGGCTTTTGCAGAGAGATAAGATGCAGCTCAAGGAAGAATCAGAAATACTCAAGCACCAATCCATCCGCAAAAATTTTAGTTTGTGATTACATGAGAAGGCCAACGACTTTATCGATTTATCAGAGATGTTACGGCAGCCACCTATGACAAGAGTCTCTAGATTCTTGCATGAACGAGCCAATGAATGAATAGAATCATCTCCAGCTTTAAGGCAATCCAACAACTTTAACGTTGTAAGAGAAGAACATGCTTCCGAGACGCTCGAAATCCCAGCATCACCAACGTTAGTGCACTTACTGACATCCAAGAATTTTATTTTACGGCATTTATCAACAAGAGTTGATATCCCTGAGTCTGTTATGTTGATACATCCTTGCAATGCCAATGCCTCAAGATGAGGGCAATTCTTTGAAAGTGCTACTAACGTTCCGTCAGTAATGAATCTGCAACCAGCAAGATGCAAGTTTCTCAAGTTGTGGCATCCCTCTGCTATGGCAGTTAATCCCTTGTCTGTTAGCTTTCTGCAGTAAGATATATCTATTGACTGTAGACATGGAAGTCCCTTTCCAAGTTCCACCAATCCCTTATCTGTAATACCTGTAAAACAAAAGTACACCACAAGCATGCAACAATCGCAGAATAAAAAACTAGGCTAAGCATGACAAAATGTAAGAGATTTACCAAAACAAACAACTGCACTATATTGATAAGGTGGTGATCTGTAGAGACTCAGGGCAGGTTTTATTAAGGACTTATTTAACCTTAGAACCAAGCGGACTGTGAACTAAAGAACTCGTCAGACACATTAGATTATAACTCACTGGTAGTAGCCACTAGAAAGAGTAAAACATCTGTCCACAACTAGGAAATATATCATTTACAGCCCTGCACTTCATAAAGCGAAATGGAAAGTAACACAAACAGAAAAAGAAGAAAAAACTTATACTTATCCCGGCGAATGAAAATCACATAACAACCAACAAATGAACAAAATAATGTTGCACCAAGCATTAACCAATATACCTACCAAATTCCTATACTTAGTTGGAAGAGAGAAAAAAAGTTGTTTACAAGCAACAACTTTCATGAAACTAAGCAAGCTAACCGATAGAAGTCGAAGGAACCAACATTTGAATTATTGGTTTGGTAGAGCACCAACCAATTCATTGACCAAGAATCATGGCATCATTTAAAGAACACTTAATCTGTTAAAGATTCTAGGCAGTGATATTCGAATCCATTGAGCAATTAATTTCTATCTTTTCGCAATAACATTTCCCCATCAAAATTCAATGCTTCAAGGGTTTCACAGACTACAAAATTCAACCCCAGAGACTAAAATGAAGAACCCAAGATGAAATTTCAAAAACCCAGAGTTAAAAACTCTATAAAGCTATAAACTTTCCAGCTCAATTACGATTCTTAGAACTAATTTCAAACAATTCATTGAGCAATTAAGATGAATTTCTGAAAACCCGGACTTAAAAACTCGTAATGCAATCAACTAACATTCTAAGAACTAATTCCAAACAATTCATTCAGCAATTAAGATGAAATTCTAGAAAACCCAGACTTAAAAACTCATAAAGCAATCAACTTTGCAGCTCAACCAACATTCTTAGAACTAATTTCACAGTGATTATGAGTTCAATTTAGAATTAAACAGCTGAAAATCAAAAGGGGGGAGAAGTATAAAAACCAAACCTTTACAGTTGTTAAGATGAAGTGTTTGTAAAGAAGTAAACCCATTTGAAACAACAGAGAGATCAGAATCAGTAACACCAGGATAAAACGAACGAGAAAGTGATTGAGAGAGATCCAATTCCAGAATCCTTGAAAATCTAGCAGCCATTTTCTTAAGCATAAATGGACCTGCTCTTGCACAAAGTTTCCTCCTTTCTGTACTTTGTAAATGTAACCATTTCTTACATACTAATCCGAAACCTTCTTTATCTTTATAGTTGTCTAATTTTGATAGAATTGATCTTAATTCATCATCTGTTAGGGTTTCATTTATACAACCCCCCTTGCTGATTTCTTCATTGGTTTTAGACATTAGAGTGATCCAAGTTAGTTACCTCTTTAGCTCTCTCTCTCTTTCTGGTTTGCTCTAACCTCTATCTATTCTACCTAACCCTAAAACTCAAATGGTTTTCTATACTTCCCTCTGAAACGACAAGTACAGATGAACAACCACTTCTCAGATATTACTTTTTCACATTATGTTACCCGTTTTTGGTACTCAATGATATGGCAAAATCTTAGACCATCTGTTGTGAGTTCAGATGCTTATAGCCTGTTTGAATACTACCTAGTAAGCTGTTTTCTTGATTTCTGAAAATAAAAAACCCAAAAATGAGATACTGAAAAGTTAACCTTTTTATAAAATAAAATATTTTTATTTTTTATTTTTTTTAATTCTGGTATCCAAACAACCTCTAAATGTGTAGTTAAGATGTTATCGTCTGTTGAATTACAATGGTTGAAATGATTATTATAGTTGATGAAAATAAGAAAACAAGAACAAGAAAAAGATGTTACTCAAAAATGAAGATTGGGCTTTTCTCAGAGAGAAAGAAAAACAGTTCTTTCATCAACAAATTTAACAAATGAATTCATCATATCACATATTAGGGAAGAACAAGCTTTTATACGATGAGAGAACAAACTGCCTAGAACTAACGTACACTGCATTTAATGCTAACGTACACATTTGGACTTGAACCATTTGGTGTAGAGGCTGAACCATAAGCTTGAGCTCTTTGGCAGACTTTAAGTGAAGTGTAATGTGAGTATAAGAATCATCAGATGTCTATTAGCCCCTCTCAAACTCTAATGTGGTAGGGGATAACACACAGAGTTTGCTTCTGAGATAGATGAATCTTGGACCACTGAACCCCTTTGTGAAGATATCTGCTGATTGATCAACTGTGGAGATATATGATATTCTCAAATCATTGGACTTAACCAATTCCCTAACAAAGTTATAATCAACAGATAAGTGTTTCATTCTTGTGTGGAACACTGGGTTTGAAGAGTAAGAAATAACACTGATGTTGTCACAGAACAAAGTTGGTGTTGTGTCCAATGGAAAGTGCATTTCAGTTAGGATTTTGCTTACCCAGAGAACTTCTGTTGCAGTATTAGCTAGACTTCTGAACTCAGCTTCAGTTGATGATCTAGCTACTGTTGGTTGTCTTTTACTAGACCATGAAACTAAGTTATTGCCTAAGAAAACTCCATAACCTCCAGTGCTTCTTCTTGTAGCTTGGTCTCCTGCCCAATCTGCATCACTGTAGCCTTTTAATGTGTGTTTTCCTTTAGTGAAAAGTAAACCAAACTCAACTGTGCCTTTGACATATCTTAAGATTCTTTTTGCTGCTGTCAGATGTTCTGTAGTTGGTGCATGCATGAACTGGCACACCTTGTTAACTGCATAAGAAATCTCTGGTCTTGTCCATGTTAAATATTGTAGTCCACCAACCAGAGATCTGTAGAGAGTAGGATCAGAATGAAGTGTGCCCTTCTCACTTTGTACATGTTGATTTGGTGGAATTGGTGATGCACATGGTTTAGCTCCAGACATGTTGTGTTTTTCCAGAAGATCTAGTGCATACTTGGTTTGTGAGAGACATAATGAGTGAGTATTTCTTCTGACTTCAAGTCCTAAGAAAAAGTGTAATTTACCCATATTTTTCACTGGAAAATGATATTGTAGCTTGGTGATTAACTCATTACAGTATAACTGTGAACTGCCTGTAATGAGTATATCATCTACATATACCAGTATGTATGTAACTGTTGATTCCAATTTTTGTATAGAGAGTGAATTATCAGCAGTAGATAGTTGAAATCCAAAAGAAAGAAGTACCTTTGTTAGCTTGGCATACCATGCTCTTGGGGCCTGTTTGAGTCTATATAGTGATTTGTTCAACTTGCAAACATGATTTGGATTGGCTTGATCTACAAAACCTGGTGGTTGAGTCATGTAGATGTCTTCTGACAATTCTCCATGTAAGAAGGCATTGCTTACATCTAATTGAGTGATGTTCCAGTCCATGTTAACTGCAAGTTATAGAAGAATTCTGATTGTGCATGACTTAGCAACAGGACTGAATGTTTCTGTATAGTCTATGCCTTTCTGTTGATGAAAACCCTTTGCTACTAGTCTTTCCTTGTATCTTGATATAGTGCCATCAGAATTGTATTTGAGTCTAAACACCCATTTGCAGCCCACCAAGTTCATGGAAGGATGATATGCAACTTTTGTCCATGTATCTGCAGATTGTAGGGCATTATACTCATCTGCAAGTGCTTGTCTCCATTCTGGATACTTGCTTGCTTGTGTATAGCAAGTTGGTGTAATTGGTGGTATTTGACTGGTGATGTAAGTTGAAAAGGAGTGCTTGGTGGAGTATACTTTTGGCTTATGAATGCCTGATTTGGCTCTAGTTTTCATGTTGTGTGCATTAGAAGGTAAAGTTTGATTTTGTGGTTCAGTTCCTGACTCAGTATTGTTTTGTTCAATTGAATGAAAGTGAATAAAAGGTATACCTGATGTGTTTGTTGTTGAAGTTGGTAATGTGCACCTTTCTTTATTTGGTGTAGAAGGAGTGAAGTTGTCTGGAGAATTTTCTGAATTTGGCAGTATTGGTAAAATTGTGTTGATGTAGCTTGAGTTATCACCATGCTTTAGTGGAAAGATATTTTCCTTGAACTGCACATGTCTTGAAACAAAGATTTTGCTTGTCTTTGTGTCTAGACATTTATAACCTTTCTGATAGGAGTTGTACCCTACAAAGACACAAGCAGTACTTCTTGGTTCTAGCTTATTAGTTGCATAAGGTCTTAACCAAGGATAACATAAAGATCCAAAACTTCTGAGATAGTGATAATCTGGTAGCTTCTTGTGTAATGCTTCATATGGTGTCTTAGAGTTCAAGGCTTTTGTTGATAATCTGTTAATGGTGTAGTTAGCTGTTGCAAAGGCTTCAACCCAGAGTGTTGCACTTAAGCCAGATTGAATAAGTAGAGTTCTGCCAACATCTACAATGTGTCTGTGATTTGACTCAGCATCTCCATTTTGTTCTGGTGTATGTGGACATGTCATCTCATGTCTGATGCCATTATGTGCAAGATAAGTGATAAACTGATTATGAATGAATTCACCTCCACCATCTGTTCTTATTGTTTTGATACATAGTTGTTGTTGTTTTTCTATGAACATTCTAAAATTAAAGAATATTGCCTTGAATTCAGATTTATTATATAATGGAAACAACCAACAGTATTTTGTGAAATCATCCTTTATTATTGCATAATACTTGTAACCTTTCCAAGATGTTACAGGACTTGGACCCCATAGATCAATATGAAGAAGCTCCAGGGGTTGTGTACTAAAACTATCTGACACATTGAAAGGAAGTTTGTGAGATCTTCCTAGAGCACAAGCTTCACAGTGTATTTGGTTACTAACAACTGTAGGTAATTCAAGAATCCTAGAAATACATTGCATATTTTTGAAAGATGTATGTGCTAATCTGCTGTGCCAAATTGTAGATGATAGACTTGGAGCTGCTTTGAATGCTTTATTTGATGGTTGTTGTAGGAAGTGAATTAGGTATAAGCCATTGCTATGTGGTCCTTGCAAGATTGTTCTCCCAGATACAAGATCCTTGACATAAAATCCACTAGAAGTGAAGGTTATTGAACAGTTATTCTCTGTTGTAAATTGATGAACTGACAGTAAGTTTTGTGTTGCCTGAGGTACTAGAAGAATATTACTCAAATTGAAGAAATGTGTTGGTGTAGTTTTGACAGAAGAACCTGAGTGAGTAATATACATACATGTTCTATTTGCTACTTGTATCTTATCTGAACCTTGATATGGAGCTGAATTTTGCAACTGAGATTTGTCAGATGTGATGTGTGTTGTTGCACCACTATCCATAAACCATGGATTATCAGTTGTTACATCTGCTGATGCTAGCATTGCTGATCTTGTATCTTTATTTTGAATATTTATATAGGATGTATAGAGTCTGTTGTGACACTCCAAAGCACTGTGTCCAGACTTGTTGCAAATTTGACAGATGACAGCATATCTGTTGAATTGTTTTTGACTATAACCTCTTCCTGAGGTGTTGAATCTGTTTCTGTTTCCATTGTTGTAAATTAGTCTGAATTGACCATTGTAGGTATTCAAAGAACCTCTGTTGTAAGATGTTGTGAAAGGTCTAAATCTTGAATTTTCTTCTCTGAATTGAGGTTTGTTTGAGGTAAAATTTGCTTGGAAAACTTGATTTGAAGTATGGTTTAGAAGTTCATCATTTCTTTGTTTGATGATTATTTCTTCACTTAGAAGATTATTATGTAATTCAATTGCAGTTATAGGAGGATACCTGTGTCTCATGGATGTTGCAAATGGTATATACTCAGGATTTAAGGCAGATAAAGTGATTACTACCAATTCTTTGTCTGACACTACCTCCCCTGCAGCTGCAAGACTGTCTGACAAGAGTCTTATTTCATCTATCATAGTAGAGATAGATTTATTACCTTGTTTTATTCCTAATAATTTTGTTCTTAGTTGAATTGAATATGTTGATGAGGATCTTGCATATCTTTCTTCAATATTGCTCCAGAGTTGAGATGAGGTTGATGCTGCTGCAAAGTAAGGAATCACTGAGTCTGAGATTGTGTTGTTGATCCACATAGTTATTGTGGAATCTTCATCAATCCAATCAAGGTAAAGTGGATTTTCTATATTATTTGATTGATTGCTTGGATTAGTAAATCTTTCTGGACATTGATAAGTTCCATCCAGATAGGGCATTAGCTTGAATTTCTTGATAACTGGAAGTAGAAGATTCTTCCATGTTAAGAAATTATCTTCTCTGAGTTTTAGAGTTATGAGACTCATCAATTGATTTAATGGGATCTTTGATATTGAACTTGATGTTGGATTTTCCATTGTAGGGTTGAATTCACGAATCATTAACTGAGATTAACTACTCAATTGAATCCCTATAGCTCTGATACCATAGTTGATGAAAATAAGAAAATCAAGAACAAGAAAAAGATGTTACTCAAAAATGAAGATTGGGCTTTTCTCAGAGAGAAAGAAGAACAGTTCTTTCATCAACAAATTTAGCAAATGAATTCATCATGTCACATATTAGGGAAGAACAAGCTTTTATACAATGAGAGAACAAACTGCCTAGAACTAACGTACACTGCATTTAATGCTAACGTACACATTGGGACTTGAACCATTTGGTTAACCATTTGGTGTAGAGGCTGAACCATAAGCTTGGGCTCTTTGGCAGACTTTAAGTGAAGTGTAATGTGAGTGTAAGAATCATCAGATGTCTATTATATTACACCACCAACTTATGAGTTGGCAACTTGGCATGAGAGTTTTTATTTGGCTCTGCTGGTGGAGTACCACACTTCAAATCTAAACATACCAAAGCATGCCATGTACCACACTATTTGCAACAGCTATCCCTGGGTAACCTACAATCAGCAGTAAAACCAGGATGAAAGGCAACAGAAGTCGGGAGGCAAAAATATAAGATTCCACTTTGTATTTATCGGGGAAAAAATATGAATAAGAGAATTAATTTATAGAGCTCCGTATAATTTTTCTTTCTTATAACCCCTAGGAGTGAGCTAATAAAAGTGGGCAGTTGCATCCATTTGTCATAAGTTGGCTATGCCCCTAACTATGGTACCCGCAAACAGAGGTAAATTATTTAAAACAAGGAATTCAAATATCTGACCGCAATTATGAGAATCAGCCCTTGTTAGTTTAAAAAAACTAAAAAAAAAAAGAATAGTTTTTATTTGTGTAGTACAACAAAAATAACACTATATAGTTTTATCCCTGATGTAAAAATAACATGAATAAAAATGGAGAAGGATCAGCTCACAGGGTCAAATTGACGGACCTCTTACAGTCTACTACATCTAATGGATATAACGATTTTAAATGGTTGTGATTCAAAACAAAAACACGCTGGTTTTGGTTAGTTATCCATTACCCGATTATAACTTTAGAAATATTTTGACTTTTTCATATTTTTGCTCTTTCTTGTGTATAATTTGCTTCTCCTTCTCTCTCGATTATTCTTCTACTTTGATATAACAATGGATATAGCGATTGATTTAAAACAAAAACACGTGGGTTTTGGTTACTTATCCACGACCCGGTTAAAACTTCATAAATATTTTGATTTTTCATATTCTCTTTTTTGCATATAATTCTCCTTCTCTCGATTATTTTTCCACTTTTCTGCAACAAAAGAAATTACCTAGTCAATTGATGAAATCCTTGATTTCTTTTATTGTATAATAGTTTTAAAATATCAAAAGTGATCCTCGTTTTTTAGGTGAGCTAAAATTTTGGTGTTTTACAGAAAAAAAAATATTTAAACATATTTCTACGGTTTTGTTATAGGAATTGGTAAAAAAAGTCTTCTTTATTAATGTTTTTTTTGTTGATTATAAGTGGTTTTAAACCTATTAAAATCATTTTGGATGCATTAAAATTTTGGATCTCTTGCTTGATTTCTTCTCAGTATAGAAAGTTCCTGGTGTTGTTGTTAGAGAGACGTGTTAGAGATTCATCTACTATTATCTCCCATGAACTTATTATCCTCAATTCGTTATCTTAAAAACAAAAAAAATCTCATGTGTGCAGTAATTTTATGTTTATCTTATCCTTCCCGATAACATCATCATTTTTTACCATAACCACGATGTAAATTTCCGACATCAATTTCTGATTTTAATTTTACTGCTCTAAAATCAGAGATTGGTGCCGAAAATTTACATCATGGTGGTATGGTAAAAAGTGATGGTGTTTTGGCAAGAAAAAGATAAACTTAAAATCTCGACATGTTTTTAGACGTGATATTTTTTTAGATAACGGATTGGCAAAAATAAATTTATAGGAAAAACATTGTACCGTAGATGAATCTCCAACTCGTCTCTCTAACAACAACACCAAGAACTTCTATACAAATCTATAAAACTGAGAAGAAAATAAGATTTGAGATTTTAATGAATCCAAAATGGTTTTTGATTTAAAACCATTAATAAAAGAAGGTTTTTAACCGATTATTAAAATAAAACCCTAGAAATTGGTTTAAAAATTGTTGTAAAGCACCTGGCCTACGAAGAAACGAGGATCACTTTCTATATTTTCGAAGTCATCCATTGGTTGCAAGAGCTCTGTCAATGTAACCCTGTGAGCCTGTCCTTCCCCAACAACTTCAAATTGCTAGAAACTACATTTTAACAAAACAAAATTTACATGTGAAACTGTTTTTGAGTGACAGTAACTAACTACTCTACCTTTCATTCACATTATGCTCAAATAGGTGCAACACATTTTCTTATCCAGAAGCTTTCTTGAGCAAGTTCTGGAATACAGTATTGCAGAACTTAAGAGAGTGAGAATTTCCATGGCCACCAAGAATTACTTACAAGTTTTTCTTTTTTCACCATAAATGCTCTTGTTGTGGATTTTGTTGGTTCAATGCATTTCACAGTCACGAGGAAATGAAGAAGCAGTATCTACTAGAAATCGGCGTCTGAGCTACGATTTTTTACGATAGGAGTTGCCCAAACGTTGAGAAGATAGTTCACAATGTAGTCTCACAGAAACTTTTAGAAGCCCCAACTACTGCTGCTGGCGCTCTTAGACTCTTCTTCCATGACTGTTTCGTTGAGGTATTACTTCTGACACAACTTTTTTCTTCTCTGATAATCATATTGCATTACATTCATGTTGATTTTTCTCTTATGTGCATTGTTACCTTGTGACCTGTTCATATGACTAGGGGTGTGACGCGTCGGTTTTGATAGCATCTAGTAGCACAAACAAGGCTGAGAGAGATGCAGAGATAAACTTATCGTTGCCTGGAGATGGTTTCGATGTGTTCTTCAGAGCTAAAAGGGCATTGGAGTTGCAATGTCCTGGCATTGTTTCTTGTGCAGATGTCATGGCCATTGCCACAAGAGACTTGGTTAATTTGGTAAGTACACAACAAAACCTTCATTGAAATAACAATTTACTTGGCGTAAGCCTTCAGGACTCCGTGATATACCAGTCAATTTATCGTTTGCAAAGAAGTTCGAGACGTATAAGCACTCTTTTTCCTTTCAGGTTGGAGGTCCAAGATGGGAAGTACATAAAGGGAGAAGAGATGGACTTTATTCAAAGGCTTCAAGTGTAGGAAACAACCTACCTCAGATGAACCAAACAATCACTCAACTTATCAATCTCTTTGAATCGAAGGGATTAACAGTTCTAGACATGGTAGCCTTATCTGGTGCTCACACAATAGGTTTATCACATTGTAAAGAATACATGAGCAGAATTTATAGTTACAATAAGACATTTGACATTGATCCATCTATGAACAAAGATTACGCTCAGACCCTTAGAAGGCCATGTCCTAATAATCACAACTTAGATCCTAATGTTGTTTCCCTCAATGATATTTCTACTCCTTAGATAAGGCTTACTGGAGACTGATCAGAAGCTTTTCACAGATTCATTTACACGTAGGTACGTGTTATCTATGGCAAAGGATGAGCAGTTTTTCTTTAGTAATTTTGTAGCTGCAATGATCAAGCTGGCTAGCATTGGAGTAAAGGTTGGAACGGATGGAGAGGTCCGGCGTGATTGTGGGTTCGTCAATCCTTGATACTTTTCATCATATTGTTACTGAGTAAATTTAAGAAAGAAAAATTAAAGATTCATTTATTATTATGACTTCTTTTTTTCTGTGCAAAATCATCAGAAGATTTAAGACGCGTAAATCAACCGTATTGCTTCCAGTAGCTAGAGTACAGTTTAGACGAACAGGGTTTACACGTATATATCAAATCTCTTCATTTCTCTAAGTATAAAGAGGCCATTCATACACCTCTTGGTACCTCTGAGTGGTTAGCATGAATTCATAGATGCCAAGTGCAGAAACAGAAAAATTACATTCGTTTTCACACCTGTTCCATTCTCTTTCAGCCTTGTATACAGCATAACCACCTTTAATTAGACTTCCATATTCGTCATTCCACCACATATTGTACCAGTATAGTGTTGAATCAAGAATATTAATTCTAAACTTCCAATGGAAATCTTCACCATGTGCTAATTGATGCTCACCTAAATCGTCGTCTTTAGATTTGCAGTGAATGTTTAGACTGACCCCATCTTATATGTCGTTAGACACAGAGACACGAACTGATTCGAAAGTTGGATTTGAATGTTCATGGGATGCACATTCACTAACTAAGACTGCAAACATCACCACTGCCATTATGTATGGAGCTATAGAACTGATCTTTCTCGTCGTGTTGTTTGGTGATTTTTGTTGTTGCTTGTTCAATGTGATTGTTGTTTGGTTTACGGCTGCATATATATAGGTGTAGGGCATGAACTTGCAACAGTACATATGCAGTAAGCTTTAAATATACCAATGGAATTGAAACTGAAGAAGATCTTTTTGTGTGATTCTGATATACTTGTTTTATGTCAAGAAATTCATTTCAGATTCGCAAATTGAAAGAAAGATACAGTAACTAATGAAACAAGAACCGGATGGCCTAGCATCTGCTGATGTGCACATTGAATGCTTACCAACTTACTGGAATGTTCGCTGCTCCTGGCCAGCACGGTTAGGAACACATTATGCAGCATTGAGCCAAAGATCCATGTGCATAGGCCTTATTAAGACTTAAATCTTGCAAAGTATCATTCCCACCGAAATGGCTTTCGTTCATTATCCCAAATGGGCATACATTAAAATTCAAAAAACAACAGATAACAAAAATCAAAGGAAAAAATCGAACTTTTCTCAAGTGTTTATTGCGAAGGACTAGGATTATTCACTAAAGTAATAGTACTCGGTTATCCACAATTCATTCATTGTGGCCATTTATACACCAAATTGTATGTCTTATCTGAATCTAATTGAAATATACCCTCTTGACGAACTGGATACTCGCAATAATTATAGCATTTCCACCAGTCTCTTGTATACCTGTAAATGTCGTACCCACCATGAACTTGTTTTCCATTTGAATCAATCCACCACATATTACACCAGAACAACGTTGTGAAGATAATATTTACTTTGAATTTCCAACTGAAGTACTCGGCGTATGCTAGTGTGTGTTCCCCGAGATCGTCGTCTTTTGATTTGCAATGGATGGTTAGGTTCGGTTGTATAAGATTAGACACATTGACGAGAATGTGGATTGGAATGATAGGATTACTAGAAACCAGACTTATCAGTTTCCTGCCCATGAGATGAACACTCACTCAATACCACTCCATATATCACCAAAGCCATCACCATCATTAACCCACATTGTTGCCTGAAAACACCCATATCTGGTTTTGTTGTTCTGACAGAAGAATAGAATTTTCTTGCATTCATAAAGTGATTGTTTTGTGATTTTTGTTTGGTTTTCGGGTGCATATATATGTAGGTGTCATACATGAACTTACAACAGTACATATATAGTAAGCTTTAATGCAAATTGAAAGAAAGGGAAGAATTGTGATTCTGATATAAATACATCTTTTATGGAAAGAAATTCATTTCAGATTCAGAAGTTGAAGATACAGTAATTAATGAAATAAGACCAGGATGAGGCTGATGTGCATATTGGATACTTACCAACTCATCAGAATGTCTACTGCTTTCTGGCCAACAAGGTTAGGAACACATTATGCAGCATTGAGCCAAAGATCTATGTGCCATACTTATATAGGCTGTAACGCCTTATATCTTGCAAAAATATCATGCCTACTGAAATGGCCTTCCTCTATTTTTACAGTTGGGCATGCAATGAAATCGAATTAAGATGAAGAGTGATTCAAGAGTTCAAAATCAGGACCTTAGTAGAGGAAAAAGAACCTCGGCAAAGAAAAAATTTGGGTCGTAGTTTGCTTTCACTGTTGGTGTGGGTGCCTGTCATTTTTTGTTGTTGTTCTTTGTGTCAGGCCTGCTTGGCTTTAGTTTAGCTTGTTGTTGCACTAGTTCAGTGGATCTTGTAATTTTTATCAAGGTATAACCATAGCCTGCCCTGCCTGATTGCCAAGTTATATTTAACGATGCAACCTAGTTATTCTTTCTGAGATACAGGTTTATCAGGTTTAACTGGATCAGAGTTATAATATCAATTCTTTATAGGACTTTTAGAACCAGAGCAGTTAAGATAACATCCGGTTGGTATTTCCTGTATTCCTTCACCAGTTGGATTCATATACGAAATTGGATCAGGCAATGAAAGACTAAAAATGCGTTATGTTCCGATACGAGTTTTTTAGATTACAGATATTGTATCTGGAGAAAAAAAATACCAGAAGAACCCAGCTCACACATTTGTTGTCCAAACCTGACATTTTGCTTTTCAGAACTCGCATTACATTTTCATCAAACATCAAAGACTGACAGAAAATGATTACAAAAAGTTTCAAGTCTGAATACTGCTACAAGGCTCCCATTTCAGGGACTACTCCTGACAAAATACTATGGTGTAAATGGATAGATTGCCCATGCTCTATGGTGTAGGAGCTGCTTGCCTCATTTTTGCTTGCAGGTATGCGGTGGCTTCATCTGCTATGGCTTTTTTCTTGGATGCAACCTGCATTTGATATACAAGTATGGTATGAATAAGAAGCAAAAGCAATATGACATATCAAAAATTCAGAATAGCTTAGTCTTCTGAGATGTGGAGTTCCAGCAGAAACAATACAAAAAGGTTGGAAATATAGACTGCACCATTCAAATGATCCCTTTTGTGGCCTTTTATCAACTTCCCCAAGTACGCTGGTGCCAGAATCGTTATTATGCTACTAGGTCGCATGTTTTGAGATTTAATTTGACATTATTGATGATAGTAGTTTTAGAACCAAAAAAAAAAAATCATGCTTGATCAACTAACATAAAACATATGACAACTCAAAACTCATGTTTTGACATGCCTTGGAACACTACTCATCAAAACCAAAATAAAAGTTATCTCCGGGCATATATTGGAACAATAAGGATACTACAGAAGAATTATACAAACTTTGTAGAATACATGACTTTAATTAGAACATACTAAAGGATGCTAGTTATAGATTGATCATTTTCATTCTGGTAAAGTGTTAGAGATATAATTGGTGCTCAAGATGAGAACACCGCCATAGTCATGGCTCGCATCTTCAGTAAGAAACTCAATTTGACTTCGAAAAAAGAAAACTTGCTGTGTCTGTATACGACTTCATATCTTACTTTCGACTAGAAGCCAAAAACAACTTCTTGGGCAGATGTAAGGTTTTGGAAGTGCAAATCATGGAATACCCCATTTAGAATATCTTCAAAACACGAATTCTTCCAAAAAGCTTTGTCCTCTATTTTATGAAGCCTTTGGGTTTTATTTTACAGCTCAATGATTGTGCAATGGGTGTAATGGTGGTGATCTTACACTTAAACAATGAAGAGATAAATATGAGAATTTCTTGTTTGATATTTTGGAATAGAAAAACAAACACTTCCTTTTTTTCATGTCCTAACTAATTGGGCTTTTAACTTTGATCACCGTACAAAATTCTCTGGAATTTTAACTTCTGAGAAGTGCTTTTATTTCTGCAAGAAGCGAAAGTCCATCCAAATTCCAAAAACACTGTCAAGAAGTTCTAGATTGACAGGCTTTGTTCAAATTTAGCCTGAGATTTATGGAGTATAAGATGCCAAATACTACACAACTAAAGGTTTAGCCTCATGTCTTCAGTGGCAGCGCCAGTCTTCTCCATATTCGTGGAGAGCAATTCGTAACCTTAGATTTTCTAAAGTCAGGACATGCAGCCACACACTAAATCACCAAGATGAGTTTCCATCCTACCCTAGTTCACTTCGTGCATCTAAGTTTTCAAATTCAAGTTTGTAAATCTAGAAATGCAAATGTGCTTATAGTTTATTGGAGTATATAATCAGCATATCTTCTATTTTGGTAATTGGGTTAATTCTTTAACTCAACAGAATATATCTTTTAAATAAATCATCCAAAGCATAAAACAGCCCAAAAACAATGAATTTAGGAAGAACATGCTAGAACACATAAATAATACTTTAAGGATACTGAAAATGTACCTCAACAAGCTGGTCATAGTTTGATTTCAGTAAGTTGATTTTTCGATCGCAATAATCTTTGCCTTCAGCCATTGTTTTCTGATCCGAACATATAAAACAGTATCACGATTATCAGTTTCTGAAAAATACCAGTAAAATATGCAAGCATACACATACCAGGCAGGTATCATCTTCTTTTAGCATATCAATAGATAAAGACTGGAAACAAACACAATACAAAACGTTTCATTCCAGTCCCAATCGTTACCCATTCTTTTAACCAGTTCCATCCCAGCTAATGTGGAGTATATACATATAAGTACCCAACTATTCCTAGAGCAAAAAAAAAGATCTGGCTCTGTGTAGATACACATTCACTCTGCTTATTTAGATACCTTGATGTTTCTTCTCCTAAGCGATTGAGTATTACAAGCATATTTCTCCAGGTTTGCTTAACATTCAAGAACATATCTAGCAGTTGAGGACAGACTCGTGTAGTCGTGTTCATTTCTTTTTAGTGCGAGAAAAGTTATTTTGTAAAGAAGATGGAAGTAGCTCCTATATAGTGGGTATTGAACCTGATGTGCACTATCATACTACCAGCATTATCTGCTTACACGAATCTGATGATGGAATCTTGTTTTTTAGGGTAATGAAAGTGATGATTTAGCCTAATATTAGTACACCTAATATAATCTCGTTTAGGATTAATAATTTCCAGTAACATGAGAGTCTGCCAATTTTCCCCAAAAGGCCGAAATCTGTCAGTCAAAACCCTAATAACCTAATAACAGTTCCAAAAATCTAATATAATGAAATCCAATTTAATCAATTAATATCAAAACAGTATAAACATCTGGGTAAATGATTCAAGTAACAACAAACCTACCTCAATAAAATATCCAGTGCCAACATCAACAAGAACTTTATTAGCATCATCAAGTGTTCCAGGTACATAAAGAGATGCAGTAAGAGGCACTAACATTTTCTTACCTATATAATAAAACACACAATCAATCATTTTTAATGAACTGATAATCAATCAATATCAAATATAAAAAGAAAAAGAGAGGGGGAAACCTTGAGGACGAAGAGATAGATCATGAAGGGCAGTAGAAGCGATTTCAAGACGAGTAGTAGCAGTTCTAATGTTGTTCAAACTGTCTTGAAGAAGATTAACTTCAAGATCAGATTGTTCTTTAACTCCTTTTAGCTGTTCCAAGCTCAACTTCTCCATTTTCTCAGATAGATTTTGCCCTAATTTCCACAAACTTCTGGTATGTAAGGAGAATTGATTCAAAACTCTGCTGCAAAAATACTGAGCTTCTCCGGTTTGCCTCTCTCTTCTTTTAGGAATAGGTTAGAATTGTGTATGGTCTTTGGGGGTAATATCGAGTCCCGTATAGCTCAGTGGTAGAGCGCTGATATTGTAAACTACAGGTCTGTAGTTCGATCCTGCAGGTCGGCATGTGTGTGTTGTTTTAGTTTGTCCCTTTTTTAGTTCGATCCTGCATGTGCGGGCACTTGTGTTCCTTTAGTTTATCCTCTTGTTCTTGTGTGTTTTTAGTCTTTGATTTTTGTTTATAACATGTCTGGTTATCACATGCAAATTCAGAAAACGAAATGATTTTATTTTGAAAAAGTTATTTTAAAAAAATAAATAAAAATAAATTGGATTATCAAATTAATTTTTAACTTTTAGAAAATAACTTTTTAAGTTGTATTCAAACATCATGTTATAAATCATACAAATCTAGTTGTAGTAAACTTTTATAAAATATTTCGTAAAAACAAAAAGTTAATATAAATTTGAAAAAGAAAAAATATAACTTTAAAAAAGTAAAACTACTTTTGATTGTCAAATACTCTATTAGTATCGTGAACACAAAAAAAGTTTATCAGGTCCATTAACTAAAATTATAGGTAAGATATGAGTTATTATGTAATTTACCTCAGACAAAAGAAACTTAAACCTTTGTATAGGTATGTAATTTGAGAAAGCACAACAATGGAAATGAGTAGTCCGTATTGGTCTCGGATCTATTCTCATATTCCGATATTTCCGTTTGATGTACCTATTTCTTGGGTAAAGTCTCCCAAAATGGATTGTTGTTTTAGTTTGTCTCTTTTTTTAGTTCGATCCTGCATGTGTGGGCAGCTGTGTTCCTTTAGTTTGTCCTTTTTTTTTTTTTTTTTTATGTTTTTTAGTTTTTGATTGTTTGTTGATTATAACATGTTTGGTTATCAAATGCGAAGTAAAAAATTAAAATGATTTTGTTTCATAAAAAGTTAATTTTTTTTGTTTTTAAAAGTTATTTTAAAATTATATCGTCAAATTAATATTTGACTTTTAAAAAATAACTTCTCAAGGTGTATCCAAACACCCTATTATAAGTTATATAAATCTCGTTGTAGCAAACTTTTATAAAATATTTCGTAAAAGCAAAAAGTTAGTATAAATTTGAAAAAAAAAAAGTATAACTTTAGAAAAGCATAACTACTTCTGGTTGTTAAATACTCTATTTGTGCCGTAAACACACAAAATAAGTGCATCATGATCCATTAGCAACTGAAATTATAGTTAAGATATGAGTTATTATGTAATTTGCCTTAGACAAAAGAAACTTGAAACCTTGTATGGGTATGCAATTTGAGAAAGCACAACAATAGAAATGAGTAGCTTGTATTAGTCTCAGAACTATTCCCATGTCCCGATCTTTCCATTCGATGTACCCATTTCTTGGGTAAAGTATCCAAACTATATCTGAAAACTGGTTGGTTATCCATAAAAAACTTTCTTGTAATTTCGTTTCTCAAATGCATAAAAACTTGTCGGAAATCGTTGGTTGGGTTAGTTAGACCAAGAAAGACATGAGAGTTATGGTGTGGAAATGACTCGGGGAGGGGCTTCCTTCGACTGATGCGAACGTTGTTCCCTCGCCGTGAAAGAAGTAATGAAAGGGAAGCCCCGAGTCGTGTTCGCTATGGTCTGTCTTTTTAGCAACACATTCTAGGCACAAATCATTGGCGTTGGATGTATCGTTAGGTTATGTCGAGTCAAATCTGTTTCGCCTTGTTATAGGAATCACTAGAACTTTTTTATTTTTTTTGTAAAGCAATTAAAAATCTTTTAGTTCATATGTAAAGAGAATATCTACTAACAAAATAACAATAAAATCACAATACATAAAACAAAAATAACATGCGAATTGGTCCTCTTGTAAAGATGTAGTCTTTATCTTTGATATAGTGTGTTAACATTGGTGTCCCTTTTCAATTCAAGTTGTTGATGATGTTGTTGCAGCTTCCTTATTCGAGATTTCTTCTGAACTTATGATTTGTAGATGTGGGCCTTGATATTTGATTTATTTTACTTTACTACGTAAATACCCCATCATGTTGGTCTTTTTTAAATCGAGGCTGGTATCATTCAAATGGTCAATTTCTTCATCGCCTCTTTGGTACTCGAAATTAATGATGATGTTTCTCCCTGCTTCTACTGCTACAACGGGATTTTTTATTCTATTTTCAAGGTAACTGAAAATACTATTAATTTTAAAGGGATAAACCCAAGGTAATACAAATGTGGAAAAAGTACTACTCTGATCCAGAAAATAGTATACTGCTAAAATTACACAGAAAAAGCCTTCAACTCCCAGTCCCTCAGAGGGGATATTTATAGTATTCTTGAATTCTCTGACATCGTACACGGGGATGATCTTGGATTCTTCGTCACTTTTATACGTCAATCTCGTTCACGTGTCCTTGATGACATCTCCCTTTTCTGGCACTCGCTTAATGGATACTGGGAGCCTTATCTGAGTCCATCTTGCTGACGTGTATCCTTCTTCTCACAACTTTCTTGTCCTAGGTTGGCTTCATGACTTGATCCTTGTATGCTACAACGTCCGACATAACCACCTACTTAATAATTTTCCTACTCTCCTACGACTCCCTTATCTCCTACAACCCCCTTCTCTCCTACAACTGCCTCCTACCGCATGAACAACCCTTGTTCACGCGGCAACTCATCATTCCTTCATCTTCTTCGTTCACATCATATACGCGTAAGTACATTTTATAGTAAATTTCTATTTTACCTTCTCTTAATTTTGGGGTATCTAAACCCGTCGTGACCAAGGCTTGGTCACGCGGCTGCTACTTTGACTCCCTTTTGTTTGTTCATTCCAAGTCTCAGAGACTTGGTGGAGGAAGCATTTAAGTTCTATACACAACATAAGTTGAAAAACAATCTCGACTAGCTTAAGAGCCAGGATAAAATCTAGAAGCAAATCAAAGGAAAACTTCTTTTTTTGCTAAAGCTTACAAAAGTTGGCTTACCAAGGCATTGGCAACTATCTTCCGCCAGTTTGAAGGTGTGAAAAAAAGAACAGAAAGTCCCTTCTCCAACGCAAATGATGAACGTGTCTCTATTTTTATCTACGTCTTTCCCTTGAGTCCCTATTTGTAATGGTATATATCTAGTTAAACTTCACCTGACCTGTAAGTCTGATAAACTTTTGAATCTATTATGTAAATGGTAAATCCAGTTTTTAGTGCATACAAGTGATTCCATAGTGTAAGTAAGGCAGAGTAACACCGACGTTTATGTTTGTAATGGGTATATCCAGTTTGGTTAAAGCTTGGGAAAGTTTTGAATCTTCTAGCGTGATTGGCTTCCTTCGCAGGCTTCTTAGTAGTTTGTGTAGTATTTTTCCCTCTTATGTTTATAATGAGTATATCACATGATACATCCATTCAAGTTATATAAAATTGGTAGTCTTTCAAAAAAAACTGTTAATTTTAATCATATAATATTTATTACCAAAATCATTAAAATATTTAACTAATGATGTACAAAATGGTAAATTTTAACTAGTAATAAAGTGGGGTCAGGTACATGAATTGCTAGCAATAAAATGTGCATAACAGAAGAACCACATCACATAGTCGCAATCAAAACCTTATTAAAAATTTGGTAGCTCACTTCTTATGTTGTTGTTTATTTCCTGGATGCAAACTTTGTCAATTAGCTTCATAAGACCAGCAACATTTATGATTTTAGATTGGCATATGTTGCATAGTATCATAGACTTGTTATCATCAATAACTTGATGACGGTCAACAACATTGTCCGCTTTCAGTTTCTTGTAGTTTTCAAATTTAGGAGATGAAATTTCAAAACTGCTCAAATGGATGACTGTACCTCAATATTATGATTTGGAAGAGAGATTACAAAGTTGTACAATATTTTTTCAAACGCTTATTGTCTTTCATGTAGTTTTCAAGCAGATTATATATTTCTTTATTTTCCTTTTAACATCTAACTCGATGTGAAAAGTGAGTATGGTACGAAATCCATCCACATAAGGAACTTCGCGAGTAAGATTGTAATCATAAAACGAGTGAATTTTATATTGTTAACATCGAAAGGACCGTTGAAAAAGAGAAGGTACCTAGTATACCACCAACTTTTTATTTCGTGAACATGTATGGATAAACCCTTGTACAATCAACGCGTATAGATCTCTCATAAAAAAATTCTTGTTTCTGGTTGTATATCAAGGTATGTCAAATATGTACCCAAACTGTAAAAGATCCGAATTTCAACAAGATAAGTCTTGTACTCTATAATTCAAGATACGAATTCAAAAATATCAAATCTTGTATGATCTTTACAATCGAGCTAAAAACTATTTAGGTTGCTTAACGTACTACTTGTGATATTTCAATTATACAGATAAACAACATATTACATAAAAGAAATAACACAAGACACCAAAAAAAATATTAATGAGGAAACCTGCTGCAATCTAGAAGTAAAACTCTGGGACCTCATCCAGTTTGAACACCATACTGTATTAATCTTCTACAATAGCCTACTATATGGTCCATCAATGAAGAGGTATTATGAAATAAACCCATTAAGGAAACCGCTTAATTTTAACAATAATCTAGATTAGCTAAGATTATTACATGGTCCTAAAAGATATTTCTAACCATGTATAAATAATCTTACACATAACCTTCAGAAAATTATTTTAATGTATGATCAAGAAATTTAATTTAGATTGTAGTCAAGAAAAGGAAGGCACCATGACTTGTTCATATAAAACTCATCTGGAGTTGGACACCAAAATAAAACATCATATTGTTTGACATTTTATAATGTATACCTTTCCATGACTTATGTTTCTTTTAATTTTTGTAGAAAGTTGGCAATGATTTGAAATTATTTATATTTGTGAGGTTTGTTGGATCCTTGGCCTCCAAGTGATCACGACTTGGGAACCAAGTAGTGGATACTTGGAAACTATGTAGTAGAGTTTTGGCAACCAAAGAAGACTTGAGAACCAAGTAGTGGAGTCTCAGAAACCAAGTAGAAGACTTAGCTTACAAGGAGTTAATACTTGGTTACCAAGAATGATACTTAACCTCTAAGTACATGTCAAGTATAAATAGATGAGATCTCGTTTGGAGAGAACAAGCTTGAAGATATATATTTTTCAAGCTTAACACATGAGAAGCTTAAGAAAATATCAACTTATATAAATATATTGAGTAGACGAGCATTGTGAGAATCTCTTTTCGTTGTGAGGTTATAGAAATTTTGTTGTGAGAGTTATTTGAGTATTATGATTAGCATCCTGTTATTCATAAATTTATGATTGATTTGTCAATCTTTGAGTGTCAATTTTTAGGGAAGCTAACCAGATTGTAAAAGAAATTTTCGTTATCGAAACAATTATTGACATACCAATAAAGGAATGATCGAAGATTAAGGATCTAATTGAACATGAAGAGAATGATCTTCCACACTGACAGAAGATTAAACCAAAGAAAATAAAAAGAGGAGTCCAAAGAAAAAGAAAACAAAAAACATATAGTCAAAAGTAGAGAAAGCAACAAATATGGAAATTAATTTTGTTTACTTTACTTTAGTACGGGCATAAATGGTATTGAAATTTTTCCAGTTTAATTGGGATAAAAAGTCATAGGAAAAAAAGCATTATAAAATTATAATTTTGTTAGAAAATTTGTTTTCTAAGGAGCTAAAAAACAAAAATGACATAAAATTATGACCATCTGCTAAGTCATTTAGTGGTATATTATAAAATAAAATGATTTAAAACGTAGGTGATAATTTTGAAAAAAAATTGTTTTATATTTGTTTAGACACTACCCCTAGTTACTCAGTTTCTTCAGTATCCCAGTGCCTACAACTAATTTGATCTACACACGTGAATCACCTAACAGAATCCACTTTCAGTTGTTGTTTTACTTCCGTAAAGACTTATGCAACCCAATTCTTGTAAGACGTCTTACAAACACCAATGAATCAAATTGTTTGTTGACCACTCACTACCAACCACAAATACCAAAAATATTATATGATTAATTCATATTTAAGGACTTTCCGTTGTAATCCAAAGGTATACCAAATTTAAAATTTCTTAATTAAAAGATCAATCAACATTTATGATCATTAAAGTAATCCACTCGATTAAAAGGGTTATATTTGCGAACACAAAAACTTGTCGATCCTACAGGTCTTATGTTTATCAAAGATAAACATCTTGTCGTCCCAGAAAATGAAGACAAGCAGATAATCACGTTAAGATTAGAAACATCAAAGGTCTTCAATCTTCTCAATATTCAATAGTAACAACGTACCTGTACTTGATTCCAATATTCAATTTGTTTCACAAAATGAAGTTTGTTAATATGACAAATCGATACTTCTATCAACAGATTCGGAATCACTCAAATTTGTTATAGTCAAATCTTCAGATTCTTGAGTTGCCTTATATCAGAAGAGAAGGACCATACAATAAACATGAACTTATCTAGAAGATAATTATACGAGTTAGTTCAACTACAAGTGATAATCAATGAAAAGTAAAGTGCGATTCTTAGTTTTCCATCAACGGTACTACTAGAGCTTCTTGATCCCAAAAAAGGCTTTGAACTAGTTAATCGTGCTTTTGTCTAAAAAAAAACATATTAAATCGTCATTGTTGAATTAGCTACTACACAACTCAGATGTGTTCATAGATGAGTTTATAAGAATACAATTTCCATTATTTACAGTATTATGACCAAGGCTTGTTTGGAAACAAGATCTACCAAAATCGAAAAACAAAAGATATGCAATAAAGATGTTTTTCGATTTTAGCAAAGATCTTGATATTATATGATTCTATTAACATATATAACTCATATGTAATAAATATAAAATGCAACATTTCTAGTTCCGCGGCTTCTGGCACTACTTAAAGAAGAAAAAACGAGTATGGTACTAGTTGTTCTAATGTTATTCAAACTGTCTTGAAGAAGATTAACTTCAAGATCAAATTGTTCTCTAAGTCCTTTCAATTGTTCTAAGTTCAAATTTCTCTATTTTCAGATAAATGCTCTAATTTTATAAACTATAATAATCTATGATTCTAAATATGGTGCATATATTTGAGTTTCACCCTCTTTTTTCTTGAGTTTTTGTGGACATTATCGCGGGTACCGATTGGGCTTCATTATCTTTAGCACTACGGGGCGATAATATACTTTTTTCATCTCATTAACAAAACATCTTCTCCTCGATCAGTATTCTTTTTAACTGTAAGTAGTTGATAAACATCACTCAGACTCAACATCGAACGACAAACTGGTAATTACAAACAATCATATAATGCAAGAATCTCTTACTTTACCTCTGAAACATTATGCACATACCGAGGAAAATCAACCATACAACAAATATCATCATGATAAAGGAGGTTAAACGTATAACCTTATAATATTTTTCTCTAAATATATTATTACCATCTCATTTATGAATGTATTTTGTCGCAGGAAAAAACTAGGAATCTAATTAGAGATGAACTTGGCTATTTTTTAGCCCGAACATAAACCTAAATTTAGTACATAACATTTAAAAACTAGAATTGATAATAGAAAAAAAAATCTTAAAAAATCTGGCTTTCTAGTGGTGATATCGAGGCCCGTATAGCTCAGTGGTAGAGCGCCAGTCTTGTAAACTGGAGGTCTCTAGTTCGATCCTGCATGTGGGCACTTTTTCATTCATTTTGCTCTTCAGTTTTATATGTGGGCACTTTTTGACTCGTTTTCAACCATACAACTCCTTTCTGTCTTCTTAATCTAGCTCATTTCTTCGTTTCCCTATCTTCACCAATTCATTCATAATCAGTTACATAACCAGTAATCATATATTTACTCTTACATATTTCTTTCTTCTATATCCAAAAACCACTAAATTTTTTTTTGGTAAATATTCTTTCACCCTTAATTTCCTGGTTTTTCTTTGTTTATTTTTTTCAGTTTTAGCTGTGCACTGGATCTGTTTGTGAATTTGTCTAAAAAAAACTCAAATGGTATTTAACATTCATCACTTACTCATGTACAGTATAATAGTGGATTCATGGTATAGCTAGAAGAAACCCTTGGGGGCTTGGTTTGCCAAAAACAAAAATTTGTCCCCCTGTCTAATATATTCCAAATCACACACACAATCATAATTCATGTATAGTTAGAGAACCTAGTACTAGTTTTCTGTTCAAAATTATTGCTTAATCGTTGTATTCATTCATCTATTGGTATGTATTGATCGTTAGTATTTGATTTTTGTTATCTTAACATATGTTGCTTTGTTGTGCAGTCCAACATCACAGTAGTATTCACCAACTTCTCCATCTTATCATCCAAGTCCAACATACAGGCTGAGCAGGTCAGTGATCATGGAATCTTTATCTATTAACTCTCCAGAAAACGTTGATGTGGATCCATGGGATTCCATAAGTTCACTAGATGATACACATCGTCAGGAGGGAATAAATGCAGGATACAAAGATGGTTTAATATCAGGAAAAGAAGAAGGAAAACAAGTAGGTTTAAAAATGGGGTTTGAAGTTGGAGCAGAATTAGGGTATTATCAAGGTTGTTTAGATGTTTGGAATTCAGCTCTTAAAATTGAACCTAATTGTTTTTCATTTAGGATTCAAAAGAATATTGAACAGATGAATGAATTGATCAAAACATATCCAGTTTTTGATCCTGAGAATGAGAGTGTTCAGGATATTATGGATGCTTTGAGATTGAAATTTAAAGTCATTTCAGCTACATTGTCTATGAAATTGGAGGACCATGGAAAAAGCCTGGATTTTTGAAGAGGAGATTAATGGTTTCTTACATATATGGTATAATTTGGCTTCCTAATTTACTGTCTTTCTTCACTTGATTGGATGTTTGACATCGGTGTGCTCTTGGATTGGTCTTTGTGTGATCGAGAAATATGAATTTAGTTTGCCAAGTTTATGCTGTTTGTAGTAATTGATGTCAAAAATTAATATGAATTTCTGATTATTTTGGGTTGTTATATGTTTCATGATTTTATAACTTAGTAGTCGAATAGACCTAGTAGTGACACAATTAGAGTTGGAACAAGAGAAATATTGATGTTGATGCTTGGTTGTTGCAAAGTTTACATATCTGTAAGTCGAGATAGGGCAGCTGTAGGGTCAATTGAGAAAGCTACAAAGATATACTGAGGGGTGGCTGTTAGGCTTATAATCGGGTTGGATATACTATTATTTCCAATTTTACTCCAAATACGGTCGAGAAATCTGATTCCTTTAGAAAAGCTGTGTTGGCAATGGTTAAAGCTGCATTTGATTCTATAGACCTTGAATTACATTCTGGGACTCATCCTCGGCTTGGGGTTGTGGACCACATTTGCTTCCACCCTTTTGCTCAAACTTCTCAGGACGAAACAGCTTGGCTCGAAAAGTCGGTGGCAGCTGACATTGGCTCCAGTCGTCAAGGTTTGTCGTTTTATCCTTAAGTGGTTATATTAGGATTATATCATCTCTCACTTTGTTGCAAATAGTTCTGGATTCCATCTAAATTATTAGATCGGGTTATCATTTTGGCTCATTTTCTTGCTAAGGTTGGAAGAGCCTTTAAAAATTTCATGCTGAACAGAAAATCTACGTTATTCCTCGATCCTCCAAGAATCTGTTCCATTTGAGGGTCTCATCTTCTAATGCAGCTTCATATGTTGTTCGTAAAC
Organism: Papaver californicum; assembly: GCA_023531435.1. Lineage (NCBI taxonomy): Eukaryota > Viridiplantae > Streptophyta > Magnoliopsida > Ranunculales > Papaveraceae > Papaver > Papaver californicum. The sequence goes on from JAJJMC010031826.1 coordinate 159,776, forward strand.
AACAGACCCTAATCGATGGATCCAAGAAACAGTTTAATCAGTGCTGAATCAAAAACATTAAAAAGTAGTCTGCAGATAACATTAACATTCCTATTACAACAGTCATTAGTAAATCATACCAAGATGCTTCTTCAGTTGTTTGGCTGTTTGATAATCCTCTGTAGGACGACTGTTCTTGCTCGTCTTATGTCCCTGCTACACCTATCAGCATTTTCGCCCAAATCCTCAATACTTTTCATAAATACCACCAGTTTCTTTTTGATCTCTTCTATACCGATCTTTACTGCCTCCTCTTCTTTCAAGGCAAAGTCAGCATTGCCCAATAAAGACTTCAGCTCCTTTTCCAATCGGTCAACAAGAACCCGAATAGTATCCAAGTCTTTGATTGCAACATAAGTGCCAACCTGCATTGAACTAATTACTTCCTTTTGTCCTCTCAATGCATCTTCATATTTCTTCCAGAGTGAATCAAACCATTTTCCCATTGATCCTAATGGAATTGAAGTTGCAGCTGCCAAAGCCGCTGCAACAGGCGGTGCAGCCATAGCAGCTGCGACAACTGAGCAGATCAAAACAGCAGCAAACGTCGCTGCAAAGATAATATTCGAGAGTTTCCTCCAAGCCTTAACTGACTTCAATTTCTTATCGAGTTTACTCTTTTGAGCTTGTAGTTTATCCAACATCACTATCTGATGCTTATAAACTGATCCAAGTATCTGAAAAAACTCTTCAGTAAATGGATCCCCAGCTGCTTTGAAATTCTTCAACTCTTCCATTGTCCGAACATACTTCTTCTTTTCCAGCCCTCCGTCTTCCTCTTCAAATTGTTGTAGCGCGACGTGAATAAGCAATTGACTATCGCGAGCTTTCTTCAAACATTTCTCGAGTGCAGTACAGAAATCTAAAGTTTGTAAACTGTTTTCAAAGTACTCTTCAACAAGTTCAAAAAGTTGTTGATTTTTCCATATATCTTGTTTACAATCTAAAATGATCTTTACTACTTCTTCATTCATTTCAAGTAAACAACCAGTAACTTTTTTTAGTGAGTCTAAAGAAAGAGCTCTAACCTCAACACCAGTAGCAAGAGTATTTATAACCTGACTCGTTCGATGCTGTAATGTCTCGTCAAAAGATTGCAAATCTGGATCAAGTCTACAAGCAGCTTCATAAGAACTTAATCCAGCCTTGTACTCCACTGGTGGTGATTCACCAGGCCTTTTGCTTAATTGCCCACCCATTCCTAGAAAAACACAGAAAACCCCTTGATTTCTAGCTCAAAAACAGAGATGGAACAAAAAAAAAGATTCAATTTTTAATTAAACCCAAGAGCAAATTTTTAACATTTTCAATCTTACTCACCCAAAACCCAAGTTTGATTCCTGCAATTTCTTAGATCTTCTTCTTCTTAAAGCCAATGAGCAAACCCTTGTCAATTAATTGCAGATAAGAGAAGATCCATTGAGATAATAGAAGGGTTGATGAAACTCAGAGATAGAAGCAAAGAAATGAGTTTTCAGAACTCGTTAAAAAGGGGGAAAATGTGTGATAAAAGTGAGAATGGCTTGCACGCTTAAGTAAGTAACAGATAAGAGAAGAGATTAAGAGAGAAATCTGGAAAGGGTGGGATAGAAAAGGCGTGAAGCAATGTTGTTTTCTTCTGAAATTTGTTAACTCGTCTGGTTTTAACGCGCAAAGTAACAGAAGAGCTATTAAACAGATTATCGAATAGCTTGGGGCTTCCTTCTGTGCCTGCAATTTTTTGGAACCAAGCAAATTCACTGCTGATCGGGTTCAGCATGAAGTCGAACGGCTCGCAGTTGAAGAGGGGATGACTGCAGGAAAGGGTTATCTTATTATACAGATTTTTCTCAGGAAAGATCAGTGGAAGTTACTTGAAATTACTTTTGTTTAACTGATAAACTTTTGAAAACTGCAAGCTGTTCCATCTGATCGTGACCCAAATTTGCTTAGTGGTCAAAAAAATCAGTTCAGATGGGAGCTTGGTGCTGAGACTGCGTGCAGTCCACATTTGCACTCTCCCAGAGCACGTACTTGACTCATGAGATGTGTATACGCGTTTCGGAACAAGCATTTTAAATTTGTTACTGACTCTCATTCTTAAAAATGATTTTATATCAAAAACACATCTATCTGGGTTTCAAAAGCTTACAAATGGTGACCATCTGGTCACACAATCTGCATTGGGCTACATACAAAATGGGGCTCCAGCATATTTTAAAATAATATTTTTGGGACCGATACATTTTTAAGGGAATCCTTATCTACTTAGACCATATATCCTTTAAAGTTAAGGATTGTCCTAATATGCTGAAATCACTAAATTATCATTTTTTAATCTAATATTAAATCTAACCATAATAATATATAAACCTAAGTCTAAACTAAACTTAATTCTAATTCTATCAAAATGAAAACTCTTCTTCTTCTTTTTTCCCCTCTTCATCTCTCATAACCTAATCTATAATCATCAACTAGAATGTTGTTCCAATGGTCTTGCACAAATAATCGTAGATTTGATTGATGAAGTGGTTCAAGATCTTGTACCACAAAAGGAAGAAAAACCGGTTGTTGATGGTGGAGGTAAAATCGAGACCCAAAAGAAAGAAGCAAATGCTGAATCTTCCATTTCTAATGTTAGAAGGTAATTTCCGACAAACTCATTCTTTTTATACGGTGTTGAATTGTATTTTCGACTTGAAATCATGAAACTTACTTTTAAAAAAACAGTATCAATAAAATGTTCGGTTAGGATCAACATATCGAGTCAACCTAACTTTCTGTTAGGAAGAAAACCAAGAACAGATCGGTTGACAAAATACATTAGGGTCTAGCTGAACTTTTATTGTATCCACGGGTGTGCGGGTGGATCCATGGATTTAGGACTGTCAACGAAACTTATCAAAACGAAAACTAGCTCAGCCGGTTCTGTTACGATAGCTGGTATCGGATATCCGAGAACTTCTGACGGAATCTCAAAATCCTAACTGATTCCGTTTCGTTAAGGTTATTGGATATCATATGTTTTTCGGATAAATTCTGTTATCTGACAGAAATCAGAATAACCTGTTTTCAGTTTGAAATAGAAAGTTTTCAGTTCAAACACAAAGAAAACACACAGAAATGTTCCAAATTGTAGATTACATGTTCTTGCAAAAAAAAAAACACAAAGAAATACAAAAAAAAAGGAACTTTGGACTGAAATGTGTGTATCATAACTTTTAAGCAGTCTGCATTCCTCCCTCCTTACTCCTTTAGTCCTTATACATTTAAACTTTAAAGTATATATGCATTTCAAAGAAAATGAAATTTGTTAGTTGGTAGTGTAAGAAATATGAAAGGAAAGGAAAGCAAAGTTACTAACCAGTACTAGCATCGTCATTGAGATCTGGAAACCGATAACTTAAGCAAAGCATTACATGAAAAACTTCTGGAGCTATATGTGTATTGTAAGAACCCTACCACCAGCACTGAACATGGATTATGATGCTACATTTGTCACTGGAACAACAACCACATCTCTAGCAATCTTTGCAAGAGTTAGGTACTTAGGAGCATGATTCTTCCACCAACTCAATATATCAAACATAAATTCCTCTTTGGGTGTGCCTTTAGTAAGCAATGGTTCTTTTAAGTATTTCTCCAACACTGAATTTTGAACCTCAATCTCACTGTTTTCCATCATAAACTCATCATACTCATAGTCACTTCTAGTTTTTCTAGAATTCTCAATTCCAGATGAACCTATTTGATAGGATTTTGGAATACATATATAAATAACCGCAATCGCACGGCGTCTACAATGTAGACAACGGCAAGTACGGGTCGTGGAAAATAATACAACCAATATCTCTAATGAACTAGCCAATTATAACATTTTTGGATTTTAATAGTGCCGAAGAAATAATAAAATTAAAATAAACTAATTAAGTAAATTCGCAGAGAGAGTCGGTAACCAGGGTTTATAATATCCACCACTATTTATAATCAATCACTGAAAAGAAACATAATCCTGAAATATTAATTTATTGTTCGTTCTATCGGCATCACCTATTATATGTATTAGAGTCGCAAATATCAATGAGATATCCTAAGCATGGCACATCAAAAAACTAAACCCACTCATGCACCATCAAATTGTATTAGTGGGAAAATTATACGAAACTAAATATAGGTTCACAGTAATACCTGACTACTTTAAGCAAGGTCGGTCTTGAGGAAGTACCTGGTGTGCGACCGCACATGGCCTAACTCTTCCTAGGGCCTTTTTAAGTCCAGGTCACCCACCCCCCTCTTCACCAAGTTTAACTTAACCCTTGTATCTTCTAATTCTAACAATTTTCTTACATCTTATTTAAACCAAGCCCAGTTACTCGTTTGTCTTGCATTTTTGTAGGTTTACAAGAAAAAAATATTTTTAGTAATACTGGAAACTATAACCTTATAAATGTATATTTTATAATTAAATGATAAAATTAATCTTTTTCTAGAAAATAAATTTATAGTTTGATTTTTAAAAATAAAAAATAGAGCATATTAAATATGAACCATACATTTGATTTAATTCAATAACAACAATTGGATTCTTGATACTGGACACATTTATTTATTTTTATCTTTGTTTTTCGCTGTTACGGAATTATTGGAAGAAAAAAAAAATTAACCTTATAAAAGGCCTTGTAATCAAGTTCGTAAAGGGTCCTTCTAGACTCAAGATCGGCTCTGATTCTAAGCTACCCTATCAAAGAATTTCACCCAAACATAAAATATTAAATAAATGGACAAATATATTTACGATCTATTAATTATGTACATGGGTTATAAATATGAAATGACTAATTTCACCATTAAATCAATAAATAAAATCAAAAATTAATCTATTCAAATCATAATAATCTGTTATCAAATTATTTAATTCAATTGGTTTAGTACTTAAAGTAATTTCAACATAAAACCCTAATTACAAAACAATCAGAAACGTGGCTATAAATTTCTTAAAATTTATAAAAATAAATATAAAGGATAAAGAGGAAAAATTAAACTCTACTTAAATGTCTCTTCAACTTAAGGTTTTCGTCTTTTGTTCCCCGTTTCTTTTTCAACACCAACTAATACCACCTTCCAGCCTTCATAGCCGCCTATCAGAACCCCCACCAGAAACTCCCTTACTCTTTCCGCCTGCAGAACCCAGCCGTCCTCCGTCAGAACCCCCACCGGAAACTCCCCTACTCTCTCCGTAAACTCCAACCACCGAAAAACGAACCTCTCTCTCACTTCAACTTCTGTTCCCTCAGACTATGTCAGCTTTTGTTTTGCGTCAGACCTGTCCCCACTTTCTTCTCTTTTCTTTATTTTGTCTGCGCCATATTCTTTCTCTTATCCCTACTCCCCTTCCAAACAAATACCAACCCCACCTTTTTTTTTCTTTTTTTTACAGGTCCCATGTATTAAAGAATAAAAGAGCTATAAAATAAGGTTACAAAGAATTGGGAGCAATAAGGCTCCGATAAGGAGGAAATAAAAGGCTAAAACATTTTCCGGCCTCTAAAAACAAAATGTAAACTCTTCACTAACTCTATTTGGAGGTGTTGAGCCCTCTCTGCCCTCATTTGTCACCTCTACATATGTTGCTTCAAGATTTTCTTCGCTAGCATCCTGAGCTATTTTCTTTCTTTTCTTCCTTTCGTTCTTCATATAGGTCCCTTTTTTAACTGGTGTCCCTTTCTTCTTCTTTTTCTTCGTGTCAGATTGCTGGCTAGCCTGCTCCCTAGCTTCGTCTTCCGGCTTTGTTGCCTTATAGTTGCTCCTTCTTTTTTTGAGCGCCTCCTCAAAGCCAAGAATGTGCAAGCTTTGTAGGCCTTCAGTGTTGATTATAGCTGGACTTGTCGGGTCCCTTTTAGCCTTTGCAGCAGCAGCAGCATTTGTAGCATCAGCTTTAATCTTTGCTGCAACAGCTGACCGTTGGCTTGTAAGGTTGTTGTCGCTGGTTAGTTTCTTTGATGGGGATAGTTCGCTTTCGCTAGCCTCCATCCCCATGTGCGTAGCTTCACAAGCTATGTGATCCCGTGACTTAGCTTCCGCTGCTAGTTTTGTTGCCATAGTTTATTTCTTTCGCAGCCTCATTCTTTCCTCTTCCCTATCAACTTCTTCGGACCAATTAATTCTTGTAGTTGTTATTAGGTCATCATATTCCAAAGACACATAGGCCTCATTGTAAAAGCCTAAGCCGACTTCATCATCTTCCGAGGACACATATGCCTCATCAGCTTCCCTAGTTGATTCAGCCACTTCCCCTTTCTTGTTGCCCTCAAGATCACGAGGTGTCTTCCTTGTTAATTCGTTGTCACTGGCTACTTTGTTGAATGCTGTGAGGCTGCTTTCTCTAGCTTCCAGCCCCATGTGCTTAGTCTTGGCAGCGTTCCTATCAACCCCAATATTACGCAGCGCATCTTTTTAATTTGCAGCATCAGCCAGCCGTTGGCTTGAGAGGTCGCTATCTCTGGCTGGGTTGTTGACTGTTGTGAGATCGCTTTCACGAAGTTCCAGTCCCATGTGTACTGCTTCACAAGCTAAGAGAGCTCGTGACTTCTCCTTTGAGACGTATCTATCAGTGATGGCAGTCGTTGAGAGTACTTGCAGCCTCGAGTTCCCATCCCTAGGTGTGTTGTCCCTTTCACGTTCAGGCCTTCCTCTATTGCTGGCAGTAGTCTCACGTGAAGTGCTGTCTTGTTCACGTGTGGTGCCTTCCTCAATGACCAATCCATCCTTTTTATTGTTCATCGTCTTTTTCCCCTTCACTATATCTTGAACTACTCTATATTCATCCAAAAAATGGCCTATTATCTTGCATTTCTTGCAGAATTTCGAAGCTTTTGGGATGTTTACAGCTTGGAGAAAACTATGCCCGGGAGCATTAACTTGGATTTGTGCTGGAATCTCCTTAGCGAAATCAGCATCAACAAGTACTCTAGCATAATACCCATAATCTCTTGCTAGAGTTCTTGAGTCTACAACCATTGGAGTGCCCAAGGCCGTGCATATTGACAACAATATTTCCGCTGTCCAAAAAACTATAGGGAGGCTTGGCAGCTGAACCCATACTAGTGCTCTTGAGGTTCTTTGCTTGCTTGGGTTGAAGTTTGGATGGTAGTCTTGGACTCTGAGAACTTGACTTCCAACAGCCCAATGGCCTCCCTTCCATACTCTTTTTTTATCAATATCATTAGAAAAAACTATGGTGAAGTAGCCATTTGTCATCAGTATCAGTATGAAATGATGGGTACCCGTTAGCCTCCAGTGTTGGAGAAGAGTGACTTTAACTTTTGCAAACTTAAGGTTTTTGAAATCTAGCCTGCCTATTAAGGAAAACTTCATCTTCTCCATTGCTTTATCATATAACTCATTGGTGATATCTACTACGAACTAGCCATCAGACTTTTTGGCCATACATATGTGGTTGAAATCGATCTTTGTTGTTGCATTGATCTTAGATGGCTCATGAATTGTTCTCTTGGTTGCTTCAAGAAAAGATTTTTCTGTTGATTCGTGGTTACACGGTAGATTTTTTGGGTTTGAATTGTGAAATGATCCATGTTGCTCTTCCATTGCTCCCACCTTTCTTTACTCTGTCCACAATCATCACCTTGTTTTATTTTGTTTTCCGCTCCAACAACTTCTGAACCATCCTGCAAAAGTAGCTATTATTTATTTGGAGTTTGAGAAACACTATTTCATCAGATTAATTCTTCTGTCTCATTGATTTCTCGACCATTTCTCTCTTGGCTAGTTAGTTCCATCCAAGTCTTCTCTCTTTCTCCGTCTGACCACCAAATCCAAAGAAGTACGCCACTAAACCCATTTAGTCTTATTTTTGTTGGAACTAGTATTTTACCGGTATAATCGGTAAGATATAAATTTTGTTTAACACATAGCATAAAATTAGAATGTATACAACTTAATATGGTGAAGCGGCACGTACCATAACTAGTCTCTAGATACTTAATTATTAAACTAAAGGTAAACATATAATCATCTATACACTCTCTTATCCTATAAAATAGAAAATATATAAGGTTTCGAATATAACACATTTTCTCTTATAAAAATATTTATCAGCTCACCAGGAGCTTAAATCCATTTTAATGGAGTTCATTGTAACCTAAAATTTATAACGAAACTCAACTCATCACCCTATCGTGGACGTAGACACTTATGCCAACCACGTAAATGTTTGTGTCAACTTTATTTTCTTTCATTTAATCTCTTCATTCATGGTGTTTGATCTTGTTGTTAGTCCTAGGGTTAATCTTTGGATGTAGTTGTGCGCTGGAAACAAGGAGGAAGTGATGGATTTATCGAACCTGCTGTATTCAATGAAATCTGCTAGTGAAGTTAGCCGCTTCCGAGTAATACTAGATCTTGCTGAGTTCGAAGTTAAAAGGGGTAAAATATGGAATTTCCGAAATGAACACGTTTCAGACAACAAATTTCATCTGGATATCAGAATGGATCGAGAAAGGGAAGGGTATGAAATATTTGTGTAAAACCGAGACAAGAGAAAAGAAAGCCTTCAGCAAAGAGAAATTAACCAGGGTCTTCATCAATAATTAGCCCCAAAGGATAAATAACCTTCTCATTTCTTTGATTTTACTCTAAAATATTCAGATCTAGAGATTTAAAACAAAAATTTCGAGAAAATTTTCATGAAAACCATGGGTGTCTTTCAGCAGAGTTAGACTTTTCTTCTGAAAACTTGGATTCAAAATCAGTTCTGATTACAGGTTTACAATCGGTTAATCTTGCTTCACAAACCCATATGAATGATACATAAACCATTGAATATCCTTGGTCTGATTGAGGGTTCATCTTTCTTTTAAATCTTGATACCTTCATTGTTCTGGTTAAGTAAAATACATCGGATAATTCAGTTCGTGCAGAGATAGCTAATTGGAGTTGATCGCCTATCTTTATTGTTATGGTTCGTTTACGAATCAAGTGGCAGCTATGAAAATCTTGACTCGTGAGGCAGTAAACTCGGGGAGTTCACCATCACCTCGCCAGTTTTGCAATACTATTGCTGATATTTCCATAGACAACTCTCGGTGCACTTGACTTCGCAAGAAGGTTGAAAGGATGATATAAACGAAGTTTACTTCGCTGATGAGTGCTTCTAGCATCGTCTAACAAACGACGAGCTCACAGTGTGTGAGAGAATAAATCTAGATTGACACGTGTCCAGGAATTATTAAAGGAGTAATGAATTAAAGTACGAAGAGAAGCACCCGAACAAAACTTTGTAAAGGAATTCTGAAAATTCGACAGATATAAAGTCTGACATAATTGCTGCATGAGTAACACATAAGTTATGGGAAAGTAACAACATTAAATGCATATGTTGCGGGAAAGTACGAAGCTCTGATTAAAACAGATAACATTAACTGCATGATTGACACCAGGGTGCGGGAAAAGTATGACTCAATAAAGTGTAATGATGAATATTGACCCGAGAAACGCGTGTCGACTCTACAAGTTGTGGGACAAAAAGGACTAAAGCATGACGATTCACTAATAAGAAGCTGCGTGTCAGACGTGCTATAATCCTAATCCGAAAGTAATAATAAAATACAAGACCGAAGGAGAACTACAGAACAATAAATGCAAGACCGAAGGAATACTACGGGACCAGACCGTAGGAAAGCTACGGGATGATAAGTAATACACTAAGAAAGACTTGCGGGATTGCATGACTCATCAAAGATAGATAGGAATGAACAGGTGGCAAAATTAATTAGCGGGACCCCTTGAATTGGTTATAACTACCAAAATCATGAACAAGAAAAGACGTTGAAAAAACTGAAGAGAAAAACGGAGATAAGGCGTTAAAGAAGACTAAAGAGCTTATGTATGATACATACGAGATTTTCTGATTGTAATTAGAGTAGTGGATTTTAATTATGATTTATTGGATAAAAGATGTATCTTTTATCCAAATTTATATATTTCTTCTTCTATTGTATTGATAAAAGTTTGATCTTATTTATAAATCTAATCATTTTATTAGTGGATGTAAACAGTTAATCTGTTGAACCGCTATAATCTTTGTGTTATCTTGTTATTATGGTGATTGTCTTTCATTCTTTATATTTTATTGTGCATCAATTCATCTTAGTTATCGTACTATTGTCATCTTTAAGCAATTTTGGTTGTGACACCACCTCCTTTGTATGTTTGGTGATCACACAGTGAACCCAACTGCGATTCTTATCCTGGCGTTTTTGAGGGCGACGAAAAACTAATCAGGGGTGACTTTTTTAACCCAATCCCATGGATGTGACTAAGGGATAACCTAGGGGTATGTAAAAAATATTAAAATACCCTTTTACTAATCAAATAATTACCAAAAAACCTTTCACTAATAAAACCTAAACATAAACCTATTTCACACTTATTCATTTCCTACCGATTTCCAATTTATGTTTTCTCTTCTTCTTCTATCCACTTCAAACTACCGATTGTGGCATTTCAAATTCATTTTCAACCGATTAATCGTAAACCAATTCATCGTTGTTATACAATATATAAATGGCAAGAAAGAAGCAAACAACTCGTCAACCTCCTAGTACAAAGTGGCCGGATTTTACCACAAGAATAAAAGATCGAGAGATTGTTGAAGAAGAACACGAAGAACGCGAAGAGGATGACCTAAAAACGGAGACCGATTCCGACAATCAACCTCTCCAGCATTTTATGGCTCCAATAAGGTAAGGGTTTACCATTATTTGTGTTTATATTGATTCAATCGAATGAATTAGTCACTAGAATATCAAGGGTTTTAGGTTAGATTTCACAATCGATAGTTTCTTGGTTGTATTAAACTACCGATTATGTTAGTGTTCTTCATTGCTCATGAACATCATGCACAATCGGTAGTTATGTTTAGGTTATAAACTACCGATTGTATTACTGTACCAAAATTTAGTGATAATCGGTAGTTTCGTATAGGGTTAAACTTTCGATTGTGCAAGTTAGTGATCCTCAAAAACATCGATCACAATCGGTAGTTAGATTTAGACATAAACTACCGATTGTATTACTGGACCCAACTTTACACATAATCGGTAGTTAAATTTTTTATGTAACTACCGATTGTACATGTGTCTATAGACACTTGTATTCCATTTTTTATGCACAATCGACATATAATGTAGAGCCCGAGCTACCGATTGTGCACAATCGGTAGTTAAGTTATTTTTTATACTACCGATTGTACACAATCGGTAGTTACGTTGTTTTTTTAACTACCAATTGTTAACAATATGTTGAGTTCAATGTACTTTGTCTACCGATGATGTACTGAAATAATTGTTCTTTATCTTGTATCAAAGAAGGGAAAGGCGATCTAAGCAAGGCCACGATACAATTCTATCGGGGCCTCGTCGTGAAGGGGGGAAGAAAGGATGGTACGTAATGTTATTTCCTTTTGATTTTAGTATTACGGGTCAATATTTTAGGTTATAATCGTTTGATTGTTATTGCCTAAAAACAGAAGAAAAAAAGTTTGCATTTTTCTCAAAGAAAATAGCTGGGTGCATAAATGCGGGAGTGCCTCCATCAGTTGAGACGATGAGAGAGCATAAAGACCTCATTGAAAACATCGATAATGAAGCCTATGCTATCAAGTTTGGAGAGAAATCTGCGAATAAGCCGAAGAGGCTAGCAGCAAAGCCGACCAAAAGATCTCGCGCTTCATCGAGTGCCGATGCTGAATCAAATATGTCCCTGAGGGTGAAGCCAATGCCGCTGATGCTGAAAGATTGTTAGGCCCTTGTGCTCGTCGTCCTCGTCCTCGTACCAAAACCAAAGCTCCTAGAAATTAGATTTTGGTTCTTTTGTTATGGATATGTCTCTTGTGTTTAACAGTATTGGTGTTTAACTGTCTAACATTTGAAATGATTTTATATTCTTTTTATGAATTATCAATAGATTTGCAATCGATTTATTTTTAACAAGTTATTTTCTTCAAATTTTTCATTATAATCGGTAGTTAAGTGGTTTGAAAAAACTACCTATTGTGTATATTCATCAACAATCGGTAGATAACAAACTACCAATTGTGTTGGCGTAATACAATCGGTAGATATATCTACCGATTGCATTTACCCCAGGAACTACCTGTTCCTGGCCACTTTTTGTATGATAATCGGTAGTTTAAGAATTTATTAAACTACCGATTGTGCTTGTACAAAATGTTGAATTTTTTAAAAAAAATCAATTTCCAATTTGGGGCTACTTATTATAATCGGTAGTTTAAGAATTTCTTAAACTACCGATTGTGCTTGTACAAAAAATGTTGAAATTTTTTAAAAAAATCGATTTCCAATTTGGGGCTACTTATTATAATCGGTAGTTTAAGAATTTCTTAAACTACCGATTGTGCTTGTACAAAATGTTGAATTTTTTTAAAAAAATCTGATTTCCAATTTGGGGCTACTTATGATAATCTGTAGTTTAAGAATTTCTTAAACTACCGATTGTGCTTGTACAAAATGTTGAATTTTTTTTTAAAAAAATCGATTTCCAATTTGGGGCTACTTATGATAATCGGTAGTTTAAGAATTTCTTAAACTACCGATTGTGCTTGTACAAAATGTTGATTTTTTTTTAAAAAAATTTGATTTCCAATTTGGGGCTACTTATTATAATCGGTAGTTTAAGAATTACTTAAACTACCGATTGTGCTTGTACAAAATATTGAATTTTTTTTAAAAAATTCGATTTCCAATTTGGGGCTACTTATTAGAATCGTTAGTTTAAGAAATTACTTAAACTGCCGATTGTGCGTGTATAAAATGTTGATTTTTTTTTAAAAAAAATCGATTTCCAATTTGGGGCTACTTATTAGAATCGGTAGTTTAAGAATTTCTTAAACTACCGATTAACACAATCGGTAGATAATGGTGAACCCAAAACTTCCGATTGTTAATACTAGTTCGAACTTAATGTACATATTTTCTGTACACTCTTGTTACACCAGGCCTCAACGATTTTTTTTCTAAAAAAAGAGCCGTTAACACTCTAATCTATATAAGGAGTTTGACCTCTTCTCATTTATGCACCTCCAATACATTTTAACTCTCTAACATCGAAGAAATCATTGTATATATTAATGGCTCAACCGTTCACGGTAGAGGAAGATTTATCGTTATGTAGGCACTATGTGCAATTCTATCCGAAGCGAGGAGAACAACGTAAAAAAAATGGTGTAATGAGTATGAGTTATTTGGATAGTATAATCGAACATTTTTGTGTTGACACCGGGAAACCCAATAACCGTAATAAAGCTGATCTTTTTTGTCGATTTCATTTTATAGGCAGAGAAGTTGATCCATTTGTGAATTTAACTTATCTTGTCAATCGATATCGTTTGAGGGGTGAAACTAATGATGAATTTATAGCGAGATCTCTCGAGGAATAGCGACGATGGAAACAATCAAATTACCGTTACGAAGCTCATTTCAATATCATTAAGGTGATGGACATATTCAACCCGTTTAAGGTTCGTCCACGCCGTTAAAGCAGAAAAGAAGTTTCCAAGACAGTGTAAAATAATAATTAATATAATAATAGTGTAAAACGGCAGGTTTAATGAACAATATCTAGTAAGTTTATTTGAACAATCGGTAGTTATTTATGTTCAGTAACTACCGATTATGGCAAGAAAATTCCTGGACAAAAAAACCAGTATAATCGGTAGATAATGGTGAACCCAAAACTTCTGATTGTTAATATTAGTTCGAACTTAGTGTACATATTTTTTGTACACTCTTGTTACACCAGGCCTCAACGGTTTTTTTTTTTTTGAAAAAAAGAGCCGTTAAGACTCTAATCTATATAAGGAGGGTGACCTCTTCTCATTTATGCACCTCTAATACATTTTAACTCTCCAACTTCGAAGAAATAACCGTATAGATTAATGGCTCAACCTATTCTCAACTAAAACAACCTCATTTTCCATTTATTTTCCTCTACCGATTCTTCTACTCCCTTTACTCTCATTCTCCATTGAAAATGGCTCCAAAATCTTTACCTAAACAATCAAAGAAGGGAAAGGAAAAGATGGTGATAGAGGAGTTCAAAACCATTGAAATCAATTCGTCAACCGATTCCGAGGTAGATATCTATTTTTTTGACCCTCGACTCTTTTTAAGGGAGAAAGACTTCTCAGGCATAAACCCATACTACAATGAAGCTGGAGAGTACATAGGTCCACTTCAGGCTGATCCTAAGGGGAACGAGAAGAAGAAGAAGAAGCGGGTTGAAACTAGGACCAAGTCGAGAGTAACAAGGAGTGGAAGAATTTTATGAGATCAATGAGATTGATCACTTTGAATTTCTATAATGTGTTTTGTTTCGTTTATTCAGATGTTTTTTAGTTTTTTTGAACAAGTTTAATGAACAATATGTAGTAAGTTTATTTGAAAAAGTTTTTCTTCGGATGTTGAAATAGTATTACGAAGTTAGATGTTAAGTAAAATCGGCATAATCGGTAGATAATAATAAACTACCGATTACATACAATCGGTAGTTATTAAATTCCCGTGCTACCGATTATCCACAGTCGGTAGTTATATATGTTCATTAACTACCGATTATGGCAAGAAAAGTCATGGATAAGAAAACCATTATAATAGGTAGACACAATTGATCTTTAAACTACCGATTACAAATTTAAATTTTTAAAATTTAATTCAATTCAGGCTACAATCTATAGATATACATTTTCAATTCCTACCGATTGTGAAAGATGAAGAGTTCGAAATTTTGGAAGGTTTTGAGAAATTCAATTTGGGGCGACACCTATAATCGGTAGTTTAAGTACTCCATTAAACTACCGATTGTACAATCGTTAGGAATAAAAATCACGAGCCTACCGATTGTACAAAACTATAACTCAAAAAATCAATCTAAAATACTCTTGATTTCTATTCCAAAACTAACTCAAATAATTTTCTAACACTAACTATAACCAAATTAATTAACTAATTAATCAAAATTAACACTAATTAAGCAAGGTAGATTAGCCATTATATAAAATATATGGATAAGGGATGTATTGAGATTACTTCAAAATAACCTTATTTTGTTTTATTATTAGCCCCTAAATGGTTTTTGGTCGCCCTCAAAATGGCCAGGATTCTTATCTAATTTCAGAAGCAACCAACGAAGCAAAATAACTCATATATAACAAGTCAACTTGGATAACAGGTCGTCTCCAATAACATGATGTGTCCGTGTGAGTAAAAGTGTGTGAGAATGAGTGACTTGTAAGTGTGCAAACAACATGTGAGAGTGGCGGTTGTTAAGTTTGGTTCTAACAGAAAAGAAGAGCTATATAAACTCATCTCTGTCTACTGTAATGTCTAATCTTGTTTTAATCAAATCATTTGATCAAATCGTCTTCAGTAAAATGTAGACATTCAATTCACTGAATGTTAGTATGGTATCAGACTCATAAATTTCAATTTCTAAGGGTATTTATCCTTCTTCCGCGACTTTGATTCATCTTCTCAACATCTACTTCTTCACTAATTTCTTCTGTTGTTGTTGTGAATCGAAAATCAACATCTGATTTGGATTTGGTATGATATTTTCTCTTTAAACGACAAATTCTATTAGGGTTTTGGTTTAGTTTCTGCATCTCAAACATCACCTAGTTTAAATTCAGTTGGTAATGGAGAGTTCTTGAGGATTGATGGAGTTCTTGAAGTGAAGATTTGTTTTGTGAAGTTCGATTTGTTCCTGATGCTTTACTGCAACGTCCTCAAACAAGATTAAGCATGTGTTTTGTATCTAAAATTCAGTTTTATAACTTGATCTCTTGATTGTTTTGGATTTTCAGTCTGAGTGATTGGATCTGGAATTTCTCTACCTCAACAACTAAAATTCGAATCTCTGCTGGTAATCTCCATCTTAATCTTTAGATTCCTTTAGATTTGATCTCATGTGTTCATTTCTACATCACTAGCTTAACAACATTCAATTTCGTCTTCAAAAGTTGTTCTCATCATAACTAGGTTTGATTTCAACTAGTTATTTCATCAAGCCCTACTAGTACTGATACCTGGAGCTATTAGATCTGAGCATGCCTATTTCTACTACAATTGATAGTTAGGGAGAAGCTTAATTTTGTTCCATTTGATAGTGGAGAAAATCTCTTCTTAAACCGCAGATGTACATTGATGAGTGTATGAGTTAAGTGTTTGGTGCATAACATGTGCTTACATAGCTGATATTCAGTTCATCCCATTGATGTTAGTTTTGGTACAATCCTCATCATGTGAGAGGTCATGAGTGAGTTGGTTTGCAAGTTTAATTATGAAACTGAAGATGATGTTATGGGATTGATATTGGTGAGTTATATAAGTACAAGTTGATGTTTTCTTTGATGAGTCTGCATATGATTTTGTGTGCAGCCTTTATCCTTTATCTTCTACTGTTAGGTATTTGTATTAGTTGGCAATAAGTGATTCAGTTATTAAATCTGTTTCTAGTATGTTTTGGTGCTGGTCTTATGATTCGTGATGTGTTCAGATTATATGTCGCAAGGGAATGCTTTGGTGCTTAATCTTTCTTATGTAGTAGTATTTATTGTGCCTAGTATGGAATTTAGTTTTTCTAGTTGCTAGTGCTGTTCTTATCCATACAGTGATTTCGTTTGATAATTTGGTAAGAGAAAATGATATGTTCCAGTTGGGTACACTGACAGTCATCATAATTTGCACCACCAACTACCTCCTACTCTTGCAATTTTTAATGCTTCTGAAGTTTCTGTTGGTATTGAAGATTGTGTTGTTAAAGTTGAAGATTACTCTCTTTTGTTGTTCCTAGTACTGATTGGACAACGCTTTAATCCTATAATCATTGGTAATATTATTGGTGTATGGTTATACAGTGGACATCTCAAGTACCAGCAAGTGCTACAACCACAATTTTTCCTTTTTGTTCTGCCTGCTACTGCTGCTTGCTGCTGCAACATCTGTTTCTTTCTTGTTGTGTGATGCTATATCTTTTGCTACTAAGTAAGTGTGTTTGCAAGAACTCTGTGAGCAAGTGTTGAATAAGCCACCAGATTAGCCATTGCAACTGCAACTATTATTGGCTTTCTTACTTCTTCTGGTCATTTGTTCTCTTATTGGAGTGCAGTTGGGGTAGTTCGTTTGTTGCTGCTAGGTGCTCACATTCTCTATATGATAGTCTTGCTATGCACCAAGGTTCTGATGCTTATTTCATGCTTCTTTGTTGTCCACCATTAGTACACAACTATACTCTACTCATACTAATCTCTTATGATTTGGTATCTATGGATGTATGAGTTTACTGACTGTCTTCTCATGGTTTGCAACTACATCACCAACCACCTCTACTACTGTCAGCATGTTTTATGTCTATTTAGTTTAGTAGTTGGTATTTGTGCTTTACTTGGATTTACTACTACTTCTGGCTACTTCAACTACTACTGCTGCTGTCTACACCCACTGTAACTACTACACCAATCTGTATTGAATCAATGCATCAACAACTTTAAGTGATGAATAACCTAGTATTCTCTTTCTCTTTCTGGTTATGATTTGACATTAAGTTTCAGGTGTTTGTTTCTCTACTTGAAGGACAGTCAACTACAATTACTAGTGTGCTAGTCTGCTATAACTTTTTCTCTTTTATGTGAATTGCCTGCTGCACCTTGAACTCTTATAACTGCTATTTATGCCATGAGTGTCTGTGTAATTGTTTGTAGGTGAAAGTGTATGCAATCTCAAGTTGGCTCATCCCCTTGAGCTTGAGGGAGGGTAATAACATGATGTGTCCATGTGAGAGAAAGTGTGTGAGAATGAGTGATTTGTAACTGTGCAAACAACACGTGAGAATGACGTTTGTTAAGTTTGGTTCTAACAGAAGAGAATAGCTATATAAACTCAACTTTTTCTATTGTAATGTCTAATTTTCTTTTAATCAAATCGTCATCGGTAAAATGTAGACATTCATTTCATTGAATGTTAGCAGTCTCGTTGAAAATAGCTCACCCCCATACATCCAATTACTTCCTCAGCGACTCGGCAAAGATAAATCCTTATTAATGCTAGCCGAGAAAGTCACTTCGCTCAAGCATAATCTCTCGAACTCAGCCTGTGTTAACAGCGAAGCAAACCAATGATTCACAACAGACCCAACTCGTTATACCCTAATATACACCTGAAATCTTTGTCGAATAATTGTCCCGTCCCAACAAACTAATTTCATGCGAAACAATTACTTGTGAAGTGCAACTCCGAACAAACCTAGTCAGAAACTCAGTTGGGGTCCTATTCACAGACTTTGGCTTGACAAGAAAGCTATGAAGAATAAGGAAGCACTGAATAAACCAAACTTTTGCGAAGAGTAAAATAACAACGAAATTTTTTCATAGCAACAACGAAGCAGTTCCTTGCGAAGTCTAAATTCGAAACAAACTAAACTTTTGCGAAGTTTTTTCTCAACAAATATGTGAAGTGCAAGCTCAAATCAACGAAGTGAATATCTTCTTACGAAGTTAATCCACTAGCAAATAACGAATTACCTTCATGCGAAGATTCAAACTCAGAACTTGCGAGGTTTAAAGTCAGCAAAGTTCATTTCTTACTAAGTTCAGGTTCAGACCAAGTAGCTTGTAAAATATTTGCGAAGTTCAAGTTCGGACTTAACAACCTTTGCGAGGTTCAGTTCTGGCAGAGTTCAATTCTTGCGAAATCCAGTCTCAAAGCAAGGCACCGGCAGTTGAACATAAAAGCTAATTACAACTTTCCTTGAACATTTGTTTTGTCTCATTCGTTATAATTTATAACATATAAAACACTTGATTTGGTTCATTACAACACCATACATTACATAATTACATAAAGCCGAGAAAAGATCTCGCACAATTACATAAAGCCGAGAAAAAACTCGCATATATCAATTATTAATACTTATTTTGAATATTTGCTTTGCTTCAAATGATACGGTACTTCACATGGAAAGTAGTAGGAGGCAAAGATAATCCCTCAAGACCAACGAGTCAGTTCAACAAGATCCATTAGGAATCATTTCCATGGGAGGTATCTATCAAATGAACAAAAAATTCATACAATGAAATACTAAGACTGAAATCAAGCAAACAAAACGTTTTGAACATACACATATATGAAACTTGTTTGACCACTGAAATTTTGAATGCTAATTTATACTCTTATTTGCAGCACAACATGGGGCAGAGTCACAAGAAACACCACTATGCAGCACCAATAGCAAGAAATTATTGATTCAAGCAATGCTTTGGATACTTCTTATATTTCGAGATTTCGTATACTTCATACTTCTTATTCGGGAACCATATTTCTTCAAGGACTAACACTTCAATGCTTCGGAACTTCGCGCAAGAATAGGGGTAAGTATTTATACTTTGTAAGTCGATGGAATTCTTCCGCTCAATTCCTGCAACAACAAATAAAAGCTACATCAAAGGAAGGTTTTGCTTGCACATTGTTCTTAAATCCTGCTCAATACATGGCATAAGATTAGAGCATATGCAACTTAGCATCGTGAAGCGGCGCTATCACGGACCAGGAAATCCCGCCTCCGGGGTTGCGCACTGGGCAGGCCAGAACTCCCCGATGCGCGGCTTGAAAAACAGTAATCAGGACTTAAAGCTTAAATTCTCGCTGGCAAATACAGGTAGACTTGCCTTTCCAAGCATTCTTTGCGAGCATGATACTCGAAACGTAGTTTCCACACCATTCCAAATCACCCTTGTTCTGCTTAGGGATGAAGGCTATACAAGCCAATGGTGATGCCTTTGGCATGCATCACATATTTACGAACATTGTCCAGGCCTAACTCATGCCTTGGACTAGCACCTAGGCCATTGGAGGCCTAATTTTTCGCTTCCTCAACTTTGTTTCGACCATGCGCTGGAGCCTGCACCGATCTTGCTCTTTCCAAGGGTGCAACATCCAGACACATGTCATTCCATGTCGTAAAAGTTGATAGGAAGTATGAACAATCCATCGAATGGAATCGCAACTACCTCATCAAGTGTGAAAAAAATCATCTCTTAACTTGGCATTACCGAGCCAGATGATACGAGTTACCTTAATATCACAATCACCTCTAAATTAGATGATATGAGCGATAAAATGATGCACCTCAATGCATTGCATTGCGGATGCCTACGTACCCAACCCGTACCTTGAAGGGATCAAGCATGACCGTAGTTCATCCGTTGGGACAATTCGAAAGGAAAAAGCAACTTAAGCCTATTAAAGTAAAACCAACATCGATTCCAACTTCGTTGCAAGACCAAAGGCCAAGCTAAGCCTAGTCCGTATAGGCCAAGCGACTTTCGTAAGGTATTTACCAGCTATAACTATCGCTACTTAGTATGCAAATATGCATTCTCGAGTATGCAACATGATTGAATGATGCTTTCGCATAATTCAAGTTTTATCGGATAAGCTACTGATGTGGTTTGTAGTTGTGGTAAATAAAGTATCGTCCGCTCGGACTTGTGAAGACTGATTTTTGATTTAATAAACTAATTTTAAACTAGAAAATAAATAAAAGATAATGACAAGATTGAGAGAAAACTGAGGCTAAAATTCCACTATTTTCCAATTTTTAAAGTACTTTAATTCAATAATTATAAATATGCAATTCTTACGTTTAATTTGATTCTAAAATATTGCAATAAGTAGATTTTTAAAATAACAATCGTATAACGAAAGCATGGAACATCAAAAACCTAGGCCAAGCATGTACCATCAAAAGAAATCACAAGTGTTTAATAAAAATCATTAAATGAATTTTTAACCAAGGCAAATAATCATAAAAGAATTGCATTAATTAATTAAATAAATATTACCACATAATTTTTTGAAAAATATCTTCATCCGTGGCTTCAGCAATGGGGTTTAGCTCATCTTGCTCAAAACACCCTCAAAAGATTGGTACATAGCTCAAAAATTGCTTGAAAGATGAAAAGAAGCTAAAAGTAATGTAACAGGAAATCTACAACGTTTTATGGACGTTACAGATTAATTGTTGCAATAGAGCTTAAAGATAAACGTTGCAGATGCTAAGATATTCGTTGTAGATGTATTGAAAAAACCGTTACAACCGAATATAAATGTTGCAAAGACGAAGATATCCGTTGCAAATGGATGAATAAACCATGACTGAGAGGTTGAAGAAACAGTTGTCGTAGCCTTTGTTCTTCAGCAGCAACAACAACAGATTTTTCTGGATCTTTTTCTCGTGCTTCTGGCCTCTTTCAGCCCCCTCCCCCCTTTTTAGTTTCGACCCAACCTCTCTATTTATACTAAAATCACCCAATACTTCCCAAATCTTCATCATTCAATGAAAATCATACTGAGAAATATTATTTCTCTTCGAACAACTCACCCTTTCCTGTTCGAGAAGATATCGTTGATTTTCTTTCTATTACAACTCAAGCATAATATCTTCTCAATCACTCTTATTTATACACTACAGGGAAAATCTCTCAAAGCATATATTCTCTTAATCCTTTCGTAACTCGGAAACATATATTTCCCTGTTTTATCGAAAATATATGGAAGTTTCTTTTTTTTTCAATTCCAAATCTATTACCTACCATGTTTAGTCTAACAACTTGATATCAATCCAAATCCATGAAAAACTTCGACTAAATCTCTTAATAATTCGATCCAAAAACTTTGCAGGTGAGAAACAATTTTCCCGCCAAAACTTCAATTTGAATTTGAGGGGTGGGTGTCTTTATCTATTTGATGGGTGCATTTAACAATTTAGTGGGTGCCTTTATAACTTTTCGAGCCGATTTTTCCATGATTATTTATTCTTCAAAATACCTATAAACACAATAAAAATATAATATAAGTACACAATTGAGTTCTAACAATAGATAAATTAGGAACAAATTAGACACATAAATGTGTCTATCAGCTACAAGCATATTGACGCTTATGCATCAAGTATGCACCAACGTGTAGGCCACATCGCAGATATATATGCATTACTGCTCATGCACATTCGAACCAAGCTCACTCCTTATATATGTTTCAATCGCATTTCCATACATTTGGAAAAGAAGGGTGGGAGACATTCATCTACTGCATTTTAGGCAGATCCGCCAACTGGTTAGCATGGCTAGGAAAATCCGCCAACTGGTTAGCATAACTAGGCATATCCGCTTTATGGTTAGCATAGCTAAGGATATTTCGCTTTCTGGTTAGCATAGATAGGCAATTCCACCAACTGGTTAGCATACCTAAGGCATATCCGTTTTCTGGTTAGCATACCTAAGGCTATTTCGCTTTCTGGTTAGCATAGATAGGCAATTCCGCCAACTGTTAGCATAGCTAAAGCATATCCGCTTTCTGGCATAGCTAAGGCTATTTCGCTTTCTGGTTAGCATCACTAATGCTATTTCGCTTTCTGGTTAGCATCGCTAAGCATCATCGATTTCCAACCAGCACCTTCTCCCTATATATATTTTATTCGCATTTTTACAAATAAATAAAAGAAAGGGAAGGGACATCCATCGACTGCACTTTAGGAAAAAACGCCAATGGGTTAGCATACCCGCTAACTGATTAACCAACTTCTAGGCTAATCCGATAACTGGTTAGCATATCCGCTAACTGGTTATCCAAGTTCTCTTCCTGGTTGGCGCTGATAGGAAAATGCGCCAACTGGTTAGCACGTCCTCTAATTGGTTAGCCAGCTGCTAGGCTAATCCGCTATCTAGTTAGCATGAAGGCCAATTGTGCCAAGGCTGATACATTCACACCCTAATGCATCCATGAGTAAGCTTTATAAGATTAGGATGAAGCTTCATCCCATGCCATGACACATCCTCGAGTAAGCGTCATGCGAAAAATGCGGGTGTTACATTCTTACCACCTTCAAAGAATTTCGTCCCCGAAATTCAACTCAAAAACTATTGTGGTTAAGCTTCATCGATTTGGATTTTCTGCGCATTTGTGCCATACCATGATGCACAAAAATCCTGCAAGGGTCCAATGTTTGTTACGAACACAAATTAGAACCTTCTGAATATGCGTACCATTCCGCATATCACGGAATCCTAATAGGGTCCATATTTATCATAAACGTCGATTAATACCTTCCAAACATACGTCCCATACAGTATGCCCGAGGATCAGAAAAGATTTTACAACTCTACCAAGAAAAATCAATTAGATCCCTAAACATGTGTCCCATACCACATGCTCAAAAATGCAAAAGGATTTACTCAAAACACGAGTTAAGTGGACGTTTCATACCATACAATTAAGAGTCCCCAAATTTCATAAAGGTTGAAAGGGTCATTGCAAATTGATAAACGCTTCCTAGTATAGTACTGTGAGGACCAGGCTCTAATGCCAGTGCAGTCGGGTGCAAGCCATCGTCACTGACGATCTTCCACTCGTAAGTGGGAGCTAGCCAACATGAAAACGCACACCGTTCAATCGACGGGTGTGGGGTGATCATTCCCAGTTCCAAGGGTAGTCGGATACCATCCACCGTCCAAACAGGTTTTCTGGCAAACTCACAAAACTAGGTCAAACACATCCAAATCTTAGCGGAGTAACTAGCAAGTTACAATTTCTTTTTGTATAGGCACTTGGCCTGATTTATTCACTCTATTTTAACATAAGAGTTGGCATACTCTTCCAAAATTTTCTATTTCCTTTGAAGGAAAACTTTGTAGTCATATTAAAAAATATTCACTGACGAGTCCAAAACTCACAGTCCATAGTGTTTTCTCAGAGCTTGCTCTGATACCATTTGTCACGGACCGTGAAATCCCGCCTCCAACGATGTGCGCTGGGCAGGCCAGAACTCCCCGATGTGCGGCTTGAAAGACAGTAACCGGGCCTTAAATATTAACTTCTTACTGACAAATGTAGGTAGACTTGCCTTTCCAAGTATGCTTTGCAAGCATGTTACTCGAAACCTAGTTTCCACACCATTCCAACTAACCCTTGTTATGCTAGGTCTAAAGGCTATACAATCCAATGGTGATGCCTTTGGCATGCATCACATACTTAAGAATATTTTCCAGGCCTAACTCATGCCTTGGACTAGCACCTAGGCCATTGGAGGCCTAATTTTTCGCTTCCTCAACTTTGTTTCGACCATGCACTGGAGCCTGCAGTGATCTTGCTCTTGCCAAAGGTGCAACATCCAGGCACATGTCATTTCATGCCGTAAAAGTTGATAGGAAGTATGAACAATCCATCAAATGGAATCACAACTACCTCATCAAGTGTGACAACAATCATCTCTTGACTTGGCATTGTCGAGACAGATGATACGAGTTACCATAATGTCGCAATCACCTCTAAATTAAATGATATGAGAGACAAGATGCTGCACCTTAATGCATTGCATTGCGGATGCCTACGTACCCAACCCGTACCTTGAAGGGATCAAGCATGACCATAATTCATCCGGAGGGACAATTCGAATGGAACAAGCAACTTAAGCCTATTAAGGCAAAGCCAACATCGAGTCCAACTTCGTTGCAAGACCAAAGGCCAAGCTAACCCTAGTCTGTATAGGCCAATGGACTTTCGTAAGGTATGCACCAGATTATGCATAACTATCGTTACTTAGTATGCAAATATGCATTCTCGAGTATGCAACATGATTGAATGATGCTTTCGCACAATTCAAGCTTTATCGGCTAAGCTACAAGTATATTGACGCTTATGCACCAAGTATGCACCAACATATAGGCCATATTGTATATATATGTGCATTAATGCTCATGCACATTCGACCCAAGCTCACTCCATATATATGTCTTAATCGTATTTCCATACATTTGGAAAAGAAGGGTGAGGAGGGACATTCATCTAATGCATTTTAGGCAAATCCGACAACTGATTAGCATGGCTAGGAAAATCCACCAACTGGTTAGCATAACTAGGCATATCCGCTTTATGGTTAGCATAACTAAGGCATATCCATTTTCTGGTTAGCATAGCTAAGGCTATTTCGCTTTTTGTAGATAGGCAATTCCGCAAACTGGTTAGCATAGCTAAGGCATATCCGCTTTCTGGTTAGCATAGCTAAGGCTATTTCATTTTTGGTTAGCATCGCTAAGGATATTTTGCTTTCTTGTTAGCATCACTAAGCATCATCGATTTCCAACCAACACCTCCTTCCTTTATATGTTTTATTCGGATTTTTTCCAAATAAATAAAAGAAAATGAAGGGACATCCATTGACTGCACTTTAGGAAAAAACGCCAATGGTTAGCATATCCGCTAATTGATTATCCAGATGCTAGGCTAATCCGCCAACTGGTTAGCATATCCGCCAACTGAAATTAGCCAAGTCCGCATCCTGGTTGGCGCTGATAGGAAAATGCGCCAACTGGTTAGCACATCCACTAATTGGTTAGCCAGCTGCTAGGATAATCCTCCATCTAGTTAGTATGAAGGCCAACTGTGCCAAGGCTAATGCATTCACACCCTAATGCATCCATGAGTAAGCTTTATAAGATTAGGATGAAGCTTCATCCCATGCCATGACGCATCCTTTAGTAAGCGTCATGCGAAAAATGCGGGTGTTACAGACGCGTACCATAACTAGTCTCTAGATGCTTAAATATTAATCTAAGGGTAAACATGTAATCATCTATACATTGTGTTACCCTATAAAATAGAAAGTGTATTAGGTTTAGAAGAGGGCACATTCTTTTACCATCTCTTTCATTTTCTCTCACAAAAATGTATGTCTGCTCACTAGGAGTTTAAAACCATTTTAATGGAGTTCATTGTAACCTAAAATTTATAATAAAACTCAACCCATCACCCCACCGTGCACGTAGGAACTTTTTCCGAAGTATGTAAATGCTTGTGTCAATTTTATTTTCTTGCATTTAATCTCTTCATTCATGGTGTTTGATTTTGTTGTTAGTTCTAGGGTTAATATTTATGTGTGGTTGTGGGAAATCCTGCTACTACAAAATCTATAAAAAGAAAAAACACTAAAATTATTATAATTATAAGTACTAACGAATATAAATTAGGTGAGTGCTCATCACTATTCCACTAGCTGAATTCCCAAATTAATCTGGAGCTGTAGAGTTACTTTCACATTCATATGAGAGAAAATTACATTATTGTTATTCGAATTTTTTTATAATGAGTTACATAGCTATGCACACCACATAATTTCTTATAAACAAACTCTACCCATCTAGCCTTATACCTAGGATCTAAAACCACTCTAATGCTCATCAACATGTTAGATTCTTTCCAATAACTATGAAACTTTTTCCTTATCTTTAATCCCATTTCTCTGATATAATATGAGGACTAGATTTCCATTGCCTAATGCTCTTATTAATCTTATAAATCCCATTGTAATACATATTTTTTGTTGGATATTTAATCCCTGCAAATTTACTTGAAATAACATCAAACACTTCTAAACACTCAAAAAATTGTATTATTTGTTGCCACTCCTCTGAACTTGGTAGTATAGTGAAATCAGAATCCAAATCAGCTAACCTGACAAATCCTTGTCTCAAATCAATTGCATTCTTAAGCATCTTAAAGGTGGAGTTCCATCTGGTATCCACATCTAAACTGACAAACCTTGCAAACATATCTTTTCTAGCCTGCGAAGACTTGACATATTTCACACACTCTCTAATACTTTATATAAATGCAACAACTACTTTCATCCCACATACTACAACTAAATGAAATATATGATTGGTACACCTCATTTGAAAAAAATCCCCCTCAAGAACTAGACAATCCTTGCTACCAAGCCAAGTCTTCAGATTTGCCATCATAACATCATTGGCTTTAGTATTGTCAGCAGCTAAAGAAAAAAACTTACTATTTATATTCCAATCTAGAGCTACTACTTTCACAAAATCTGCAAGTACTTCTCCAATATGTGGTGATGGTACTAAAATGTATGCTAGTATTTTCTTAATCAGTTTCCATTCATCATCTATGTAATGACAGGTTACACAACAATAACCATCTTTTATATGTTTACAAGACCATATATCAATTGTTAAACTACATTTAGATGTCATTGAATCAACTTCTTATTGTAATTAAACTTTGAACTCAGCATACAGTTTCACAATATCATCTCTAGTTGTATTCCTACTATAACACTTGGCAGAAGGTTTCATAGTCCAGACAAACTCTCTAAAATATTCATGCTCAACCATATTTATTGGATAATAATGCTTAGCAATCATCTTATCAACAAGTAATCTAGTAGCATCAGAATCAGATTTCCAATCAATTAACTTAGTTTGTGTCTTACCTATTTTGATAGCAGTTATCTTTCTTTGTCCAAGCTGATTTTCCGGCTTCTTTTTGCATGTATTTAGATGTGATCTCAAGCGGATGGTTACTTGTGCACCTTCTGCTTCAATTCTCTTACTACAATGTTTGCATTCACCTATAATTTCAACCACCTTCTTCACATCTGCTCCAATCTTTGTAGTAACAATTCTCTTAAATTTATTGCATACATATGACCTTGTTGTACGTAGTTTCTTCTTTGCTTCAACTACAAGTGGATCTTCCTTTTCTTCTCATTTTTCTCTGGGATGACTCACAGATGTTGACTACTTACTTCTTGTTCTTGTAAGTGTGAGGCCACTGAACTTGATGGATTGTTTGAGGTACCAACATGATTGGATGTTCTTTGAATTTATGACATGATTGGCCTAATTTGAACAATTGAACAAAAACCATAAATTGAACAATTGAACAGTAACCCTGAAACCCTAAATTGAACAGAAACCCTAATTTTCTAATAACTGATTCATCGATTTACTCCTGGTAGAGAGAAGACTAGAGAAGAAATGAGGAGATGGTGGTGGTAACTGAGAGTATGAGACGAGTTAATGGGAAGAAAAAGAAGATTCATAAGAAGAAGATATGAATGAAGACTGGAGAGGTAAGTTTTTTTCTTAGTTTGTGTGAATTGTGTCGACGTGAATGAAGAAATGAATGGGTTAAAGATATAACGGAACATTGGGCTTATATGCTATCGGTATCGGAACTTATCGGATCATAAACTGTTAGTCGGTTCCGTTACAATAACACAATAATTTCCGATAACTTTCCGTTTCCGACATCCGATAATCGTTATATCAGATAATTTTCTATAGGATTCCAGATTATCGGAAACGACTACGGATTTCGGAATCAGATTGACAACCCTACACAGATTTATATTAGATTTTTTATTTAAGTAGGATTAAAGCAAAAATAATAAAAATATTATTTAATTAATAATTTATAACATCCTAAATTATCTTTATATAAATATCATTACATGTTTAATTAAACCCTCTCCGCCTCTCTACTAGAAGCGTGTAAAACTAAAATTTTCATAGACAAACAATACGAAGTAAATTACTACTAGTACTAGGTATAAATTACTAAATTTGTCTTCATACCTTGCATAATTCTAAAATACCCTTAACATAATGGATGCGGATGTCCAATGAATCTCTAGACATACACCAGCTCCTGATCTAATATTTAATGGATTTTCAAGAATGAACCATATTCAATCAATCCAGAAGTGGGTTGGGAGTCCACCCGCCAAATTACGGGTGGATTGGGTCGGATTGGCGGGTTGGAACACCCATGCTCACCCCTAATTGAAGTAGATTTTGAGCAATCTTTTTATGGGTCATAGTCAAGGTTGTCATCAAGAATGTTCTCATTAAAGCTGGTAAAAATCAGTAACAATTTGAGAATCTTGGTTGCTTAAATAATCGAAACATGATAAAAATGAAAACTTTTTTATGTTTGAAAATGCAACAGTCGTCACGGTCCACGACACGAAATAGCTCCCAATTTTTCATGAAAAATCGTCAATATATTAAATAATGATCATGATTTTTTTATAGTGTTCATCAGCTGTATTGAAAAACACCATGAAAAGTCGTCGTGGTTTAATCGTGACAACTTCTCATTCAACAATCAGCATCAAAAGTTTTGCATGGTTGAAAATTAGGACCGTGACGGCACTAATAGCCCAAAAATTTCATGAGAGTCGTCATGGATGAAATTAGGCCCATGACAACACGAGTTAGCTCTCAATTTTTTTTATGAAAATAGTCATGGTTGAAAATTAAGACCATGACGACATGAATTAGGCCCCAAAATTTCATGAAAAGTTATGGAAGTTATCATGGTTGAAAGTTATGACCATGACGATTGTAATGGTAATTTTCACAACCTTATTCTCAGTTTTTAAATTTGTAAGACAATTTTCATGGTTGATCATAACTACAAGAGTTAGTTTATTAGATTTGATAGTTTTTAAGAGATAAACTAAGAGAAACGAAGGGATTAGTGATTGATGAAAAGTCATCGTGGGTTAAAATCATCTACCATGATAACTTTTCATGTTGCTCTCCAATTTTCTGGAACATCAATATGGTTGAGTTATGCATACCACGATGAATCATAACCTAAAATATATTAAAATAAAAATTATAAATTAAGGTTTTTATCGAATAAAATGATCATTTAACGACTCATAATCTGAACATATTGGAATAAAAATTTTAAGTTTAAGTTTTAATTAAATAAAATGATCATCGGTATTAGGTTTTAAATATAAGGGGTAAAGATAACTTATACAGTGGTTAGATATGTTTTGGAAAGTTACTTTCTTAATTTATAGAAATTAAAAAATAAAAAATTAGTTTAATAACATAATTTTAAGACGATTTTTAGAAATAAAAAAGTTTACTTTTTACTTTTGATTTATGGAATTGACTTCTATTTTTACGCTTGCTTATAGTATCCAAACATGCGCTTAATCTTTTTCCATCATTTAGACACCCCTTATTGAAAAGCTTTCTATTGGACCCAAGGGGGCACTGGCAAAACCCTTCGGCCTTCGTTGCTAAACATTCTTCTCTCCTCCCTCTTTGTGCATCACAGAGACGCATAATTCTCCACTGCTGCACCACCACTACCACCACCGTCTTTGGTGAGCTGAGCAACACCAACACCAGGTAAGCAACATAATAACACACTCTCAGTCTTATAAAGCCCTGATTTTCTTTATTAGGGTTTAAAAAAAAACATAATACCCAATTAAGCAGAATTGATAGTGTTAGGGTTTAATGAAGGATAAGGGTGAGGGTTTAATCAAGTATAACGGTGTAAGAAAACGTAAATGGGGTAAATGGGTGTCTGAAATCCGAGTACCAAATGGTCGAGAACGAATTTGGTTAGGATCTCATGATACACCTGAGAAAGCAGCTAGAGCTTTTGATGCTGCACTCTTTTGTTTACGTGGTCAAGGAGCTAAATTCAATTTCCCCGATAATCCTCCTACGAATATTCTAGTTGCTAACTTGATGACTCGAGCTGAAATTCAAAAAGTTGCTGCTAAGTACGCGAATGAAGAAGTAGAAGAAGAACAACACAAGGAAGAAGTAGAACAACAACACAAGGAAGAAGAAGACATGACTAACAAGGATAAAATAGATTGGGAATTCTTGGACTGCCTGTTATCGGTTTCCAGGGGTACGGGTAATACGTTGAGTGCGGCTAATTAACGTGTCGGATTTTGGTGTTAAATGAATGTGCTGTCTAGTTCATTGTTAGTTTCGCTTGTAGTCCTAATAGTCAGTGAGATTCAAATTATTAGCTGAAAAGTACAGTTACATTTGGGTTTTTATGTCATATGCCTCGACAAAATGTTATTGTAGGATTCACTTTCTATTTTGTAGGAAAGCCCTTATGCCGAATCGATGTGGTTCCATTTTTCTCCCTTCGTTGTGTCTCTACGTACATGACATTTATATATAGTAGGTATAAAAATCTTATTACTTATTTTCTCCTAGATGATCTTATGATTCTTATCATTGGTCAACTCAAACCACTGCATTTCTGGTTGCATATGATCAGAGACTGAATTTAGTTGATGAGAAGGTGCTATATCAGCAGCGTAGTGCAAGATGCTGTTACTGCTTTCCTCAGTTCTGGAATTCAATTTGTTCATGTCTTTGTCACTCTTTTTGCTTATGAAGTTAAAATTTTATTGTTTCTTGCTCCTGTAGCAATTAGAACTACTGTTTTTCTTTCCACTTTAGATTAGACTAAATTAGGCAAGGACACTGCTCACTTCAATTGTCCTGTATGTTCATAATAATGCTTCATATTTTACAAACATTTATAACATCTGACTTTCATCGTATGATTCGTATCTATAATAATGCTAACATACTACACACTAGTTTAGAAGCTCGTTTGTTTGCTAAGCACTTCTAAAACGCGTTTGGTTCGGGGTAATTGGAGGGTCAGGAATTCAAGATATTATGGATGCTTTGTGAGTGAAATTTGTAGTTATTTCAGCTACATTGTCTATGAAAAGGACCATGGAAAGAGCCTTGATTTTTGAAGAGGAGATTATCGGTCTCTTCTATATGCTCTAATTCGGCTTCATATGGTATTACTGTCTTTGTTCACTTGATTGAATGTTTAATATTGGTGTGTTCTTGGATTTTTCCTTGTGTGATCGAAAACTATGAATTTAATCTGTCAAGTTTATGCTGTTTGTAGTAACTGATGTCAAAAATTAATACGAATTTCTGATTATTTGGGTTGTTAATTTGTTTCGTTATGTTCAAGTTTTGCAATCGACCACATAAAATTATCCTTTTTTTTTTTGGTTTGTGATCATTATTATCCGCGCTTTGATTGGTTAGTCTTATCATGTTTCAATCGACTACGTAATCTCTTTTCTGTAGTTTGTGGAGTTGGAAACAAGATAAATGTTGAAATTTGTGCTTGGTTGTTGCAAAGTTTACATATCTGATAGTCGAAATAGGGCAGTGCTAGAGTCATTTGAGAAAGCTACAAAGCTATACTGAAGGGTGGCTGTTATTAACAAATTTCAAGATGAGGCTTACCATGATAAGAATGTGGAGCCTTTTGAAAAGCTGTGGCGGCAATGATTAAATCTGCATTTGATTATATAAACCTTGAATTACATTCTGGGACTCATCCTCGGCTTGGGGTTGTGGATCAAATTTGCTTCCGCCCTTCAGCTCAAACTTCTCTGGATGAAACAGCTTGGCTTGCAAAGTCGGTGGCAAGTGACATTGGCTCCAGTCTTCAAGGTTTGTCGTTTTATCCTTGAGTAGTTACGTTACTAGTATATAAAACCGCTCACTTTGTTGCAAAGTATTTCTGGATCCCATATAAATTATTAGTTCCAGTTATCATTTTGGCACAAATGCTATAAATTATCTTCTTGGTCAGGTTCGAGGAGCCTTTAAAAATTTACATATTGAACAGAAAATTTATGTTATTCCTTGATCCTCCAAGAATCTGTTCCATTTGAGGGTCTCATCTTCTATTGCAACTTCATATGCTGTTTCTCACAGCATTTATGTCTCCTTCCTGTATATACCTATCTGTAATTAGAATGTACCCTCTTATGTTCTTGCTTCGTTTTGTAACAAACTCCTGTTTATCCAATCAACAAAAAGCAGCTTTATGCATATAGAATCAGTTTAAACATGGAGTAGATAAAAGAGCTATGACTATCCTGCATTAAAGCTTTGTGATGCACTTGTAGTCTGTAGAATTGCATCTGATTAAAACAGCAGGATAGCAAATAGCAATAATGGAAAGTCTTCTAATAACTTTTTGTTGTTAACCCTCATGTAATTCACTCTTTTGTTTCTATGGGGATGGATCTAAAACATATTCAGAAGTATTTGTTCTTAATTTGTTATCGTCGCTAAAGTATTAATGATTTTTCACATAAAATCTTGCAGTTCCCACCTTTCTATATGGAGCAGCCCATCAATAGGCCTTCCTTCTTGCTGAATCTAGAATGGCGTTGTCAGAAATACTATAGATTTTGCTAAGCTTTTGCTGGATGTAATTTTTGTTTTGCCCAAGCTTTAAGGGAAGTTTCTAGTTTGGTGGCCGGGTGCCTGTCTGATTGTATTGGTTAAAATGTTAGTTCAATAAAGAAAATTTTGACGAAGCAAAAAAAAGAAAAAAAAGAAAAAAAAGAAAAAAAGAGCTCTTGAGTAAACTATAACGTGCCCATCTTAACTAACAACATAGCTGCTGTTTTTAGAATCTCAAAGAGTGGGTGAGGAGGGCTTTCTTCTGTTCAAGCAATGGCACTGGCCCGCAATGAGGATGTCATTGAGGTGGCCTGCAATTTGTTGGAACCAAGCAAATTCACTGCTGATCAAGCTCAGCATGAAGTTGAGCGGCGGCTCGCAGTTGAACTTGCAGCTGAAATTGAAGAGGGGATGTTGGTAGGGAAGGGTTATTACACAAATTTTTCTCAGGAAAAGATCATTGGAAGTTACTTGAAATTGGATTTGTTTACGTGATAAACTCTGAAGTTGTTAAGAAAAAAGTCCTTCAATTTACTGGTGATTGTGAAATTAGAATGAAGGGCTTAATGTGGAATTCCTCTTATGATTTACAAGTTCTCAGAAATATTGGTTTTAAGTGTAGGAAAGTTCAATGCACAAAGAGCGGTGGAATGTTTCTTCCATTTGCCTACTTCTTGGCAGATCCACGTGTTGCGATGGAGCTTCAAGAGGCAACCCAGGCAATATAGGTTATGGTTTTATTGATAGGAATAGTAATAGTGGTTTTGTGGTTGCTGCAGCTGGAGGATTGGGTATAGACAATAACTCCTTGGCTGAAATTTTGGCAGTATTATGTGCAGGGGAATGAGCAGTCGAACACCAGAAGCTTCAAGTAGTTTTTAGAACTGATTTCAGTTCTGTTACAAGGGCTTTCATTTCAAAAAAGCTTCCTTGGTTTGTTACTACAAGGTGGAATAGTGTGTGTTCACAATTAGCAGGTATATCTTTGGTTTATGGCTATAGGGAGATTAATTTCTCTCCTGACAGGTTAGCTAAGAAAGGTTCCTTGGGAGCCTAGTGCTGAGACTACATGCAGTCTGCTTTGGCACTTTCCCAGAGCATGTACTTGACTCACGAGATGTGTTTCGGAACCTAGCCAGGTTGGAGCTCGGCAAATCCGAAGCAAGTTGAAGTTGGATCTGCTCATTTGAAAATTCTGGATTAGGTTGCGATAGATTTCGAATTATTGTGGAAGATGTCCTCAAAATATATCATCCAATAACAAAAAGAAACAATTTTTATGGGTCATAAACAGGGTTTGGCATCAATTCATGTTTTGACTAAAATTCCGTGAAAGGTAATTGTGTCCACATCAAAATTAACTTCCTTGCTCTAAACATTGCAGACACCAAGATGATCAAATTAGGAATTTGTACGAATCTTACACCCATTTGGTCAATGGCATTCAGCGGCTTCACTTGTCTAAAATGGTTCAAATTGATATTTTTCAACATCCACCAGTGGTCCTGGATCATTGTATTTACAGATAACAGAGCCCTAGTAAATGTTCAAATGCAACTACTGCAGAGTAGTACTACAGAAATAGTAAAATGGATATTAGTATGATACAGAAGATGGTTGGAATTGGATAGCTGAGGAAGGTTGCTAATACTGGCTCATTTGACAGCATGCAACTGTGGTCCTCTGAATAATTTTTGTTTTTGAGTTGTTGGTTATTAATGGCAGTGGAGAGCCTCGTGAACTTCGATGGACCACATGTTGATGCAATTACAACTTGCCGCGTAAATTCCGCTAATCCAAGAGTGGTGAGCTGAAATATGCAAAATTTTCATATGACAGGCCAAGAAGTGGTCAGCTGAAATATGCAAAAACAATTATCTACCTTCACTACTGTGTTCTGCAGGAAGCTGTCGCCATATTTCTTGCTGCAGAGTTTACGACCTGTACACACACCTAATATAATACAGCTTTGATCTATGAATTCTAAATCTGAAATATTTACATGTCATGTTCTCGTAATCTGTAAAACAGGGGAAAAGAATCACCATGCTTCTTTAAAGGAAATCCTACAAATGTATGTTTGCAAGTCACAATTGTCACTTGTTTAGTATAAAAGGCAATCTGCTAAATTCTAAACAGATGAAGCAATTCACTACACTCCATCCCTTTCATTTCACCACACAGTTAGGCTAAGAAAAAGTTTCGTAAAAATATATAGATTGTTTAACAAAGGATAAGACAATCAACAATCACAGAGAACAATCTAAGCAATGCATTAATGAAATTCAATGTATATACATCAGAGGAGGAAAAGAAACAAATGGCACACACAGACAGAAGAAGGATTGTTAAACCCCAAAAGTAAAGAGAGAAAGTGATTTACTTTTATTCACTCTTCAGACAGCTCAACAAATCCATATAACTCACAAACACCCATTATTTTGCATGCTAAAAATCTAAAAGAAATGGGCGAACAAAAAATTAATGATCTTACAGGTGATAGCTCAAAGAAATTCTCCTGTAGCTTTCTCCAATAGCTTCTTCTTCACACCAACATCAACAGATAGATAGGGGTGAGCCGAGTCAAGCACAAACTAAGCCAAAATACACAGTTCTTCTTGTTGACTAGCAGAAATAACACCTCTTGTAACCTAATTCATATACCAGACCTACGAGCAACTTCAATACCATACTATGTTACTAATCAGGCTTGTCTATAACAAATAAACATGCAATTGCCATGTTAAACCTCACAATCAGCTTATTGATAATGAATAACAACCTGGGTACGGCCATCATTTATCTCAAAGCTTACCCTTCCCAGGACGCAAAAAGGCTCAGCAAGTCCATATATGCTGTCCCATTAGCTCCAACCAGAACATCTTATTAGCAACCAAATAGACTGTAACCGTAGTAATCCGCAGCCAAATGGGACCCAAAAATTCCAAGTTTCAGCATCACCAAAACACTTCCATGAGAAACTCAGTCAAATTGCACAAGCCCCAAATATTCAAAATCCCTTGATGATGCTCACTGAGTAAAACAAACCCACTACACTGAACTTTCATGTTTCTTCGCCAGTTCTTCACATTAACAATGCATTAAAATTGCACAAGACCCATTACTCAATTCCCTTAATGATCACTGTGGTATTAAACAGAAGCAAAGCTGCAATCTTTCCCTTGAAAGATTAGAGCCACAAAATGAAACCAAATGACGAAAAACTATCCTAAATTCCACTCCTTGTCTATGAATAATATTATGTAACTATACTAAAAAAAGACTACCAATTTCCACATAGTGATGACAAAATGAAGTGATCACACTTTGCACAACCCTTAATAAAATTTCTTCACTCCCAAAAAAATTTGTTAAGCCCCTAAAAAATCTTCACACAAAAAACAAACCCACAAGACCAAAATACAAAAAAGGATGAAACTTTATCTATGAATCAATCAATCAATCAATCAATTAGGTTCATCTTCTCTCCTGACAGAATTAGGGGAATTACCAGATAATGAAGCAAGTAAATTCAAATGCCCTTGTGTCATAGGAAGATAATTCCCAATTCTACCAGCAGCAGAAGCAGCAGTAGCACCTTCACCACCACCACCACCACCAATACCGATTGATTGTTGAAGAAACCTACCAGAAATCAACTGCTGTGATGAACCAGCCATAGCCATTGACATTGGCATAGGTGTCATAGCCATAGGCATAGGTACAACCATTTCTGGTCCACTAGAGAAACTCCATACTTGACCAAAATCAGGTCTTGCTGGTACAGCCCAAAACCCACCACCACCACCAATTCCACCACCACCACCCGGACCCACCACAGAATTACTATTATGACCATCACCCCCAGAACCATCAGCATCATCAGAACCGTCAGTTCTGAAACGTTTACCTAACAGAAACGGAGTAGGACTCATAATCTGAGCCGTTGGTTTCTGATCAATCGAAGTAGTAGTAGAACAAGAGAGTGATCCTCCACCACCTCTAGCTGATGATACAGAAATAGAAGAGAAATTGGCGGGAGTAGTACCAGTACCAGTAACAGCAATAATTGATGGTTCAGCAGCACGTAATAACCATTCGATGGTTTGACCATCAGATTTATGACCTAATTCACGAGTCAATTGAAACACTCTTGCTGCACATATTATCGGCATACGAATTCTTCTCCCTCTCCCATCTACTTTACTATGTCGATCTTTTGCCGGTGGCTTCTTCACCGGCGCCGTCAAAGCTCCTCCTCCGTTATTACTCTGTTGTGGTGGTTGTCTTTGTGGGTCCGTAAGAGCGCCGTTAGTTGTGCCGCCGTCAGACATGGTTGTTTCTTCTCTTTTCTTCTCTTTTCTTCTCTTCTTCTTTCTTTCTTTCTCTTGGCTCTCCTTTGAGTGGTGCCTACACAGTGGGGTGAGGAGGAGGAAGATGAAGGAGAAGAGTAGTTTGCTAACGTGAGCTGGTGTGCTCTTTTTTGAGTATGTGATGGGAAGTGGAGAGTGCTAACTTGAGCTGGAAGAGGAGAAAGAGAAAGAGAGACTAATGATTGAGGCGGGAAGAAGAGAGAGAGACAGACAGAAAGAAGGGGGCACATGGGGTAGTGGGACCCACTACCAAAAGAAAAATAATATAAAGAGAACAATAAAAAGAAAAAACCTACTCTCTTGACTTCATTGACTAGTCAAGTTCTTTTGACTAGTCGATCCTCCGGCGAGCCGGCGACGAATCATGAATCAAAGGAGTAACACAAGAACAAAAACAGCCGGCGACGTTGAGATAGAAATTATAGTGACACTGATTATTTACACTTTTGACCTCTTAGCCTCTTAGGGTGTGGAGAGTTTGGAGACCTTATTTTCATGATTTAATTGGGTGCTGGTAGAATTAATAGAAGATTTGAGAAAAGATAAAATAGAATTATTCAAAAGTAATTCCTATAATCTCTTAGTCATATATTTTTATAAATGATTAAGGTACCCCTATTTAATTAGTCTTAATACGTGATTAGTTTAGTTAATTAATTAGATTAAATTAGTTATATATATATATAAATTATTGTTAGGATTAAAGTTAGATTTTATTTTTTATTTTTTTAAGTAGAGAAGAAGAGGGGTTTTTGGAGGGAAAAAAGTGAAAGTAAATAAATGAAGAACTCATAACTCAAAACACTTAAGTTAACTAGCAATAACTTACTAATGATCGATTTTTTTTTACAATCGTCGAATCATTGTGGGAAGCAAACACACAATATAAGGGTCGTTATGGTTTTGAGGTTACTACCATGACGATTTTGCAAAGGTCTTCATGGTCATAGCATCCAACATTGTCGACACTTACCTGCAACTTTAACAGGCTATGAAAAATCGTCATGGTCAATAAAAATAGACCATGACGACGCTAACTATATCATCTTCACTTTTTCCTGGATGTTTTGGTGTGATATGGTCACATCGGTTCACACCCTAAACCAAGACGACTCCAATCTGTCATTATTTGAGTGAGTTGGAGTCGTCATGGACCATGGTCGACACCAATAGACAATGACAATCCAATTAGACTATGAGGTCGTTATCGTCTATCGAAGGATCGTCACAGATTATATAAATAGGTTCGTCATGATTTTAGGTAAAAATCGATGCACCCTAAATAAACTCTTCATCTTCGGAGAAACAACCAATAAGGGTCGTTATGGTCGAAACTCAACAACCATGACGATTTTTCATAGTTTTAACATGCATATGAAAAGTCGTCATGGTCTAAGATTTAGGACCATGACAATTACGACGATGAATTGATTTTAAAAAAAATGCAGGAATAAGGGTCGTTAGGGAGAGGAGAAGGTGAATGATTTTAGGTTCTGATTTTAGAATAGAAAGGAGTTGATGGGTTTAAAGGTATTAGGATTTTAGGTTTAGTTATTAGGGGAAGAGTAAAATAGTATTTCCACCACCATTTACGCCCCCTATAATTTATGGTGTGTGAATAAATTTGGCATAACCCCCTATTAATTTCACAAACCCCCAATCAAATCAGGTTTATTTTCAACAAACAAGAAATAGAGGTAGCCAAGTAAGATACTATACTCAGGAAGGTTGTCACAAAATCGCTAATTGCCTTTTTAATTATAGTAAAGAAAAATAGTTTTCAGAAGTCAGAAATAAAAATGTATTGTTTTTACTTCCAAAGGTTATTATGAAATTCTTTTTTTTTAAGTCTCTAGTAAATTTAAAAGAAAAAATATGGATAATTTTTCCCGTGGGATGTAGTACACATTGAAAAATCATTCTGCCGGAAAATCTTGCCTTTTTTTTACAGTGTAGAAAAATTGATGCTTTGATCATCCCAGTAATTTCAACTCCTGCCTTTGGTTGAGCTGGTGGTACAAACATTGTTCTATCAGCCTCCACTTGATGCCTATTGATTTATATATACACAAACACATTACATTAAGGGGGAAAAGAATTCACTAGCATTGTCCAACAAATATCTGACAACAGCTATTCGATTCATTTTTGATGAAAATGGCTTTAAATGTAAACATGCCATAAAAAGAACAAGAATTGTCCCACAAAGAACTACCCAGGTCTGATGATCATAAGACTCACAACTGCAATTAGAAAGATCTGCCTGGCGGAGTAATTGCCTTGCTGACCCACACACTACCATTTAGGCTCTCAGACTCCTCCCAGTTGCCATACAATTCTTCCTTGCCAAAGCTTCCAAATTTATATCAGTAATGCTGAGCAGTAAAAAAAAACATTTCCATTTACCTTCTGGGGTGAATGCCTAGCAGTAAGAGTGAAAATAGTTGGCATGCGCGAAAAGCCCAATCAACAAGTATTCTTCTATATACCCTCCTGCAGCTGTATATGGAGATTATGATGCTGGCTCCACAAATCAAATTATCAGCAAAGATAAGCTATGAATTGAATTAGCCTTATTCCTCTATTAAACTACAGCATCCAAATGATGATAAAATGCCCCATATCCCTCGATTAAACTAGTAATGTTTTCCCTTTTCGGACGAATAACAGGTCAGTGATATTATACGACCATGACAAAACGAGTTCATAGAGTAATACTATTTCTACGAACACACGTATAATAAAAAAATATATGTATTAAGAATATTGATCTATATGGGGTTTATATTAAATCATTCCTTGAATTATTTCTGTTCTTTTTCCTTTAAAAAATTCTGAACTTTTTTCATTTAGCATGATAAAAGATAGGAGAGAAAACCCTTCATTCGCTAGCATATCCAGGGAACAGATAAAGTAGGGGCCAATAGTTAAAAGAATATAATCTCCAGGCGAGATTATGACAGGAAGAACTGGAACCATATTTCAGCACAGGTAGTTGATAAAGAGCCAGAACCTGCAATCTCATAACTAGATCTAATACTGACTATTTTCATATAGAACCCAAAATCACACAATGAAGTGATGAACAATAGAAACAAGAAACGACACTAAGAAAAATGAGTTGGTTAGGACTCACTAGGAAGAACATTGAAGAAATGATGAACCACATCTTGGTCGATGACTATGCAACACACAGGCTTAAATGTTTCCTTACTTGAGGCACACACTTCATCAATTACTGGTCTTTGGTTTTGATAACTTGGTCGCAGAACTTGATTAATCTTGATCTTGCAGTTGACGACGAATATAGCTCTTTATCGCGCAAGGCCGTATATAATCTTGCCCAAATTAGGATTGCATTTCCCATTCTACTCGGTAAACCTTTTGAGAAAGAAGCTGCGATCACTAGATATGATTAAGGGTTTCAAGTTCACAAACATTGCCTGACAAATATCACGAAAGTGTAAAACAATAATTAAAACAAAGCTCTAGTTGTTTTCTTCTATCTTCTCCTTTTAAGCTCTCTTTACGTTCTATACTGACAGCGATGACTTTCTGTAGCTAGCAACCCCAACACCTGATTAGCAATTTGGAATTCGACAAACATATAAATACTATTCGGATTCGTAAAAATTAAATACAATTAAAAATCCGTTTAATGTTTTTTAATTCAGTAATAATTCGAAACGATATATATACGTGTGTCATTCGTTTTAAAGATATAAATTCAAAACATAAAATTCGGCACATATTAAATAATAAGAAAAAAAATTAGTAGAAGTTTATGAGATTATATCATGACCAGTGTGTACTTAACCCTCTTTAAATTAAATGTGTACTTAATTTGTATATTGACTCATCAAAAGAGGCGTGTAATAGTGGTTGACGAGTAGTCCCTAACCTAGGAGTCTAGACTGTCTAGTGTTCAATTTCCGTTAATAGCATTGTTTTAAAAAAACAGGTTTAAAGAAGAAATGAGAAGCTTGGGCCTCAGTGGACGCTGGGCCAAAAAACAGGTTTAAAGAAGAAAAGAGAAGCTTGGGCCTCAATAATTATTTGTAAGCAAATGGGCTAAGAAATTGGCCGAATTCTAATACGGCCATATAATTCATACCCGAATGATATGTAATAATTCACGCAGTAAAATTCAAAAACCTCTTATCCATGATATTTTCATAATGGCTAAAATATCCCTAATTAATTAGTGTTAGTAAAACTAATTAGTTAATAGATTAAGCTAATGATTAATTAAAAATAATCTTAAACTTAATCAAATAAAAAAAAAATCATTTTAGTTTGGCGGGAAGAAAAATTAGAAGAAATGTAAGAGAATTTTTTAGGGTTTTAAAAAAAACCCTGGATTTTGATTCAATCAACCAGAGTAGTGAGGTATACCTCTAACTTAAACTCTTGGTCTTTTAATGGCTCAAATTTGATGAAATTACGTATGAGAAGATGATTCTTTTTTGATTCAGAGAATTTTACGGTTGGGTTTTCATTTCGAACCCAACCGTAAAAGCCATTTACGGTTGGGTGTTCTTCCCAACCCAACCGTAAACAGAAGAAACATGGATGAACACCAAACCGTAACAGTTTTACAGTTGGGTTTAAGCATCGGACCCAACCGTAACTCACAATTACGGTTAGGTTTTCATCCTAGAACCCAACCGTAACAAACAATCACTCGTACAAATTTTACGGTTGGGTTTTAACATAGAACCCAACCGTAACTAATCTTCAAACCCAATCGTAAAATTTGATGAATAGATTTGAAGATTTTTTCATTTCTATCTTGTATAGAATTGAAAGACGAAGCCAACCCAAAAATGAGGTCAATCAGACATGGTATGAGGGAGTTAGATCAAAACGGTGAAATACACAAAAAAATCCAGGAAGATCTACGGTTGGGTTCGACCCAATAAACCCAACCGTAAATCTGGGCATTTTGGGCTTCATTTTTTCAGATTTACGGTTGAGTTTATTGGGTCGAACCCAACCGTAAATCTTCCTGGATTTTTTTTTTGTATTTCACCGTTTTGATCATAACTCCCTCATACGATGTCCGATTGACCTCATTTTTTTTGGGTTGACTTCGTCTTTCAATTCTATACAAGATAAAAATGAAAAAATCTTCAAATATATTTATCTAATTTTACGGTTAAGTTTGAAGATTACTTACGGTTGAGTTCTATGCTAAAACCCAACCGTAAAAATTCATCTTCATCTCCTACCTTTAAATTTACGGTTGGGTTTGTTTAATAACCCAACCGTAAATAATCCTCAATAATTTTTTTTAACTAACTAGAAGAATTTACGGTTGGGTTTTCCAATCGAACCCAACAGTAAAATTTTAAAAAAAAATTAGTGCAATTTTTTTTACGGTTGGGTTCAGAATCGAACCCAACAGTAAAATTTCATCTTCATCTCCTACCTTTAAATTTACGGTTGGGTTTGTTTAATAACCCAACCGTAAAATAAAGAACAAACCAGCAGAACATACATTTACGGTTGGGTTTTCATATCGAACCCAACCGTAAATTTTTCTGTAACCCAAATTCTCCATTACTTTGTTTAGTTTTATCTGGATTTTCATCACTATTACCTTATACACCTATAGTAAGAATCTTTATCACGAAATATAGAGTTTAATCGACGACGAAATTTTGATTCGATGTAGTTTTTCGGTTAAAATGGAGAAGGAGGAGATATGAAGGGAGAGAGAAAGGTTTTGTTTAGGTTTAGGTTTTAATTGATTGAAGGACAAAGTAGACTTTTTAATTGATAGAAGGGTAATATGGACATTTAACATATGAGATTGGAGCCCCTAAGACACCCCTTAATGTATTTTTGGATCATCCTACCTCATATTGTAGCCCTTCTACAAACCAAAAAACCCCTAAATTAGCCTTCATAACTAAAGAGTTGTAAGTTGTAATACCATTTCAATATTTTATTTTATTTTATTTTATTTTAAGTTAGGAAAGTGAACGATACACAAACCCCCACTAATATGTATATAGATAACATCCCATTGCAGATACGTAATTATGCTTTAAAACTTTGTTATCAATATCATTCAAATAAAATTAAGAGGATATTTTTAAGCTTTATAAAAGTAATTCCAGTGGGCATCATCAAGTCACGATAAACTATTCAAATTCAATTCAGGCCAAACTCAAGTCTCATATTCTCAACAGCGAACCCAATCTCTAGCCATACTTTCTTTCCCTTATATCCTTTCGAACAAGACTGATCAAAGCCAGCAGAACCCATCTATTCCTTGTCTTCTTCCTAACAAAACCCATCTTCAACCTTCGAACTCAAAATTTAACTCAGACCTCATTTTCATTTTTCCTCTAACCCATCTCGGATACTTTTCTAATTCACTTTATTCATCTTCTTGATCTGCCAAAAATCTCCTTAGACCCATTTCAAACTCATTAGAGATTTCTCA
Source organism: Papaver californicum (assembly GCA_023531435.1). Classification (NCBI taxonomy): domain Eukaryota; kingdom Viridiplantae; phylum Streptophyta; class Magnoliopsida; order Ranunculales; family Papaveraceae; genus Papaver; species Papaver californicum. The sequence continues at coordinate 203,583 of JAJJMC010031826.1, forward strand.
CATCAACCAACAACGAGCACAAGCCCCCAATTCCATTTCAATCTCTATTTGTTCTTCCCATTCTCAACTGTGACTCGAAACCCACCTGAGACTTGGGTTAACCAGCGACGTAACTTTGATGTATTTGCCTGTTGCATCTGAAGAAGAGAGACTGATTCGAGACCTAATTATGGTTTTAGGTTAAAATATAGAACTGGTTCAAGGCACCATAAATTAGATAGGGGCTTCCCTATACTTAACTCTCAATAACTTTGTTGCCCTGATCTGTTTTCCTTGTAAAATAACCGTTTTGCCTTTTTGCTCCTGATTTAGTGATTTCTTCTTTTTTTCCGTATCTAATTCCAAAATACCTATAAAACTAGAAACAAGAGTAATATACGTAAAATACAAGAGATAATAACAAAGAAAGCATAACCGATTGATTAGTAATTAAGGTGTTTTAGACACCTATCAAATTCCCTCATACTTAGACTTTGCTTGTCCTCGAACAAACTAAACTAATCTAACTAAAATACAACAATTCTCTTTCGTTGAGGACACATTTATACTTAGCATGTGTAACTAGCCTTTAAACCCCTAGTTGTCCCTAATGGACGAGTTATAGTCTCGTGAGGGTTTACCGAACCAATGATTAGTATAAAAGTAAAGTTGAGACCATCTTAATTCTTGGTGTATTCATCCTTCACACATTTACAATGGTATGAGAGCTTTAGAATTTGCACAACATCATCAGAGGTAGTCATCATTTTACAAAACGAAAGATGCAAGATATCAAATTCCCTATACATTCTCTCAACAAATGCTGATATGGCCACCCTGTCATGCTTTATCATTGAATTTTCAACCGTAGAATATAACCCCGAATTGTACATAATTTCCTTTACTATATCACATTCACCATTTATATCCCATTAATTCATACATTTTAGTTACTGAAGATATAGGTTTCAACGGACGAACCACATTAGAATGATCATATTATTATACATAATGCATTACAAAATAATTAGAATATATAAAAGACCTATACAAATAAATAGAAAATAGCTTAAGTATAAGGTTCTGATTATTACCTCGGTTGAATGGATGATTTTCGCTCAGGAATCCATATATCTAAATAACAAATCGCCTTTATCTCTTGGTAACCCGGGAATTTGACTATCTTTAAGATCCTTAAGATCACCAACGAGGAGTAGAGAATGTATCCTCCTTTCTTCTTCATATCCTTCTTATCTTTCTCATGTCCTTGTCTTTTTTCTCTAACATTATGAGCGCTTGGTTGTCCTTCTTCAATATTTGGTTGTTAAGTTTGATCATTGATAGAGATTCCAGGAGTCGTGTTTTTATTTTGGGCACTAACCGTTAATCTTTTGACCCCTAGAACGATGAGGCTCCGGAGAAGTTACATCTTGGGAATTTTTAGCTCTCATTTCCCTTCTAACACAGTAAAGAGCAATTCAGTTATAATTGGAAAATTAGTCAACGTTATCCTTACATAATAACTGGTAACCAAAACATAAAGCTAACTACCGATTAATTACAATCGTCAAATTGGGTTCATTATTGTCTATCGATTATGTATAATTTTTGGTACAAGAAAATGGAAGTTGTTGAAGCAAAAATAATCAGTATATAAAGGAACACACACCTGCCGATTCAAATGTAGCCCTTCTAATTTTCATTTTCAAAAATTAGAATCGGTAGGTGTGTATCAAAATTATCTACCGATTAAATAAATTTTTTCTCATTCAAACTTTCATAATACTAATATATAATCAGTAACAATTAAACAATACCTACCGTTTATGTCAAATTTTACTATCAGAAATCAAGTTACAGGACATAATCGGTAGACAGAGATGAATAATACCTACCGACTATGGTTGATGTTCTTCAGAAATAAAGAACACTATGCATAATCGGTAGATAAAATCAAATTCATACCTACCAACTATATCATGCAATTACAAATCCTAGAAAAAATTTCGATCAAATTTTTTACTTCAAAAAATTAAACCCCAAAATTAGTAGAAGCTTACTTTATTGGGGCCATTTAAAGTTGATGAAAAGATTGATTATCATTAGAAAAAGAATCTACTTCACTTCCATCATCTTCTTCGTGATAAGATGGTTCTTTATATTTATCCTCGTCTCCATGAACAATGGGTTCTTTCAATTTTGATATCTTCCCAAAGTTTGGATTACTTCACTAAATTACAATAACTTTTTTATTTTTATAAATTATTCTTAAATATTGTTCCCAACCTACCTTCTGACATTTTTGTTTTTAACGGTCAAAAAATTACTCAATTTGTATTCAAACACCCTCTTAGACTGTGGCTTTTGCTGCATTAAAACGAACACTCACTACTCGTTAGAGCAAGCAGCATGAGACAATGAGTCATGCGATCTTCCCTGTTCATGGCCAAATAGGGGAAAAGCATCTCAATGGGTCACTTTTGTGGTGGATATAAAGGTAGTATATAGGCCAAACTGATGCAACCAACATATAAATGGACTGAACTGTTTTCTTTTCCCTTTAATAAACCAATTCTTAATTTGCATATTTGTGAAAATATAAGTCAAATCATTTGGAAACGAATACTTGGAGACAACAGTATAAGGTTTTACTTCAATATACTGCAATACCATAGGTGATTTTAGAAGCCAATCCTATGGTTTGGCCGTGCCTGACTCCACCAAAAACAGCCTATTAGAAATTCAGCAATGGCATCACAACTTTCGTCGAGGTAGGAAGACAAGGAAGTGATCCTTTGAGGAATAATGCCTAAAAAGGTTGAAAGCTGAGATGGAGGAGATTCCAACCATCAGCAAAGATGCAATAAAGCCACAAAAAAGAGAACCACCAATCTGGAAACAAAATCTGGTATATATGTTGCAAAGTTTCAACCACTGGAAAACGTTTGCACCTGTTATAGCTAACAGAGAAGCTTGGGCTGCTGCGGAATTGGTTGCAAAGCTAACATATGCTGCTATCTGCTTAAGCCAACATAAGAATAGAGTTACCATATAACACTTTAATTAAAAAAAAAACAAAGAAAATTGAATGACAATCACACAATTTTCTTAACTATGCTTAAAAAAATAATAATCTCAATTAGACATTTTCATATATACATCAAGCAGGGGCGAAGCCAGGTCATGCCAACTAGCTCTCAAAGCGTTTTTATGCAAATTTTGCAAAACTTCATTTTCTTAAACTTCGCCGTTATCAAGTTTAGCTAATTGTTTTTTTTTTTCTCAGCAAAACAATTTTATTAAACTAACTAAAGAATTTGCAGTTTACAACCAAAACTTGCTAAAAGGCAAAGAACCCAAACAAGTTAAACAAATCTTAAATAAAAATTAGTTGGCGATTCAAGTCTTAGAAGAAAACTAGGCCTAGAACCAAACTTCATGACAGTCTGGATGCTCCTTTTCTAGCCAAACAATCAAGCTTGAGTAAATAAGGAAAATACCAAGGGAGTGATGGTGATTAAGGGAATAATCCTAGACACTGTCTGGTGCATAAATAAGCAATGACACTTTCTTGTGGGGGGTTCCACAGAACTTGTCAATCAACATAAAGGTTTATTCTTGGTGTCTATGTATCGTCACCAAGAATCGCAACTAACATTGATTGAGAGAAAGTAACCTATACTGCGCAAATCACGTGTATATGCATCAACCATTTAAGCTTTATTGTGAATTATCATCATATAACTCTATTCAACCACTATAGATGATCTCTCATTAACTCTCCTTAATGGTTGGTATGCAATATCCGTGAATGGGAATTGCGATAAGCACCACAACAACTTACAGTTGGGTTTATGGGTGTTAATTATAATTTCCTTAACTTTGGTGCAGGGGAAGAAGTGTTTTCATAGGAATGGGCAAGTGAAAGCAAGTACCCTTATTAATGTTAAAATCTGCGGACATCCAACTTAAAACCAATTGGCTATGAGTGGAATGACCCTTTCATATTATATTTTAAATTTATTATGGGAGTATTAGCAATGTAAAACTATTATCCTTTACAATTAAAGTTTACTTATACATAGTTTGACAAAACCTATAAACCTGGCTCCGCGCCACTGGCCTCGACTTGGCAGATTCAAGGAGGAATCCTGACAAGTTAATCTACAATCCTAGGGGTAAATGATGGTGTACATGATTTCACCTTGAGAGAAGACATATGTTTGATAATTTGAAACTTTTTTAGCAAAGATTAATTACCTGATCCAACAAGAAACACAACCAAGCGAGTTTTGGACTAGTCTTGAAGCAAGTTGTTATGAAGAAACATCTAAGTAACTGAACGAAATTATAACCAGCAGCAACTGCTTCCACTATCACCAATACCCTGACAAAACACCAAAATTAACATCAAAAATTTCTAAAATCCGTGCATATATATAGGCAGCGAGCGTTAACGAATGCGTTGTACCCGAGAACGTCAAGGTCTTTGACGGTAGCTTTTCGATGAAGAACACCAAAAACTAGTTCAGTTTCAGTGTCTAATGCAACAAGACAAGAAGTAATAACTAATGATACTATACTCATTATTCTCAAAACAATTTCTACTTTCAAAATCCAAATGTTGTTGCTACTACACTTCATTAATCTCATCACCATGATGATATATTATCTCTCTTTCTCTCCTTGATCTTGTTCTTCTATGATGATGATGATGATGATGATGATGTGATGAGTGGTAGAAAGAATTCTTATGTATCCTTTTAGCAGTGAGATGTTCATTAAGAGTCCTCTAGCACATAAAAGCAAGCAAAAGGGACAGTTGATAAAAGTGTACGGGGAAACAGGCAGTTGGGGGAGATTTAAGGTCTCACCAAAATTCGTGTCATTTAATTTTTATGTACCCACTGAGGAATTTAGTTACTTTACTCTTCATGAAGAACCCATACCAATTTTTTCAGTTAATAATGAGGAAGATAATGAATCTACTGCCTGCCTACTTCACTGCATTTTCTACTTTGATGTTGATATGTAGAGTCAGGTCTTGTCTGGTCTAGTCTCTTCCGCTGATAATTGTGATTTAGAATGAAGCCCTGCTGATCAGGTAAAGGATTAAATTATGACCCGACTAGAGGTGGGATAAACGGGGTGGGACAAACACGGGACTAGATTTGACGCCCTAGCCCAACGGAGATTTTGCCATAGTTTTTATCCCGTATTTATTGTTTTCAGTTAAATTATCACGCGAATTTGAGGGCTAACAAAAATTATTTAGGGGTTACTTTTTTAAAGTCATCCAATGGGAGAAGTTAAGGGGTGATCTAGGGTATGTAAAAATACTAAAATAATCTTTTACTTATCAAATAATTACCACAAAATCGTCAACTAATAAAAGTTTGAAACCCTAAACCTAAAATCTAAGATGTTATAATCAGCAGTTTCGTGTTTGTGTTAACTACCGATTATTGTGTTGTTCTCCATTGTCCATGAACTTTAAGCACAATCGGTAGTTATGTTTAGTCATAACTACCGATTAATTAAATGGACAAAAATTTAGTGGTAATCGGTAGTTTCGTATACGGTTAAACTTCTGACTATGCTAGTTAGTTATACTTAAAAACATAGAACACAATCGGTAGTTATTTGAACACCTAAACTACCGATTATCCCAACTGGATCCAAAATGACACATAATCGGTAGTTAATCTTTTATGTAACTACCGATTGTAGTGTGTCCATATGCTCAATCGATTGGTAATGTAGAGCCAATGCTACCGATTATGCATAATCGGTAGTTTAGTTGATTTTTTAACTACCGATTATAAACAATTGGGTGAGTTTAACTTACTTTGTGAACAATGTGATTAGATCAATTGATTGTTTTTGTAAGACAGTTGGACGTAAAATCATTTCATTGAATGGAAAAGGCATACATGTAACATTACAGGAAATGAAATACAATAAATCAATTAGCATATAGGTGGAAACCGAACAAGGTACTTTCTTCAATTATCCGATAGCAATCCTCATGCATAAAATTCTCCCCATGCTTAAAGAAATATTGGTGGAGAGTTATCACCCACTGAAAAAAAAATCAATTAAAAGTTTCAATGCTTGAAAACTCTTTTTAATGAACGACTTATTAACGTAAAACACTTACTCTTGCTACAGGTGATTCGGTGGGACGAGCTCGACATCTCAGTTTCATTTCCTCTTTCAAGTTGTCCAACCGCTCATACAACACATCATACCTTGTCCTTATGCCTCGGGGAGTCCTTAGATTTTCATTTCTGTTTAATGCTACATAAGTCTGAAACACACGCTTCCACCAAGGATAGGTGTTATGATCCGCCATCCAATTTTCATTAGTGGCTCGGTTATTGCTGTTCCAATACGCAGTTTCGTACTCGTGCTCCATGATCGTTACCCACGATCTAATGATGGCCACATCTTCATCATTAGTGTATTGAAGAGCCATTCGAAATCAAATGTGAGAATGAGAATGAGATTGAAAGGGATAAGGGAGATTGAGGTTGAAAGGGATAGGTGAGAATGTGAATCACCTTGAAAGAGATAGTTTCCTTTTATAGTGTTTTATTACCAACGACTATTTTTTCAAAAAAAAAACCGTTGGGTTGGATATTCCAAGCACAATCAGTAGTTTAAGAATTTCATAAACTACCGATTGTGTACAATCAACAACAATCGTTAGTTTAAGAATTACTTAAACTACCGATTGTTAGTGTCCATGAGTTTTGAAAAAATTGCGATTTCCAATTTGGGGCAACTTACATAATCGGTAGTTTGTACAGAAATTAACCTTCCGATTGTTAGTGTCTAGGAGTTTTGAAAACATTCCAATTTCCAATTTGGGGCAACTTACATAATCGGTAGTTTAGGGTATCTATTATCTACCGATTGTTGTTTTCTTTTATGACTAATGATATTTGAGCAATTATTTAGCAGGTTATTTAGAATGAAAGTACAATCAACGACTAGTTTTTGAAATTATCCTACAAATACACCTCTCTTTTCTCAACCAAATACCACACACACCTAGTTTCATACACTCTACAAATTTCATTTAAGCATCTCCTCTTTGTAACTCACTCCATAACTCTACTTACAAGAATGGCAACATTTGACTCCGCTGAAGATTTGGCTATAATTAAAACATGGTATAACGAAACCCTACGTGAAGATGTCATAGCTGGAGGGGTTACACCCGAAACCTTTTGGGGGAGGATCTACATCAAATGTGTGCGAGGTTATGGAAATCCAAAACAAAGATCTCTTGAACAAATTCACGATAGGTACCAACTTATTCGAATAGCGATAGCTGATTATTTAGCTATACAACAACGGATCTTTAACCGCACCCATTTAGGCTTTTTCGATCCAACAATTTGTAAGCATCTTTTACATAAGCTAAGTTATAAGATCTTCCAATAATAATAACATAGTAAACTTGATGAATTATGTTCTTTTTGTTCTATGCTTGTGTAGGAGGATGTCGCAAAAACACACTACTATCAGGAAAAAAGAGAAGAATTCATATTTGTTGAAAGCTATGAGTTCATGAAGTCCAGAGTGTAATCACTAGTAAATGTTTAACTTTATGTACTGATTCTGAAGATTTTACAAATATTTTGTAAGAGTTTGGTTGTAATCGGAAGTAACTGCTTAACTTTATCTACCGATTGTGAGAAATTTTACAAATATTATATTCTCATAGTAAATGTTAATATACTGATTCTGGGAATGTTACTTGTTTTTGTCAGAATACTTATTATAATTGGTAGTTTTGGAATTTCTTAAACTACCGATTGTGATTGTACAAAATGTTAAAATTTTACAAAAAAAACTGATTTCCAATTTGGGGCTACTTATTATAATCGGTAGTTTAAGAATTTCTTAAACTATCGATTGTGATTGTACAAAATGTTAAAATTTTACAAAAAAATCGATTTCCAATTTGGGGCTACTTCTTATAATCGGTAGTCTTAGAATTTCTTAAACTACCGATTGTGATTGTACAAAATGTTAAAATTTTACAAAAAAATTCGATTTCCAATTTGGGGCTACTTATTATAATCGGTAGTTTAAGAATTTCTTAAACTACCGATTGTGATTGTACAAAATGTTAAAATTTTACAAAATATTCCGATTTCCAATTTGGGGCTACTTATTATAATCGGTTGTTTGATAAATTCTTAAACTACCGATTGTGATAGTACAATATGTTAAAATTTTACAAAAAATTTCGATTTCCAATTTGGGGCTACTTATTATAATAGGTAGTTTTAGAATTTCTTAAACTGCCGATTGTGATTGTACAAAATGTTAAAATTTTACAAAAAATTTTGATTTCCAATTTGGAGCTACTTATTATAATCGGTAGTTTAAGAAATTCTTAAACTACCGATTGTGATTGTACAAAATGTTAAAATTTTATAAAAAAATTCGATTTCCAATTTGGGGCTACTTATTATAATCGGTAGATTTAGAATTTCTTAAACTACCGATTGTGATTGTACAAAAAAATTTTACAAAAAAAATCGTTTTCCAATTTAGAGCTACTTATTATAATCGGTAGTTTAAAAATTTCTTAAACTACAGATTGTGATTGTACAAAATGTTAAAATTTTACAAAAAATTTCGATTTCCAATTTGGGGCTACTTATTATAATCGGTAGTCTTAGAATTTCTTAAACTACCGATTGTGATTGCACAAAATGTTAAAATTTTACAAAAAAAAATCGATTTCCAATTTGGTGCTACTTATTATAATCGGTAGTTTGAGAAATTCTTAAACTTTCGATTGTGATTGTACAAAATGTTAAAATTTTACAAAAAATTTCTTTCCAATTTGGGGCTATTTATTATAATCGGTAGATTAAGAAATTCTTAAACTACCGATTGTAATTGTACAAAATGTTAAAATTTTACAAAAAAAATCGATTTCCAATTTGGGGCTACTTATTTATAATCGGATGTGTTTTTTTTAACATGATTAATGAACAATATGTAGTAAGTTTGTTTTATGTGAACAAGTTTTTGTTCAGATGTTACGTAACATCGGCATAATCAGTAGGTAATTATGTTTCTAAACCACCGATTACATACAGTCGGTAGTTATTTGTTTCCCCTTCTACCGATTATCCACTACGGTAGTTATTTATGTTCACTAACTACCGATTGTTAGTATCCAGGAACTTTTGCAAAAAAATCGAATTCCAATTTGGGGCAACTTACATAATCGGTAGTTTGCACAAAATTTAAACTACCGATTGTTAGTATCCAGGAGTTTTGAAAAAAATTCGAATTCCAATTTGGGGAAACTTACATAATCGGTAGTTTACACAAAATTTAAACTACCGATTGTTAGTATCCAGGAGTTTTGTAAAAAATTTGAATTCCAATTTGGGGCAACTTACATAATCGGTAGTTTACACAAAATTTAAACTACCGATTGTTAGTATCCAGGAGTTTTGAAAAAAAATCGAATTCCAATTTGGGGCAACTTACATAATCGGTAGTTTGCACAAAATTTAAACTACCGAATGTGGTGGAATCGATAGACATATTACTCCTTTATCAACCGATTATCATTTGTTCATGGAATTAAATGCATGCAAAAAATGAATTAGTCGTTGTGAACAAAACATTGTATTAATATTTTTTTGTATACATTCATATGTTCAAAATTAACTATTCATCATCCTGGATACGTTCAATTACGTTCTGTACTGAACTTCCAAAAAAACGATCCCAACGTTTCATGTTATGATCGTATTGCTTCAACCACTCCTTACAATGGTTAGTTGTGAAGTAATCCGACCACCTAGATAATGGAGGTAATGGACAATCTTCTTTTAAAGTTAAACCGATAAAATGATTGTCATTAACAAAATCCATAATTATTCGTCTATCCTTGACTGAATCATCACACATCGTCCTTGTGGGTGTAAATGTGAGATTAACTCATGTTCTTGGAGGACAGAAAAAAATGTACCACGCAGTTCAATACATCCGCTAAAAGATACCCACATACCGAAATTACCATCAAAAACCTGGATCCGACCAACTCCAATCCCTTTTTGCCTTTTGCAAGAGTGTATAACTCGTCGAACCCTTCTTCTCCGCCATGTGTATCTCCTGTTTTCATCATTTCAATATAAAAATCTTTATCCTCCAATAAATACGCGGCCATCTTATTTCATAAATATTCTCATTTGGTCATATTCTCGGTAGCTACCTCACTAAAGTTTCTCATTTGTTTCAAAGCAACGTGGAAACCACAATTGCCATCCCCATCTACGTCGTCGGTGGACAAAACAAATGGTATACTGAGTAGAGGAAGTTGGTCCAAATACTTATCATGTATATGTTGGGTTTGACTTTGTTGGGAAGGAATCGTAAACACCTTAGCTTTGACTTGTCGTGAGCTTGGTCCACCTTGATCCTTCGTTGGACGACCCCTTTTCACTGAATCCGGGAAATCTTCATACTCAGCTTCGGTATGTTCATGCATAGAAAGGTCACGACAACTAGATAACAATTCCTTCGACTCTTTCCTTTGAATTGACCTCGGCTTTTCGGTATTTGGCCTACCAATCGGCTTTCCTTTTATTGGTTCATGAACAACCTGTTGATAGGGATAAAGGGCTTCCTCTAAATTGTACACCAAAATTTTCTTTTATGCCCCATTTGACCTAGAGTAACGCTCGCGTAGCCGTGCAAATATTTCTGTCACCACGAACGACACATCATCCACCTCCGTAGTTGTTGGAGTGAAATTTAATTGCTTCCAAAAGGGATGAATATCATTAATGTCAATCACTTCTTTGTACCTTCCAAGCATGTGACGACACGGGAGTCCAATACCTATCATCGTCTTGCAGTTGCAAACCATAGTCTCATCATCGTGATCTCTGTACAACTCCAATTGTTTCATCATGAAATTTATTACCCACCAAGAAACTTTGTAAACTATACCCCTTAGAAGATCTTTATGTTTTAAATGTGCCAACGGGAATCTATGCCGACTTTTTTCCGTTGAACCATGAATCTTAGTGAGGTCACGTTCGGAGAACTCATGGATTGCTTCTTGGACCGACACGACCCTATTTTGGCTTCCAACTAGTATCTTCTTTAATCGTCCATGGGACCCCTCTGCAATGCTTGTTGCCTCGTTCTTGAAGTTTTGATATTCATATGTCCATGCATACACAAACTTATCCTTATGTGGTCCTAACCATTGTGATTTGTAATACTTAACTGCTTTGGGGTAGTCCTTGGCCCATGCATCCTTAAACTTCTTCAAGTTGTATTCATAATCTTCCCTCGTCATCGACCAAACTATCTTATCCCATGTTTTGAAATAAAGACCACTTCATTCCATGCTCGGCCCATTTTTCTTAGGCCAACCTTTTCTCTTCTTTTTGTTCTTCGACGGTTAGTTTAATAATACGTTCATCCTCTTCTTTTGACCTCTTGGTACCTATGTTTCGTTTTTTAGCTTGGATATGATGTCTGCAATTGAATTTGATGTTGCATTGAATGTGCCATGTACAAATCAAATTTTGGGCTTCCGGAAACACTACCTTTATTGCATTCATCAAGCATGTATCGTTATCCGTTACAATAACCCTTGGAAAATTATCGCCATTATAGATAGATCTCAACATCCAAATGAAACTCACATCGTTTGCAGCATCCATTAAACCCCAAGCCACAGTAAATGTGCATTTTTCCGAAGTGTGGCAAGCGATGTTCAACAACGGCATATTGTACCTGTTTGTCTTGTAAGTACCATATATCAACAAAATTTGATGAAAGCATTGAGCCAATTGGATCATCTCCGGATGTGCCAAGAAAATACGAATCACCCTACCATCTCTTTCTTCTTTCCTCAACGTGTAATTGTATTTCTCGGCTAACCACTCAGATTGTTGCATAACCATTTGACTGTCCCATTCCGTCCTTTTGATCTGTGCTAGCGCTGAATAAATTATAGACAACGAGGAAAAGTTGTTGGGGTCGTCCTCCTTTATCTTAGAAATGATTGAACTTGCTTTCATTACGGTCATCATAGACTTCACCGTCTCCATTTCTTGTGGTTTTAACTTGGCAACCATTACGTGCCCAACAAGATTTTTTGGATCTTCGTGGTTATAACGACCATTAGCAACTCTATACATTTTCCATACTTTTCCTTTCTTACCTTCGGGCTTATGGAAGATAATCTTAAATGTGCATCCAATCTTCTTTGAATTACCTCGGTATATCATATCCGTCTTCTTTACGTATTTATAATTCATTCCCATATGACTCTTTCGCTCGCCACCTCTCTCACAAATCATTTCAAATCGATCAACTTTCACGCAATTGTTCTGAACTACAACGCACATCTTCTCTTTAGTCTTGTTGAGAAGCCATTCCTTTGCCTTCGCCTTACTTCCAAATGTCTTAATGTGCATATAACAAAACAAATATCATAAGCCTAACCATGTAACATACATTCTAAGAACAAGTTAAGAGTGGGTATATATCGTACCAAATTATTTGCATAGTGTAGGGAAGTATCAGGACCCTCGTATGCAACAGGATTAACCCATTCAATAATCTACGTAAAATAGCAATGAGTTAAACAATGATAATCGGTAGTTAATTAGGTTCACATGCTACCGATTATGAACAATCGGTAGTTAATAAAACTCTCGTGCTACCGATTATTTACAATCGGTAGGTAAGATGTATTCATTAACTACCGATTGTAACGTGGAAATTAACTCAAGTCATGTCCACAAAAACAAGTATAATCGGAGGTTTAATTTGTTAAAAAATACCGATTATTTACAATCGGTAGGTAATATGTATTCATTAACTACCGATTGTAAAGTTTACAAAATATTATCTTTGTAGGTTTGGAGAAATTCAGTTTTGGGGCGACTAGCACGGAAGAAATCTACTCAAGTCATGTACACATATAATCGGTGGTTTAGTGTATTACACAACTACCGACTATAATACAATCGGTAGGTAACTATTTGACATTAACTACCGTTGGAAAGTTTGTAAAATAATAACTTTGTAGGTTTGGAGAAAAACAAATTTGGGGCGACTAACTCAATCGGAAGATAATAAGTTCTCTTAAACTACCGATTGTGCAAACATATATTAAAAAAAAATCAATTTGGGGCAACTAACATAATTGGTAGTCAATAAGTCTTCCTAAACTAACGATTATGTAAAAAAAAAATCAATTTTTTTTTTCAATTTGGGGATTTTGTACAATCGGTAGGTAGTAATCTACACGAGACTACCGATTGTTCAATTTTCTCTGAACAGACGTACAATCGGTAGTTTATGGAGTAACTTAAACTACTGATTATGGGACGTCCATGGCATTAAATGCATGCAAAAATGAACGTTTTTTGTTGCCGATCACATATAAACGCATACAAATTGGGTTTTGAGCTTCTTAACACAATACCTGATTGTTTGATGCATTATTATCTTCATTTTGATGTGATTCATCGTCTAGGTTTTCTTCCACACCAAAATTTGGATCATCCAACAAATAACCCAAATCGTCGTCTCTAAACGTGTTTGAACCTTCAATACTATGTTTTTCATGTTCAATCTCATCTTCTATGTCATACCCATCCATGTTTATGATTGAATTTAGTCAAAATTTGATTTCCCAAAAATTCTTCTTCTTCTTCCTCTCTAACACACTCTCTATTTCTATTCTAAAACTAAAACTCAAATTCATCATTTAACACTAACTATAACCAAATTAATCAACTAATTAAACAAGGGTAGATTAGCCATTTATAGAAATTAGATGGATAAGAGATGTCTTGAGATTACTTCAAAATAATCTTATTTTGTTTTATTAGTCGCCCCTAATTAGTTTTTGGTAGCCCTCAAAAACGCCAGGTTAAACTATTGGAGATGGACCAAGCTTATAACAGATTAATTATTTGACGGCCGGCCATTAAATTGGTGTTGCTGATAATGGAAAAAAAATAAACGATGAAAAGAAGATATGGTTTGTTAGATTTTTTCGGCCTGGCCTAACTCAGTGTTTGCTATTGATGCACATACTGTTGTCCCCGTTAGTTTGCTGTTGGGGGTGGTCCAATTGGTGCCTATCACGTTTAAGTTCTTTACACGTACCTACAGTTACCAACTCTGATCACCTCTGAATTTTTTTAGAGGCATATTGCGAGTTGAGCACTGCTTAGCTTTTTTGATTCACCTTAATGAGCAGTAATGAGCATTGATTCACGAGCATATCGATGATTACCAGCTCCTATAATTCGAACACACATTCATTTTTAAGCCCCACTGTTATCCGCTGCCTTTGAGGTGCAAAGTCAGGCCAAAAAAAAAGAAAAAAGAAAAAAGAGGCCCATCCTAGATTGTCAGTTAAATGGCCATTTACACAACATCGGGTTGCCGGCGGTGTTCAGCTGTGTAATAAGGCAGAGCTTCGTTTTTCCAGTGGCCAAACGCCAGTCAGCCAGTGTGTTGTGCTGAACTAGATAGTGGTTGGCTGGAAAAACGAAGAACCTTAAAAGTATAAGCCAAAATGAGCCAATAGTAAGAGATATTGCTGAGAGTCAATTTCTACAACCAAGGATAACCAACCACATATAGTCAGCATCATTCGAGACTTTGACCAACAAATGAAATATAGTCAAAAACTGGGTTTTTAACTCCCTTCAACATTAGACTTGTCACCCAAATGTGGGGCTCAAAAAATCATAACAGAACGTATTCATGTCATTCATTTACTTCTTTTACCTACTTTTGGTTCAAAAACTATATTAGTCTATCGATATATTTTAAGAAAAAAAAGTGAAAGCGAAAGAGCAGTAAGAATCACAGACTAAATTTCAAGGCTTGAGGGTAAGAGCAAGACCGAATTTGGTTGGATCGATGTTATTGCGGTCGTATTCTGCTGAGACTGTAACCAAAGATTTTGGCCTCCATTCGCGCTGGCATAGCATTGAAATCTTTCCGTTGTCACAGTAACGTGTCTTGACCACAGTAGAAGGATCAAGAGGATAGGAGCTTCCTATGGTAAAACTGTTTTTATAGGTGGAAAACCTGTGCGTCATTTCGGCAGCAATTGTAGCACCAGTGACGGGATTCACTGCATGTATATAAGATGCCCTCAGTGCCTCCCCTTTGTCAGCCCTACATTTTAACAAAAATGAAGTAAGACTCAAGTTCAAGGACTATATCACGATTCATTATGGACAGCAAGACTGGTATAATTCTATAAATCAAAAGTCACTTCCAATGACTCGAGCTCCCCAATAAAATCTACCAACATTTGGCAATAAGTTGAAACTTGTGAAGATATGAGAACCATAACAAAATAACTGAGGAGAAAACATAACAAGAATAACAATAATAATGGTTTAAGAGTGAAGATTACATACAGGACGAGACCAGCAGTGAAGTCAGGAGTGTTTAAACCAACTGCGGCATTGTACTTGGTTAATGTGGCGGTTGTAGAATCAAACCCAACTTCAGCACCAATACAGAAATCCTTAGTTCCAAGAGTTGCTGCTAGCTCCAGTTGTGGGTTGGATGTCAAACTAATACTGGAATTGATAGCTGCGTGAGGGTGAAGGTACTGCATATCTAGCTGAGGTACCAAACGAAGAAAAGAACCAAGTATTCAGAATTGTTGTTAGTGATATACTACTCTCTGTAGTCCTAACATCAAATAGATAGATAGAAAGAGAGGGGGGGGGTCATAGTTTACAGCACATGGAAGGCTTATAGTATGTCATTATGTGTATATCAATCACTAAACTACTTCTAACCTTGCCAGACTTCTGATCGGGTATTTTGAAGTTAACTGCTACTTTGGTACATGGAAGAACCTCATTCAGGGTCACCGTTGTTGAGATCTGCAGCAAACAAACTACGTGAATGTCGTACTCTATGAAAAATGTGGCACCCCCGAAAATAACTGCAGAATGAACCACAATATGCTCTAGTATGGACATTCATGAACCGTAAAAGAAGGACAGCAGAATTATTCAACTTGATAATTGAAAGCTTGGTTCTGGTAATGGAAGGTTGGCTGGCCTTACACTGGAGCCTGTGTCAACTTTTAGATCCACTGTAGTACCACCGGTCTTGTATTGCATACTTATATCACCCACAAAAAACTGATCTTTCTTCAAACCATTAGCTGTTATCCCCTGCATCAGAAAATAACCATACTGAGAAGATGAAAAAATGTACCTCAATAATGATAGCCGTCGTATGGAGTATAATGTCAGAACAAACATCTATAAAGCACTTTGAACATGTTTTCTCTTTAGAGAAGTATTTTTATACAAAATAGTATTTCAAACTGTGAAAGGGTGCTTCCACGGTGAGCCATTAAGACTAGGAATCTGGGCTGAAATCATTTTCCTCTCCAATCACTTATAGTCTTTAAGGGTTGATACAATGCAATTTCATGATTTCAAGGAATAAACGAACCCTATTTCTGAATAGAAAAGTAATGGATATAATGTAAGCCAATTTAGAATTATCTCAACAGGTCCAAACATCACGTAATCATATTATATAATCCTCCTCCACATAAGGATACCATGTATCCTTGCGAAAAGAATTCGGGAAAGCTACACGATGTACTCGAACATATAAACACGTGGGCGATCTGAAACCTACACAAGTTTAGGAGATGGGTCACCATATACTAAGACAGTCACCTAGTACCAACTATGTCACTAGTACATGCAAGCCATAGGGAAGGAAAGATGCATAGTTGTCGAGAAGCATGTTGACCTTATTACAGCACATAATTGGCACTTACTAATATTTAAGGGAGGTAGTGTTTCTGGGCGAGGTCTGTAGCCCATTGCCTCACCTCGTCTAGAGCCCAGAACAACATAAGACATTTTTTAGATTCTATACTGTAATCCAAGTATGACGCAATTAGGAAACATAAACTGTTCCATCGAGTCATTGACTATTGTTATAGCCCATTCCAAGCATATAATATATTAAAAGCCGCCATGCATTGTGCCATCAGCAACTAAAAATCATTTTATTATGTTACTTATTGCATAAATGAACAAAAGCAGAAGTATAACTGCGGTCATATTATCAGACTTGACAACTGTAGTACTAGCTCACATGGTGGATAGAGGCAAAACAATACAAGCAGCAAAGTAGTTAACAGTGAAGTGCTGAAACGCTGGTAAAGGGACAAGAGAACAGAAATAACTGCAATAACCATTCCTAAAGTGGAAAAAAATGCTGCACTTACCATCCCACTATTGCTCAACATTGTTAGAGTAAACTTCTGATCGAAATTGTAATCTCTGGTTAAAAGATCTGCATCAAAGCAATACGAGTTCTCAATAACAAATAATTCACAAATTTTTACTAATTATGGAAACACTTATGAGATAAAGTCATTCCCTCTTCATTTCATGTTTTAAAATACTTCCAAGCATAGCAACTGCCAAAAAAAAAAAGAAAATAACATACCTTTAGCTCTTTTACCGATATCTGAAAATGGTGCCGGACCCATCTTTACTCCAAAAGAGTTGTGTATTCAACAAATCTGCACAAAAACATATACTACCATCAGCATAAGACTTCCACCTCCATACTCAGAATTAAAAAGCAAACCCAGAACATAGACATTCTCATTTCCAATATACACTTTTGGACAGCATTCCCTTAATACCCCAATATAACCATGTTTTGACATTAAAGTGGTTATCCTGATTTGAGCTGTTTTTTTCAGTCTAAAGGTCCAACCAATCAAATCCTAATCCAATAATAAAAATCAAATTCTACATAAACCCAATTTTTATTATTAGAAATCAAACAATAATTTTGATGAAAGTAGGAATATTTTCTCTTCTATATAGTAGAACTAATCAACATTATAAACTCTGAAGAAAAGTAATAAGATTCAATGAAATGAAAAGAGAATATAGGATACTAGGATTAAACCTCCAAATCTATTAACTTACTGACAGAGAGGAGAAAGACGATTGATCTCTGATAGAAGAGGATTGATTAGCAGCTTAAACCTTGGAGCTGCTAACTTAAGCAGGCGGATGCGGCAGACAAAGAAGAAGAAGAAGAAGAAGAAGAAGAGGTGACTTCAAGGAGAAAACAAAATTATGATGGGGTAGACTTAAGTGGGGTTAACTTTGAACATGAATTACAATTCTGCCACCACTAGTTTAAATGAGGGGTATTTACGTCATTCCTAAAGTCCACCGGTGTTGCATTGGCACCACCGTACAACCACTGAGGCACCGATACCGATATGATACGGCGGAGGTAGTAACATGAGATCCCATGAAAAGCCTCAACCTCAAGGTTCCTTAAAGTTAAAGGGTTGTTAATTATAGAAAAACTTTGCCGACAACATTCCATGATTTCATGATATCTTAGTGTAACTACTCTGGATAATAATTTCTACAAAAAAATAGTTTGGAGATTTTTTTTTTTATTTGCGTGGTGTTCTAGTATTATTATCTAGCAATACCGCAACCAATTTTTAGAAAATATGAATGATATTTAATCAATTTAGTTGATTTGGACAAATTTTTTATTTATCAGGTATTTTTACAAGTATGCAGTTGTAATCAATTACATACAATATGGTTAGTTATGATATTCCAAGATTAAAAATGCTCAAGCAACGCACAAACAAAAAAATTCCCAAACAATTCATCCAAAAACACTTGTATAAAATATAATGGAACTCAAAGAAGTGAACAAGTCATTGCATCAGTAAACTATCACTGTGGCACCCTATTTTTTTAGGCCAAGCACTATGGTGTGGCATATCACTTGGCTATAGTTTAATTATAGTCAGGCGATAGAGAGGTAAAAAAAATCTACTATTTATGGGGAAAAGCTATGGCTTGGCTTGCTGAGACGGATACCAGGTATCCATCTCAGTCAACTGGTTGACTTGACCAGTCGGATACATTTTTAGACAGAAACTCGCTCGAGTTTCTCTTCATTCTACACTTAAAAAAAAAAATCTCCTCCCTTCTCAAACCGTTTTTACCCCCTTTTGATCTTCAAGGTGTTAATGGTCGAGTTATTGGGTGAAATTTAAAGAGTTTGCTCCATACTCATTGGTGATTTTATTGCATGTTTCAATTTCGGATTCCATACTATCAAAATAACAATCAGTATTATGGTTCTTGTTCTTCTATTCCTCCTCCTCATTCTTCTTCTTCTTCTTCTTCTTTTCTTCGTGCGATGATGATAACAATAGTTTGTACTCATCAGACGAAGGTTTACTTGCATTGAGCCAAAATAACCAAGCAGTCACTGCGGGATTCATTGTTTCAAGTATGAACTGGCCACATACTCGTATGATAATACCAAGACAGCGTGAGGACGGTACAAAACTTCTAAGGAAAGATTACTTTTGCAGAAACCCGACGTTTCCTCCTCGTGTATTTCGTAGAAGATTTAGAATGCAGCGAAAATTATTCAACTGTATATTGGGAGATGTCGTAGCTGTAAATAATTATTTTGTTCAAAAAAAAGATATTTGTGGTGTTCTTGGACTAACCCCTCAACAAAAAATTACTGCAGCAATAAGAATGTTAGCTTACGGATGTGCAGCAGATGCAATAGATGAGTATTTACGGATCGGAGAAACCACAGTTTTGGAAGCAACTCGTAGGTTTTGTAAGACGATAGTGCATTTGTACGAGAAAGAATATTTTCGCACACCAACTAAGCGTGATGTTGAACTGCTTCTTGCTGAGAACAAGGAAAGGGGATTTCCGGGGATGCTGGGTAGTGTTGATTGCATGCACTGGAAATGGGATAAATTCCCATCAACTGAATCAGGTGCTTACACTGTGTAGAAAGGTAGTGAAATTATTATCCTGGAGGCAGTGGTGTCATATGATATGTGGTTTTGGCATGCATTTTTTGGTATGCCTGGTTCTAACAATGATATAAATGTGATGAAGCGTTCTTATATTTTCAAAAAGCTTATCAACGGGAAAGCACCGGCTGTAAACTTTGTTGTCAACGGACATCAGTACGATATGTGGTATTATCTTGGTGATGGAATATACCCGGAGATAGCTATTATTGTGATGTCGATTAAACATCCAGATTCCCAGAATAAACAAAAAATTTCTGCTATGAAAGAGGGTTACCGGAAAGATGTAGAACGAGGCTTCGGCGTACTGCAAAATCAATTTGCAATCATCAAGCAACCAACACGAATGTGGAATCCTAACGTACTAGCATATATAATGAAAACTGTAATCCTTCTACATAATATGATAGTGGAAGATGACCGTTTACCTGGTGATTGGCCGCATGAGTATGATCAACGCATCCACGGTGCACCGGTAAATATTTTTAGACACAACACTGCTGAACTTTCGAGAATGAGAGTGGACCAACGCCGACGTGCAGTATTCGACAAAGATACTCATATTCGTTTGCGAAATGACTTGATCGAACACTTATGGTCAGATTTTGGTGAGGAATAAAAATTTGTAAATCCTCTGGATAGGTTTTGTGGGTAAATCTCTTATAAACCCGCCCGAGACACAACTCGACCGCTAGGGGCACCTAGCTGAACGTATAATCATTTCATTGAATCGAAAAGGCATACATCGCGTAACATTAAAGGAAATGAAATAAAATAAATCAGTAAATTACACTTAAACACTTAAGCATACCTATTATCAAACCTTCAACGGGTCGTATGACGCCTGGGACGACGTTCTTCACATCTTCGGAAAATAATCAACACAAAAGGATTGTATTCTTCCAGCACCCTTAGGATCTCGAAATGAGGTTGGTACCTGAAATCTGAACCTTTCCATCTTCTCAATTTCTCCAGAAATCTGGCAACAACTTCATCATCATTTTCATTCATAATTCTTCTTTCATTCACCTTAGCGGTTAAAGAAGAAAATTCTATTACTGCCCTTGTGATTTCCATATATCGACAAAAAAAGGCCTGCTCTGTTCCGGTTATTGGGGTTACCGGTTTCATTACAAAAGTTAGCATGGATATGTTCTAACCATTCCATGCTCATTGAACCATTCATCCAACGTTCATGACCCCTTGCTGGATAATGTAATACTATGTTTCGACAAAGAGATAAATCTTCCCATATGGTAAAATTCTCTGCACTAATACTAAAATTCTCGTAAGCCATAATTATGAAAACGAGAGATTATAAGCTTTCTATGAAATGTAAAAGCTTTGGATTTGAAATGGGAATGAGAGATATAAATTCATTTATTTATAGGTGTATCATAATACAAATTATAGTCGTTGATTAACGGTAACAATTCAGTACGGTAACAAAACGGTAACAAAATAAAGCAAATTAGCCAGGCGGACGCCTAGAGGCGCGCCTAGAACTTAGCGGACGCCTAGACGCACGCTTCATATCGGGCGGTGCCTTAGCATGACGTTTAGATATGGGCGGTATCCTAGGGTTACGCTCCAATGGGACGGTATTCTAGCATTACGCATGTTAGTGGGCGTGATCCTAGAGCTCGCTCCATCAGGCGTAGTCCTAGGTTAGCGCTAGATCAGGCGGAGATTTGGTTACCGCCCGTGTTTTCAAGCGTTATTCTAGCGTAACGCCTGGCATCAAGCGGTTCACTACACAACCGCTTACTATCAGGCGGACGCCTACGCCACCGCTCGACTAAACCAAGTTTATTCTAGATAAAAGACTAGATTTACTCTGCACCAATGTATATTCGGGACTAAAGACTATCTATGATCGTCCCGCTGTGGCTCTCATTTCCGGACTAAAGACTACTTCTACTCTTTAGTTCGTGAAATGGTCCAGCCATTGTGGACGCTCTAAACACTCTGATAAGGGATGTCCTAAAACTATAAAAAGATTAAGTTAATCTTTTCATTTTTTATTTATTTATTTATTTAGTAATTTTTATTATTTATTATTTTATATCTTTATTTTTTATGATATTTCTAATTACTCCCTCCATCCCTAAATAGATGACATATTTCAAGTTTGCACAATTCTTAAGGTAAGGAGGAGAGAAGAGTATTTTTAAGTATTTTTAAGTATTTTTTTCAATTATACCCTTGTGGATAATAATTAGTAAAATTTAGAAATGATTTATCTCTCAAACTATTTCATGTATATTGATAAACTTTATACCATTGAAAAGCATTTTAAAACACTTACGTAACGAATATAAACATGACCATCAAATTATACATATTTCTTATACTAACAATAATCAATTAAAATGGTAGTTTTAGAAATATACCTTTATTTAATGATATATGTCAACTTTGAAAGGGACAAAATTTCAAAATAAAAAATTCATCTATTTATGGACGGAGGAAATATTTTTTTCAATTTTTTTCTAAACTTAATTATTTTTTTAAGAAAACTTAGAGTCGACGTGGTATTCTTCATTTTAACATGTCGACTCTTAACTTTTTGGAAACAAAATAATAGGTTTCTTTAAGTAAAAAATTAATTTTTTTTTGTATAAAACTAAAATATTTAGATTAGAAAAAATTAATTACACAAAAATAGTTTAACTATTATTAAAAAAAAATATTTAAATATTAGACGGGATCAGAAGAGTTTGCATAAAAAGTGTTGGATGAGTATGGATTCAAGCATTCATTTATCTTTCCCATCTCAAGTCTATTATAGTGTTGAAAAGGCTACTCATTAGTAATTTTCCTTATGACCAATGGGTTTTAGACTTTTATAGCTGTCTTATTAAGATTTTTATACTACTATCAAAGCATTTTTTTTCTCTAACTACTTCGGGTCACGAATGTAATAGTACTCCAACGCCATTCTTCATAAAAAAAATAAAACGATCCATATCTTCTTAGGTTGCCTCTATATGGTATTACGTATTAGAAAATAGAAATATTATGCCCTCAGAAAACAAAAGAAATATCATAATCACTTATATTATCAGTTAGGGGAGTTGATCAGTTTCACTTCTAAATGGGTGTTATCTCTTTTTTGTGGATGAGAGTGTGTGATTTTAACATCAAAGTTCCGTTTTGTATTGTTTTCCACACTAGTTTTTCTTTTTGAAGCATATTTTCCATACTAGTTGAACCTGACCTAGCCGTTTAAGAGCAACTGCAGCGGTTGGACCAAACCATCGATCAAATACCAAATCTGTTTGGTCGTTTAAAAAAAAAAAACTCAACGAGAACAGCAGTAAATTTGATAGTACGCTGTTGTAAATAAACGTTAATTATCCAACGCTGTACTAAAGTAACGTATAATACACAGACGTTTTACTGTGGAAACGTTAAATTTTTGACGTTCATTTAGGTAAGCGTTTTTAATATACGTTGCTGTAGTGAAGCGTTATATACTCAAACGTCACTTTACTGAAGCGCTTAGTTAAACGTTACCATACTGAAGCGTTAAAACCAAAACGCTATTCTAAAATAGCATTTAAAACACAAACGTTAACATAAAGCAACGTTTGAAAAGCTTGCGTGGGTGTAGAGGAGCGTCACCTCTAAAACGTTGCTGTAGCCTAGCGTTAAGAAAAGAAACGCTGATGTAGCCTACCGTTAAGATTATGAAACGTCATCGTACACTAGCGTTGAGAATATAAACGTTGTCGTAGCCTAGCGTGATTAAATCTGACGTTAGTGTGAGGGAGCGTTACAAATAGTCAAGCGGGTCAATCATGGTCAAACATGGTGAAATAGACGAATTGTTTATGTGTCAATAGTTTAGATAGTGTTTTGTACACGTGTTAAGCATCCATCCAACTATAAAACACAAAGATTACCTTCTTCTCCATCAAAACCCCAAACAAGAAAAACAGCCGCCGGACATTTTTGCATTTCTCTTTGATTTTCTCCTGTTCACGCTTGCTTCACCCACTCACTGCCGATAAGCAGACGTCGTCAACACGTTAGTTTAGCCGGACGTTTTGGAGTGCAAAGAAACGGTAATTTTTTTTTTTTTTTCTATTTTAATTTGATTTTAATGATTATTAGATTTAGTAAATATACTTTTCGTTTTAGGGTTTATATTAAATTTAGTATACATGGTAATAATATGATTTTTTGTTAGTTTTAGGGTATTAAAAAATTAATTTAAAAATTTTGGATTTGATTTAGTTTGGATTTTTCATTGTAATTGGTGTAGAAAAATTAAATTAACAATTTAAAATGTTATTGTTATATATATTTTTGTAAACTATATTATTGTTAATTGCATCATTGTTAATTAGGGGTGTTGAGTTAGTTAATTTATTGTTTTATAGTGTTTATAATTCCACTTAATAATTTATGATATTTAAAATGTAATTGTGCATGTAAAAATAATATATGATTTAATAAATGGAAAAGTTATTTATAGTTGTTAGTTTGTTTCATTTTAAATTTATTAAGGTGTATGTGGGAGTTATTTTTTGAATGATGATTAGGTGTATGTTGGTTGAATTTAGAAGGTTTTTAAAAATTTATTTTGAATATTCAATTGTTAAAACTGAAACTATTTTTAGGGTTATGGTTAGATGTTGTTAACGTGAAAATAATATCAAAAGTGAGTACATTTTGAACGTCAAAATAATTATTTTTTTTTTGTTGTTAAATGTTTGTTATGGTTAGATGTTGAGGAAATCCGCATCGCGATTGATCGGTGGGAAAAAAAGATGCAAGAAAGGAAAATCAACCAACGATACACAAGGAGGTTGTGTTGGTGAAGAAACGGATGTTACAGTGTTGGAAACTTATAGTATGGTGGAAGATGTTAGGGGGCACGTTAGCAACGATATGACTATTAGGGCAGACCCAAAGACAAAGTACATCCATCGGGGGTCTCTTAAATCGGTTATGCTGGCATATAAAAGTATATCGAAATTCTGCTCTAGGGCGAAATTTATTATCGAAATGGCTGGATGAGACAGATTTTTGGCAATGGATGCTGGTGACTCGTCACACGCCATGATTGATTACATGGTGGAGCGTTTCTGGGACACGACGAACACTTTTCACTTCCCATTCGGTGAAATGGGGTTTACACCATTAGACTGGGTGATGTTGACCGGTCTTAGTATTGGAATTGGAGGGCAAATTCCATACGATGAGGATAAGTACACCTTTGAATATGTCCAGCGGAATATTTTTATAGAGCTGAAAGACAACAACTATTGTGTAACTAACAATATTTCAATTCAGTGGATCTGTGATGCACCAACGGTGGCATTTTTAGGGTCATACTTTACAGAGGATTATTTGAAAGGGGCGCAACATGATGCTACCAAAGCTGAGAGAGTTGCAAAAGCGTTTTGGATGTATGTTCTAGGACAATTTTTTTTCTCCAACGCAAGAAACTATGTGGATGCCGGATGGTTAGCGGCTTTTGAGGATCCAAAACTAATTGGAACTTACGACTGGGGTGGTGCTTGTTTTTCAAAACTATATTCCGCCCTTGGCGCATCCGGTAGGGGGCAGAAGTCACTAACCGGACCCTGCCAAATATTAGAAGTAAATTTTAGAAAATATTTTATTTGCTATTTAAAAAAACGTTTGGTGGTAACTTAAATATTTTATTTTTTTAAAACAAATTGTAGTTTTGGGGTTACGAATATCTCGGCATACGTCGACCACACAATCCACCACCTGCGACAGTGACTACTTGGCCTAGATGTTCTAGGTGGAAGAGTACACGAAAAAAGATTAATGATATTGTGCGTTCACGGTGTCTTCTGAATGCAATGACTGCCGACGATGTGACATGGCACCCTTGGCGGACCGTAATCCCACTAATACAAAATGACGTAATCACGACAGCGGTGGTTCTCTCAAATAGGCGCGTTGTATTTACTTGGAATGGCATTGTGAGTAGTTAATTTATTTTCATAGCATATTTTATTTATTTCATTTTTTATTGTAATAGTTATTAGTGGAATCTTACTTTTAACAGCATAACGTATACCTCGGTGATCGGTTATGGCACCAAAACAATGATGGCTATCGCATTTCGAAGAACCCCCCAGTTCGAGTTAGTGACATCTCTGATGAAGATGCTACCCAACTTAAGGAAACCTCTGAGGTCGATGTAACTGAGTACCTCCAAGGAGAGGTTACGTATCAGGGGTATTTGGACTATTGGCGCCATGTTACTAACTCGAACAAGTTTTGCAAACTCGTAGACTGGGATGTGGAAACATACGACAGTTTGGGTGGCTTAGTTAAAGAAACCATCAACCAACCTGCTGAACATGTGCCCATCCCGCCTATAGATAATTGGTCATACGTAAGTACATTTCTAATACATTCGTTATTTAGTTTCTGAATTTACGGGTTGACAGGCTAAATGTGACCTATTGTCTATAACAAGGTGAATGTTATGCTTTTGCGCAACAGAGTGCTGACTTTACCCAAGAGTTCAAAAACTTTCATTTGACACAATTGAGGGAAAGGATGGAAGATTTGCGGGAATATAAGAATGAAATCACCAATTTGAAGTTACAACTTTCGCATGGTCGTTTACATAATCCACCACTAGGTTTTGGAAATTTTTCTTCAACTCTACCATCGCAAATGTGGAATACCGGGGGGCATGTTCCTTCTTCATCGATGCCTCCGTTTATGCCCCCTCGCACCTCTCGTGGGGAGGGGGACGGTAGTTGATAATCATCCTTATTTATTGCTTACACATTCCATTATGCTTTTAAATGACTACTTTATTGACTCCTTTATTGGCATGCAAATCCAACATTACTTTTCTCTTTATCTATAACATTTTATAAACAACTTTATTGTTTTTAGTAAATCCAACCTGACATTTTTCTCTATCTATCCACAATATTAATGACTCCTCAATTAATGTTAATACTGCCGTGTCACCATACAACCAATTTTGAAAATTAAAATAAAATAATTGATTTTTATATTTGTTACCGTTTTCTTACCGTTATGGATTATTACCGTTGAACAAATCCACCATTCTCATTCCCCATCTACCTATAAGTACATGACATATTTTATCATTCATTCTCATTCCAAATCCACCATTCTAACATTTCATAAGAAATTTGTCATCTTCGGTTTTCATTTAATGACGGGTTACGAAAATTTTAGCCTGAATGCAGAAAATTTTACACTAGAGGAAGATTTATCAATATGTCGAAACATTGTATTGCATTATCCAGCTAGGGGCCATGAACGTCGGATGAATGGTGTAATGAGCATGCAATGGTTAGAAGATACTCATGCTAACTTTTGTAATGAAACCGGAAATCCCAACAACAGGAACAAAGCCGGCCTTTTTTGTCGATATGTTCAAATCACAAAGGAAGTACATGAATTTTCTTCTTTAACTGCCAAGGTGAATGAATTTCGTCTTAGGAATGAAACTGACGATGTAGTTGTTTCTAGATCACTAGAGGAATGGATAAGATGGAAACGTTTTGAATTCAGGTACAAACCTCATTTCGAGATTTTAAGGGTTTTGGAAGAATTTAATCCCTTTGTGTTGATTATTCTCCCAACAAGTGAACCACGTCATCCACGACGTCTTACAAACCAAGCCTTAAGGTTTCACAATAGGTTTACTTAATTGTTTTTAGTAAAAATCTAGTGATTTTTAATATTTCTTTTACTTTGGTTTAATGTATGACTTTAATAATTCAACAAATTAATGTTACCAAAAAAGTTAAATTGGAATTGTCAGCTTTATCTTATTCTCTCATAGCATTCATGTTGGAGTTAATTTCCTGCATGTATTGTCTACTCAAGAGTACAGAGCACTACTTATTTCTCGATAATATCACAACAATGGATTGGTCAGCTTTTTGTGGTAGCGTCTTGTCATAACTTTTTTGAGGCTTTTATTACTGGCTTGTTGTTAGGTGTCGATAAAAACTTATATGAATTCCCATGTTATAAATAACATTCTCTCCATTAAAACCACACCCAAAACTAGAATCATCCTCAAACAAAAATACAAAAAGCGTCAACCATAACTACAAACCTCCTCTACCATAACTACAAACCTCATCAACCATTGGAAGGAAATCAGAATAACAATATGTATCATGGTTTGTCCTCTTCCTCTTCTTATATTCCTCACAATCATTTACCCATATCTTCTACATCCGATGATGATAGTACTAACTCGACGTCCTCATCAGATGAAAATTCATTTGCAGTTATCCAAAATGAACAAGCAGTTACTTTTGGATTGTTCACTTCTAATATAGACTGGCCAAATACTCGAATCGAAATTGACCGGCAGCGGGAGGAGGGAGCAAGGAAACTATGGACAGATTACTTTTCAAGATACCCTACTTTTGGTCATATTATTTTCCGGAGAAGATTCAGAATGCGCAGAGAATTGTTCAATCGTATCTTGCGGGATGTGGTGGGACGTAACCCTTATTTTGTTCAGAAAAAGGATGCTGCCGGCAGAATCGGATTAACACCACATGTTAAGATTACTGCAGCAATTAGAATGTTAGCTTACGGTTGTGCGGCAGATGCAATAGATGAGTATTTAAGGATTGGGGAATCTACTGTATTGCAAGTAACTCATAAGTTTTTCCTCACGATTGTGCAGCTATATGGGGATCAGTATTTGCGTAGCCCTACACCTATAGATGTTCAACTATTGCTTAATCAGAACCAGGCAAGGGGATTTCCAGGAATGCTAGGAAGTATAGATTGTATGCATTGGAAATGGGATAGATGCCCAACGGCCGAATCGGGTGCATACACCGCATACAAAGGCGATGAAAGTATCATCTTGGAGGCTGTGGTTTCACAAGATCTATGGTTTTGGCATGCCTTTTTTGGTATGCCCGGTTCAAACAACGATATAAATGTTCTGAACCGGTCTCCTGTTTTCAAAAATATTATAAAAGGTAAGGCACCCCCGGTACACTATGTGGTGAACGGTAACCATTACGATATGGGGTATTATCTTGGCGATGGGATATACCCAGAGATAGCAACCATAATCATGTCGATCAAGCATCCAGATACACTTAAGAAGCGGAAATTCTCAGCAATGCAAGAGGGTGCTCGAAAATATGTGGAAAGAGCCTTTGGTGTACTACAAAACCAATTTAGCATCGTTAAACAACCGGCTAGAATGTGGAATCCGGACGCACTTGCATATATCATGAAAACAGTAATTATTCTCCATAATATGATTGTGGAGGATGAACGTCTACCGGGTGTTTGGCCACATGATTATGATCAAGGGCACTACGCTGCACCAGTAACTATATCACGGCAACAAACTGAAGCACTTTCAAGGATGACAACTCACCAACGACGACAAGCAGTCCATAGCAAACAAACGCACCTTCGATTACGAAATGACTTGATCGAACATTTGTGGTCGCATTTTGGTGATGTTTGAAAAACGAATTTTTAAAAAATTGGTTTTAATTCATATCTTTTACTGTTTTTAATTGGTTTCAGCCGATGCTTACGTGTAGACAATAAATATGAAAGTAATGGTTTTCATTAATTAGAAGGAAAATAATATTTGTTGTTTACTGTTTTAGGTAATACAAGATTCTTTTCTTTTTCGTAAAATCTCTGCTTTCCTAAGCATAACCCACTCTTTTGTTACGTCATCCAATTTGGAGACGTCCGTCATCATTAATCGATACTCCTCTTTCATTAGGCGATGCTCTTCTTTTGATGCTAACTCGGCATGTCTTTGATCAATCTTTCTTTTTGCATTTTCTGCATAGCTGTTGTTGAAGTATTTTTGGTTATTGATTATTATTTCCAAGGCTTCTGCTTGGGCACTGGATTTTCCTCGTCCATTATGCTTCAGTTGTTTAGCCTGTTTTTGGCCCATCGGCCGCGGATACGTGTTTGGAATATCTCCTATTTCTTCATGTCCACTCCATTGACCTGCACTGGGTGAAAATGTTTGTAGGTCTTCAGCGTTATTTTCCGAATCTTCTTCAGCTTGCGATGAATCAAATATTTCTGTCGAACGACGGGAATATTTGATATTGTCTATCATAATTGCGTAGCACTCATCGTGCTTAAATGGTTTATCACCATTAGCTTCCCTGAATAGTCGCCTTACTTCCTGTGTCTGTTGTTGTTTAGAAAACAATTAATGCATCACAATCCATTTCAAAACTTGAGCAACGAAACTAAAACAGGTTTACTTTACCTTTGTTTCAGGACCCCAACCGGTATGGTGTTCACGTTCCACTTCTGCCTCTTTTGCAGAATAAAGCGCAACATCTTTACTTATTCCTTGAAAGCGTTTTTGAATGGAGGTCCAACTGCGTTCGGCCATTGAAGGTATAGCTTCTTTCATCCCGGCTTTGATCCGAGTCCATAATCTTTCTTCCGATTGATCAGTACCAACACAAGGGTCTTGAGATATTGATAAATGAATCCTACACATTGTTATATCTTCATTAGTAGTAAAATTTGGACCTCTTGGTTTTGGTGCCATTTTTGATACAGAGAAAAACTGTTAACGAACGACCAAAAAAAATTCAGAACAATATGGACTTTCTTATACGAAGTTCTCAAATGAACGGTGGTTGTACATGAAACATTAAAACTTCCTCTATATATAATGCCGAAATCGAAACGTTGCAGCATTAAAAATTTTGAAGAAAAAAAAAATAGCCGTTGAACGGAAAAAAAACGGTCACATTTACAACGACTACAAAATAACGGCCGGCAAAACGTTACAGTATGAGAACGTTTCAACAAAACGTTACAAGATGACAACGTTTCGAATACAAACGTGGCTGTGGTGGAGCGTTGCAAGTAAACGTCGGATCATGTGAACGTTTAAAACTGAAACGTTTCTGTAGTGTACCGTTTCATTTTTTAACGCTCTTCTAAAGGAGCTTTATTAACTTAAACGCTCCTGTGTACCAACATCAATGTTTCAACGTCTTTGTGTTGCAACGTTTTGCCAATTAACGCTACAACAGAGTAACGTTCATCCCACACGCTATTCTAACTTGCCGTTTGTTTAAATTACGTTGTATTGAAACAACGTTTCAAAAGCGCTACTCTAAACAAACGTTTTGTTAGACGTTTTTCAGTAATGACGTTTGTTTTTTTAAACGTCCTCGTATAATGACGTTTTTCCAAAACGTTGTTTTACTTTGGCGTCAGACTATATCTGTTTTGGACCATTTTCTTGACTAAACATGATCGAATACTGTTCACTTTTTGGACCAAATACTACATTTACTCGTCCGTTGCGGCTCACAAAATCGGACCAAAGACCATTTCTAGTGTTTACTCTTTGGTCTGATCGTCCACTGCAGTTGCTCTAAGAGACCAACTAGCTAAAGCCTAAAGCCAAAAGGTGCTTACATTTGCTTTTGTTTTTAATGAATTGTTCTGTCTGGGTACTAGTTTAGAGAAAACACTATGATAAGTCTTGGCTTAGCTACACACTCTAAAGGTGGCTAAGTTAGGATTCTAAAAAGATGTAACCATTGTGGCTTTGGCTATATGGGTCAGAAACTGAGTATTCGACTAATGTATTTTTATTCGGATATCCCAAAAATATTAAATATAATGAAAAAATAATATATCTTAAGTAGAAAAATTTACTGGTTGGTCTAAAAAATCCGCTACTATTTATCCTATGGTCTAGCATTAAAATTCAGTTAATCAAAGGTTCAAAAATCTTTTGAAAAGTGAAAATTATTTATATACCCATCACCATTCACGTGTGAATTATTAGAAACCACCTTCTCCAGCATGATCAAACCTAAAAATAAACAAAAACACCTGCAATCAAAACCTAAGGTAAAAAACGAATCTGAAATCAACCAAAAACGATTGAAATCATCAATCAAAAGTGATAAAAAAAAAGATCCAGTGAAATCATAAACGAATCTGAGGAAAATCATTGAGAAAAACCCAAAAAAATTAAAAGAGCAATAAGAGAAGAAGTAGTAGAAGAAGAATATAGTATTCTTGCGCCACCAACAAAAGAGAAGAAGAAAATAAGTAGTAGAAGAATAAAGAAGAAGAAGATCTTTGTTAGTCGCCAAGAACAATACATATTGATATGCATAGTCCTATAGTACATATTGATATGTTGCATTGAAGGAAAAAGTATATGATCCCCCAACACATATTGATCCTTTAGTATATATTTATCCTTCAATGCATATTGATATATACTGAAGGAAAAAGTGTATGATCACATAGTACATATTGATCAAACAATACATATTGATATGTGCTGAAGGAAAATATGTATGATCCAACAGTACATATTGTTATGTACTGAAGGAAAAAAATATATGATACCATAGTACATATTGATATATACTGAAGGAAAATATGTACCAAAGGAAAAAAAAAAATATGATCCAATAGTATATACTGAAGGAAAATCTACAAAAAAAAAATCAAGATTTTAAGAAAAATAAAAGTACACCAAATCAAAATAACATCATATCGATTAAACCATGTCGTTTGAAGAGACAACCCTCGACTTCCAATATTGAGCTTTAGATCCAGATGAAAAAGAAGATTAAAAAAAAAAAAATCAAAACCCAAAATTAATGAATTTATATCTCCTCTTTCTTCTTCTTCTTTTTCTTCTTCATGGATCTATTCGTGAATCTTTTTCTTATTTTTCACTTGCTTCACTTATTTACCATCACTTATTGTAGAACATACCTGGATTGGATGGAGATGAAGGATATTACAGAGCACTAAAATGATCTTCAAACGAAACCCTAAAAACACCAGCAGAGAAAAAAAAACAGATCTGAAATTTTGGAAAGATGGAGCTAATATTGAAGTAGTTTCCCTGGTGTTTGTTCATTCCCTATCGCTAGAGCTCCCCTGATGTTAGTGAAGGAACTGAAAACATAAAAATAGATCTGACTTACAAGGATGTTTTAGGCGTTTCGTTGGATAAAGGGTACTTCTTGAATTTTTAAAAAACACATGATAATACTCACACGTGAATGGACCAGCGAAAAAGAAAATTTGGTCCAAAAACACGATTTTGGACTAACGAGTATAAGAGTTGGATGGGTGGACCACCGGTTAAACGGGTCCTCTAGATTGGATTATCTAGTAATTCCTAGTTTTAAGTATCTGCCCAACCCTAATTGGTTAGATACTTAATTTCCGCGAGGTATGACTTAACTAAAGCAGGTTGTACAACTGCAACATTCAATGGCCATGACCTAATTAACTATTAGAATGAGAGAATTTATCTCCCATAATGATAGATCTTGGCTACACTGTGGTCTTAGCCAAGGAAAAAAGTATAGTAGTGCTTACTCTTACAGACAAATTGTTTTATAATAGACGTGTTTTTGGGGTTTCCACGATGATATGCTATAATTTGGACAACCAGCAACCCTTTCAAGATATTTTTTTTTGGTGAATCGTTGAATTTTTTTTTTTAATTCAAAAAGAGTAGATTTTATCCACTAAACATTATCATACTGAAAATGTTTAACAGAAAGGATCTCCTATCCAGGTAGCAGAGATTCTTTCTTTTCGTGCATATTTTGTTAATTCATCAGCACACTTATTTGCTAGTCTATTTGTGTGCATACATGACCAATTCTCAAAAGAAACTAAAAGAAAAATGATATCTTCAACTATCCCACGCAGCTCCCATGGTACCTCAGGGTCATTTCCTTGGATTGCTTTCACTAAACTTAGATAATCACTCTCAATAAAGATCTTCTTGAATCC
Source organism: Papaver californicum (assembly GCA_023531435.1). Taxonomy (NCBI): domain Eukaryota; kingdom Viridiplantae; phylum Streptophyta; class Magnoliopsida; order Ranunculales; family Papaveraceae; genus Papaver; species Papaver californicum. Next base: position 237,301 of record JAJJMC010031826.1, read on the forward strand.
CAACTGCATCGCCCATTGTAAAGACTCTAAGACTGCTAGACTTTCCAGATGCTCTGACCCCATTACTCCATTAAAGCTGGTACATCTCGAAGTTAATTGTGTACCTGCACAATTTCTAAATATTAGTCCATAGCCACCACTATTTTTTATATGACAAAAAGAAAAATCTGTGTTTGGTTTAATATAATCATAACAATGTGGAGACCAATTTATCATAACAGAATTCCTGACAGAGATATTAGTAGATAATTAAGTAGGTTGAGAACTCTGCAGAAGTTGTTTATGGATATGATGATTTGTTGTGGAGTAGAGAGCTTGTTTTGGAAAACCCCACAACAATTGTTTGTTCACAAAAACCAGCTAACAATTGCCATCTTTGCAATCAAATTTTTACCAGAGCTACCGAACAATGTCATAATCCAGTCTTTGAGAGAGCTTAATTGATTATTTGCAAACCTCAATCCAGCACTGAACCAAACAGCCTTCGCAAAAGGACATTCCAGAAGGATGTGCAAAGAAGTTTCAGTACAGCTCTTGCATCTGCTACATAAAACATCTTCTTGATGGATTCTTCCACTAATTCTTTCTTTTGAATGAACGATGTCTTTTGCACATTTCCAAACAAACAACTCAATTCTAAGAATAATATCCATATCCCATATATGTCTCCAAAAATTGTTTGGTGCATGATTATAGCTAACTTGTCCATTGTGATGTTTTATGTTGTAGAGACCATAATCAAGTATGGGAAGGAATTCTCATACTTGTAATTTTTTGAGTTGTTGTGGGATCAAAAAGATTGCTGATCAAATCAGCCTTCCAGCACTTGGTATCAGCATCAATAAGTTATGACACATAAGTATTTGTTGGTTTTACTTGATGGTGTGGGAGGATTATGCATATTAATTAGCCATTTGTCTCGCCAGATGTAGATTTGATGCCCATTTCATAGAGACCAGAAACTAAACTTCTTAATAAACTCAAACTCAGAACTTATACTCTTTCAGAACCATGTAGAATCCTCCTTTTTAGGGGCATAAAGGATTTGTGTTGTTAAATTAGGACTGCACAAACCCGACCTGCACCCGCCAAGTTTGACCCGATCCGCCGATAAACGGGTCGGGTGCGGTTGATAACTTCCTTTACCTGTTTTCTGACGGGTAGGGTGCGGGTGACACCTTTTCTCACCCGACCCACCCGCCCAACCCGCCGATTTTTCTCTTTTATAATTCTCTTTATAACTTCTAATTCACTTACGCAACTGCTTGCAAAGAACAAACCCTAGCCATCTACTAATTCCCAATAAACCTAATCTCTACTCATCTAACAAATCTATTCGAGGTCATTTTTAAACTCTAGTAATCAAGAATCACTTCTTATATTTCAAAAATAAACAAATCAACCAGTAGAGATTTCATCTTCCTCAACCAAAAAACCAGGTTCGTCCTCTCTTTCTTAGGGTTTCTTCAAATCGAGATCTCCTTTTTCTGTTCATTTGTATTAATGTTTCTGATCTTTCTTTTTGTTTTAATTTCAGTTAATGGTTTTCTTGTTTGATTTTTGTAGATAAGTTGTGGATAACTATGCTATTTGCAGGAATCATATCATGGATCTCTGTAAATAGTAGATTTTTTAGGGGATTTTAGGGTTTTTTTGATTGATTTATTTGTGAATATGGGTTTCTAATGTTGGGGATGCTTTTGGTTTTGACGGTGGAATTCATTTGGGTTTTTGTTGATTAGGTATTGAATGTCAAGCTAATCAAGCTAGTAATACAAGGATTTACCCAAAATCATCATGGTTACCTCTTAAATCATAAAACCTTTCCCTGTCAATCCCACTCATTAGAATAACTTCCTCAGTCACTTGTTCATATTCTCTCCACTCTTCTTCATTTTGATTCATTGTTAGTAAATCTTTGCTCTTCCTATCTAATCAAACAAACCCCAAAAAAGGGTCAAATTTTCACCAGAAAAATCATTAATTTTTACCCAAAAATAATATAATTTTGAGTATAAAATTAGATTACCTGTGAGATCACAAGTGATGAGAACTAAAGACGATGAATAACAAAAAGTGCAGGAGCAACTAATTGTTTGAAATCAAGAGCTCTTTCAGGATTATGGACACTGAAGTGAAGATCAGATAATTGAACAACCCAGATTACTGAATCTGCTGCTCCTTCTTTTGAATCAATGATAACATTTGTTCTTGAATTGGGTTCTGAGAATACTTTAATAATGGGTATTGCCAATAATAACAAGAAGCAATGGGGAAAACCCATTCTGTGTTTATTTGATTTCTTCATCAAGGACAGATTTTTGGTTTTCGGGTCACAGTAGAATCTGGGCGGGTGACCCGCACCCGACCCTCCGAAATGGCGGGTCAGACCCGACCCGACCCGTTATACGGCGGGTTGAATGCGGGTGAATATTTCAGTCACCCGCTAACTGGAGGGTCGGGTACGGGTGGGACCAAACCCGACCCGATGTGCATCCCTAGTTAAAATACTTTGTTTTCATACAACCATCCCAAACATTATCTTGAATGGTACAAAGTCTCCAAGCTGACTTTGCTAGTAAGGCATGATTAAAACAACCCACGTCTCTAAAATTTAGACCACCATCTTCAATCAACTTACAAATGCTTGACCATGCTGCAAGATAAAGGCCCTTTTTCTCTGGTTTATTCCACCAAAAGTGAAGTTAAATTGAATTCATTTTTTTGATAGTATCTTCAGGTACCTTGAAAGAACTCATTTGATGTAAAGGAATTGTATTAAGAACAGTCTTTACCGTGACTGACCTTCCAGCTTGGGATTGAGTTTTTACCCTCCACTTTGATAGTCTTCTTTCCATGTTATCAATGAGACTTCCAAAAGAAATTTTTTTTCTCTTATTAAGAAAGAGAGGTATGCCTAGATACTTCTTATCCGGATTCATTTTCTTAACTTTGAGAATACCAATAATGTCAACAGTTGCATAAGAAAATAACTTATGGCTGAAAGAAATACTATATTTTTGGTAATTTAGGAGCTGACCTGAGTTTGAACTAAAAGATTCAAGAATACCCTGGAAATTTATAATATTATCAAGTTTTGCTTTAACAAATATTAAACAATCATCCGCGAAAAGCAAATATCTTATAGTGGTGCTCTTTTTGCAATCTTGATACCACATATCTCTTTTGAGTGCTCATTTGCAACCATAGCCCTTGAGAAAGCTTCCATAACTATTATGAAAAGATAAGGTGAAATTGGATCACCTTGTCGTATGCCTCTTGTGGGTTTAAATGTTTCGCCAGTAGTAGAAATACACTGATAAATTAGTGCACATCATTTTTCTCCAAACCCCATTCTTTTCATAACTTCCATATTAAACCTCCACTCCAACTTGTCGAAAGCTTTCGGCATATCAAGCTTTAAAGCCAAATAATTACCCCCCTTCTTTTTCTTTTTCAGAGTATGGATTATTTTATGCACAAGAGATACATTATCTGAAATAAATATGTTAGGAACATATGCAGATTGAAGAGGAGAGATGATCCTGTTGAGCAAATGTTTCATTCTAGTAGTCATAAGCTTAAAGATAAGCTTATAAAAAGTATTGCATAATGCAATTGGTCTATAATCTGCTGGAGAGCTTGGTATTTTCACTTTTGGCACCAACATCAATCTAGTTTAATTTGTTCTCTTGCTAATAAAACCACTTCTAAAGAAATCTTGGATCATCTGAACAACATCATCCTTAATAATATCTCATTGAGATAAGTAGAAGACTGGTGGAAAGCCATCAGGCCCATGCACCTTCTAAGGATCCATGCTCTTCAGTGTTTTTAGAATTTCATTTTCATTTGGTATAGATACCAGACCCTCATTATCTTATGGAGTGATAACACTATTGATATGAGAGAAAAAAGTCTTCATCAATTACAGGGAAGGATGTATAGCTGATTTCCTTAAAATGATCACTTAATAGTTTAGACAATGTGTGAAAGTCTGAACACCAATTTCCATTCTTATCCTGCAGAACATCTATTATGTTTCTAATCCTTCTTCTATTAGCATTTGCATGATAAAATTTTATGTTATGATCAACCTCCTTAAAGAAATTATCTTTATTCTTTTACCTCCAGAATTCCTTCTTTATATCTTCCCATTTGTTGATTTCCTCCTCACCTTTTTAATATTCACGGTGAATCATTGAATGTAAACAACCCTAAAACAATCTATCACATTGAGAAACTTTTTGAGATCCACCATTACACCTCAGTGGTAGTTGCTTTTTCAAATTCTCACCTTATTGGGTGAAACGATGGATCCACTTCACCAGAATGTACTCATTTTCCTTCCAATCGATGAGTTCATTTTTATGCACACTACTTTAAAAAGTGTTAATTTGATATTTGTATTTAATTGATAGATTAGTTAACGACTAACTCCATTACCACTCGTGCTAGAATCTAGACCCCTAGTTATATAACTATCAATTATTTGAATGAAGAGATAAAATTAAATATAATGCGAGAGTGTGCTCAAAATTGGACTTCCAATTAATCCCTATCTAACAAAATTCTAATTTTCTTGAAATAATTTATTTAGAATTACAACACAATTTAAAGTTTTCTCTCTCATTTATTTCTTATTATCTATGTCTCTCTTTCTTATCTTCCTTCGTTCGACTTCTTCATTTATTTTCTGCAACTCCATTAATAGCCGATCGGAAAACAAGCTCCTACCAACTAAATATTACAACCACAATCGGTTTGGAACTAGAAAACCCGTACGGGAGGGTTTTGACCAGTTTTTTACACCGGGCTTAATCCTAAATTTTAAACATGTTTTCCGGCCAAACTTAGATTAAGTAGTCAAAAAGAAGAGTTTTTGGGCTTTTGGTCTGGCTTAAGCCAGCAAAAAGCTAGGTTGTAGTTCCGCGATTCACAATGGATCTGTGTCATTATAAGGCTTACTACATGTTCCTTGTACATGATCTACCCTTTTACATGCCAAATTTACAGCAGGAAGAAGATTAACCATTCCATCAACTACACAACTATCATAATTTACAGTTTTACAAGAAAGAGAGATTTGTGATAGTATAAAAAACTAACTAATGCATGACTTATATGGTATGCAAGGGAAGCTTTTAAATGATTTTGGAAGATCTTAGAACGAAATATAGATGAAAGATTTCTGAAGAGTTTTATTTCATCTCCTGATGTTGTCTACAACAATAAAACCCCCATAAAAAGGGGAGGAATAAGTGGCACTCACTAAAAATAGACAAAACTCAGAGAATCTGCAACTGCAAAATTCTCTAGAGAGAAAATAAACATTACTGTTACAGCTATCACTACAATTCTTTAAGCTAACAAAGTCACAGTTTAAGAATCAGGACACAGAGCAAGGCATAGAAACTACCAACCCGCAGATTTAAACCTGTGCCCATCAATCCATCACAGATAATAACCAAAAGAAATACAAAGTTCAGTCTTATAGTGGTTTTTGGTAACAGGTTCTCTACAGAACAGAGTACTTGCCAGGTTGAGAAGCACCGGGAAGTGATGTCGCCTGTCTTGTAATGTCCTCCAGAACACGTTTCACCTCAGTTTTAGCTTTCTTGACAGATGATTCTGTTGGTCCCTCGATGAAAAGGTAGAGCTTGCGCTCTCCTTGTCCAAGAACCTTTCCAGGGGGATAAAATTGCCCCCTAGTAGTAATGGCAGCTCCAGTCCATTCCGAGATTGGACCCAAAGTTTCCTTGTGGGTTACCTTCCAACGAGCATTCTGGGGGAAATCATTGATTTCAAATTCTGCTTGGTAGTGTTCAGGAATGGATTCATGTTGAATCCTTTCAATATTACGCTGCAAATTCATAGCCGCTGCTATTGCTGCTGCACGAGCAGCCCCCTCGCCTAGAGGATTTGCGGGTGTGGGCAAAACTGCAGCTGTCCCATGTATAGAAAGACCGCCTGGGGCTATAACACCGGGCATGGCCACCCCTCCATTTGTAAGATACTGGACGGGGGGAGGCACAACAGCCACACTTGCCTTGGATGCTGCAGCTATGGCAGCCGCATGAGCAGCAGCAGCCTGGAGTGAGAGATCACCTCCTCCTGCCTTCCGTATCCCATCATCCTCGGAATCGGAATCCGATTTGTCTTCCTCAAATCCATATCCCCTTGCCTGGGCTTTCTTTGCAGCTTTTGTCACTTCATCTTCCTCTTCATTAAACTTAAAACCACTTCCACCATAACCAGTCCCATGGGCCTGCTCAAGACCCTGATTTACTTTTGCCATGAAGCCATCAGCCAGAGCCTTAAGATCGTCAGGGACAACTTGCTCAGACAACTGCAAAGCCTTTACAAGATCTGGTGCATATCTAGCATCATCTTCTGAGATGAACGTGATTGCACATCCCTTTCGACCTGCTCGACCAGTCCTACCAACACGATGAACATAATCTTCGTAATGATTGGGTACATCATAGTTGATGACCAATTCTAGTTCTTTTACATCTAAACCCCTGGCAGCAATGCTAGTAGCAATCAATACACTACATACGTTGCTCTTGAAATCTGAAATAGTAGACTCACGATCTGTCTGATCCTTCGCTCCATGAAGAGAAAGGCAGGGATAACCGTGCTTCAGCATATCCTTGAACAGAGCATCGCATTTTTCCTGAGAGTGGACAAAAACCAATATTTTACCCTTTTCATACCATTCTCCAAGTAGTTCCAATAACCTGAAAAACCTCTCATTCTCCGGTCTCACCTCAACCAATTGGCTTATATCCTTGTTCACAACACTTCTACCTCCAATTTGTATTTCAACAGGCTTGGTCAAGACTTTACGTGCCAGAATCTCAACCTGGCGAGGGAAAGTAGCAGAAAAAAGAACAGTCTGACGGTCAGGTCTAGTATTTTGGACAATGCGGGTAATTTGAGGTTCAAAACCCATGTCGAACATTCGATCAGCTTCGTCCATAACTAGATAAGTAACTCGCCGGAGATTGGTAATCTTCCCATTACTTGTACACAGAATATCAATCATTCTACCTGGAGTACAGACAACAATCTCCGCACCACGTTTTAGTTCACTTATTTGCTGTGCAACCCCAGAGCCTCCATACACAGGAACAGAGATGACTCCCGCCACTTTGGCAAACTTCCTGATATCACTGTGAATCTGCTGAACAAGTTCTCTAGTAGGTGCCATTATGAGGGCTATCGGCCCATCCCCTTGAACAACCGGCGGCTGGTCCTTGATATGCCTCAACATCGGTAAAACAAAAGCTAGGGTTTTACCTGAACCTGTTTTTGCTACACCAATGCAGTCCCGACCACTCATAATTATTGGCAGTGCTTGAGATTGGATTGGCATAGGCTTTTCATAACCAAGCTTCTTTATAGTATCCAAAATCCTACTTGTTAACCCAGTTTGGATCCAAGTTTTAATTGGCTTTGGGATGTCTTTCCCATGTAACTTGAGTTCAAGCTCTTTTCTGTAAGCTACCACCTCCTCAGGTGTCATCCTAGATATCTCCTTGACTTCAATATAGAAATCTTTACGGAAATCAGGATACTCAATCTTTGAATGGTCAACAAGTGAAAGTTTCTCCACTTTTGTCTTCTTCACTCTTTTAATGAACTCGTCATCATTTTCGTCTTCTGATGCAGCACCATCACTCAGATGATCCTCATAATCTGAATCAGAATCCTCACCTTGCAATATTCTTCCCATAGATTTTTTCCGACCTTTCTTTTGTTGATCACCATTCACTTGACCGCCTTTCTTATTCAGCTTCTTGGGGGGTTCAGAATTATTATCAACTGCTATAGAAGTATTCTCTGAGTTATTCAATTTTTCAACTTCTGGCAACACCATAGAGTTCATAAATGCATCCAAGGGATCAATATCATCTTCCTCATTTTCACCTTCACCGCCATTTTCGACTGTAGCCTCGTCTTTAGAATCAACAACCATTTTATCTTCACCATCACTAACAGGCTTCAAATTATCATCGACATCCATCTCATTATCTGATTTCGAAGGTGGAACAGCTTCTTCGTCATCAGACTCTCCTTCTAAGGTCCACTTCTTACCAGACTTGGATTCGTCATTCTCTTCTTCTTCCTGCTTTCCTCCTCTCTCAGATTCTTCCTTCTTTCTTTTTAATTCCTGCCACTCTTGAACTCTCCTCCTCCGCTTGTCCATCTCTTCGTCAAGTTTTCGTTGCTCTTCTTCCAAGTCCTCTTCTCTTGTTCTATCATTTTCTTTGGCGTCCACACTCTCCCCTCTCTTTTTCCTTCTTGATTCATCATTCTCATCCCTGTGCCTATTGCTCCTTTCTCGCTCTCGTTCTTGGTCTCTTTCTTTATGATCATCTTCTCTTCTTCTCCGTTTCCTATCATGTTCCTTTCCATCTTCATTGTTTTCATATCTCTCTAAATCCCTAATTCTTTCCCTCTCCTCCTTCTCCCTAATTCTTTCCTTCTCCTTTGCCCGTGCTCTTTCCTTTTCCCTTTCTTTCTCCTTCTCCTTTGCACGTTGTTCTCTTTCCTTATCCCTTTCTTTCTCCTTCTCAGCAGCTCTTTCTTTCTCTCTTTCCCTCTCTTTCAGCTTCTCCTTCTTCCGTTCCTCTTCTCGACTACTTCTTCGCTCCTCCTTATCTCTGTCCTTGTTCTTAGATTCTCTATCTCTATGTTTTTTCTCTCTAGGTTTTTCATCCACACTACTTTCCCTCTCCTTACTATGGTGTCGGTGATGATGATTAGACGATTCTCTATCTCTATCTCTATCCCTTTCCTTCTTCTCAACAACACCATTCCTATCCTTGTCTTTCCTATCTGAACTATCTTTCTTACATGATGATTTACGGTGATGATGTTTCACCTCATCCATTCTCTCAGAATCAATGATTTTTGTCAGACCAATCTCAAAAAACCCTAATGAATCTGGTTGAATAGCAACAAAAAGAATACAAATTAAATTAGATTAGATAAATAAAGAGGATCGATAAATTAAAAGTAAATGAAGAGAATCAATTAAGATAAATACCAGCAGAAACCCCAGAATACAGACAAGAAGACATTAAACTTTCAAATAATCAAAACCCTAGGGTTTAAAAAAAAATTAGACTTACCTAATCAGTTAGTTTCGAGATTCAAAGCTTCTTTCCTCAGTAAAACAAATCCAAGAACTTCTCATTGATGGATTGGTAGGATTTTTTGAATTTGTTTCGTTGTACCCTCGGAAAGAGAATAGTATCGTCGAGAGAAATTCAAGAGTAGAAGAATAAGATCTGTTGGTATGAAGTAGTATTACCGTATTAGAAGGAGGCAAACCAAGGCTTGGGTTGGAGTGGAGGTGAATTGGCGGCCACCCTTGGATGCCAAATTCTCTACTTGGATATCAATTTGTAAGCCCAAATCAAAACGATATTTTAGGGATCCAACCCAGCCCACCCGCTTTTTTACGGATGGGTGTTCAACCCGTACATTAGTGGACTAGACGTAGGTGTAATTTGTAGATTCAACGGATTTTGGATCGGATGCGGATGTTGTCTCAAAAATTTGTTGGACACCTACACTTCTTATATTAAAGTTATATATGGAACTTTCGTAAAATATGAGGGTAGTATACTATTTACAAATAATCTACTATATGTTCATCTTATCTTTTTCAGCATTTACTTGCATCGAATTTTTAAGGCTGGAACTTAAGAGGTAGAGAGAAACCATGTAATAATTGCACTATTATACTTTGTAATAATGATTTGTTGTGTTGTTAGTTATGAAGTTTTAGTATTTATAGGTTTAGTGTTTTGTTGTTGGTACTACTTGAGTAAAGTTTATGGACTTGAGATTGGTTTAAAGTGTGATAATATCGTAACATAGATTATGAGGATTTTTATTTAAGTGTGATAACATCATAACATAAATTTAGCTTTGATTTGGAGAGATTAAAGTAACAGAGTTCACTAATTGATGTAATTTCACATATCTCAAATGTCTGTAAAAACTGGCCACGAGTGACGCTGTGTAATAAGCAACCTTGTTCATCTCGTTATACTTTCATGTAAACTAAACATCAAATTTGTAACATGTCGGATAAACAATTTATAAATGTGAGTATTGTTGTACAAAAGTGTACCTTAGTGAGAGAGCAACTAGATATGAATGATTTTCACCCATATTAGACAATTATACATATTATCGATATTTCACTGCAGTTTCTCTGCAAAAAAAAAGGTTTATCCATAATCGGTGCATGTTGATGATTTCAGTAGCTGCTCTGAATACATGTTCGACAATAATTATGATTATATATGCGCATAATATTATTTTTAAATACTGACACTGCTTGTCTTCTTAGGGACGCACTCCTCTTTAGGAGATATATATGGCTCAAGAATTAAATATTGTAGTTTGATAGTTTTATTAGGAACACTATCAACATCCTCCACAAGAACACTATTTTGATTTGGTATGATTGGCTTCCTTTATTAAGGACTATATATATATATATACTTTGGTCAACAAATCAGATGAGTTGTAGACGACTCACTTGTTGCTATGTCATGGCATGCCCTGCAGGGACATAAACAAATGCCAAAATACATGCGAACACATATGAGATTTGATTATTCTTCTTGTACGAATAAAATGTTTCAAGTATAATTGTAGGGACATGAATAACACTTTTCCACCTCAGACTGAATGGCGTAAGAATAATGATGAGACCAATTCACGACGTTCTTATAACGACTGATTTCCTCCCCCTAACGACAGGAAGTCTCATCATATCTAATTGTATTCATGTGAACTTTTTCATAGGTGAATCACCTTGGATCCAATTTGGTCTTTAGAAAAAGAAAAAAAACTTTGGGTTGTTCATCATAATATTACGATAAATATTTATAGTTTACCCATACTTTTATATGTCATTACGATTTCACAACGTATACTTTATCAGTGTGCACCTTGATTAGTTTTATTATAAACATTAACTATGTTCTATATAAGTACGTCTACCAAAATTTGAATAAACAACTCCGCTTAACTGATACCAATAAATCAATACCAAAAACGCTTAACATTGTAAATATATTTCAACGTTCTTATAGTTAAGAATATGACATATTTATTTTGAGTTCGAATTCTAAATTCTCTTTTATAAAAAACAATCTGGTGTTTATTTGAAAACAACCGCTGAGACAACTCAATTCCAATTGTATTGTGTTCTTAAAATATTTTAATATTTTTATAAATATTATAATTATGTCTTTTATTTATAATAATAGTCAATTTATATCTCCATATTTATGTCTCTATATTTTCTTTTGAAAAAGGAAACAATTGAAAGAATTAAATCTTGCACCCATAAAAGCTAGCATAGAAGTCTTGTGAAATATAAAAGGTTCAACCTTTATATACGACTAAGTTAAGGTTTTAGATTTTGCTTAAAAAAAAATTGCTTCAAAAAAGAAAAAAGGTTTCAGATTGAAAGTTGTTTTTTTGACAAACCTAGATCTAACGGTGGAGCTTAAATGAGCCCAAGCACTTAAATTTATGTTTTCCAAATTTTCCTTTTCCTTTATTGCAGACTAAGAACATGGAAGGGTTTAGTGATTTTTCATTAGTCCTTACACTATCCAAAGATGATTCTTTTTTTGAAAAGAAAAAGGTAAGAAGATCATGTTTTTGACAGATATTTGTTGTTGTGATTGGGAGGATTGCTTCTAGTGGTTCTTAGAATCCGTAAAAGCATTACCTTAGTATATCTGGTACTAATGGCTAAGCTTAATAATCTCTGTTTTGACAGAAATTATTGCAGCTCAGGGGCTATGGATCCGAGATACAAATTCTTTTTTCATCATCAGAAGACCCATTGGTTGCATTGCAAGTAATGGTGGAAGTTGCAAGAATTATACACTTGGATGAGGTAATCTCAATTGCTAATTTCTATGTCTAGATTGTTTTATTTGTAATTGGGGCTGAAGCAATTTGTATGAGCTTATCATGCTCAATGTGAAACTATTTTTATTTATTTTTCAGGCAGAACTATACTTTGGTGGTGTTGAAGCAATTCTGCCATACTATAGCCCTAGGAATGAGTTGGAATCTCTTAATTCAGTTCTCAAGCTCATTGATATGTCTCTCAAGGATGCTACTCAGAAGAAGATTGATGTTTTGCTTGTTCTGCGAAATGCGGTTATAGAAATGATTAGAGAGGTTGGGGATAAGAGTGATGAGGAAACAGGAATTGTGAAATGTGGTTGTAAGGGTGAAGATGATCTGGTGGAATGGGGACGAAACCATGGTGTGCAGACAAAGCTGCAGATTTCTTGTAATTCTCTAACATTCTTTTATAAGAAAGAGAAAGGGAATCGACGATCACTCTCTTATAGTCTTCTTTTATGATTTATTACTTGCATAGATGTTGAAGGAGCTGGAAGAGGAGCTGTTGCAGTAGAAGATTTGGAAGTTGGGGAATCTGCTTTGGAAATCCCTTTGTCAATTATAATCTCTGAGGACATTGTTTATGAATCTGACATGGTATGTAACAAACTTCACGGAACTCATCTATTCATAGGCAGAATACCTAGAAATTTTGTAAACAAAAAAGATTCCGACTTTAAAGTTGGTATCCATGAGTCTAAATACGCAAAGTCATGTTTGCTTTGCTGCAGTATCATATACTGAAACAGGTCGACGGGATCTCCACTGAGACGATGTTACTGTTGTGGAGCATGAAGGAGAGATACAACTCCAATTCAAAATTTAAACTCTACTTTGAGACATTGCCAGAAGCATTTAACACAGGTATGCTGTTTCTCTGTGACAATGCTTTGAAATACATGAGTACCTTGGGTATTCACCAACTTCGCGGTAAGAAAATGATAGGAAGTTGCAAGAAAACTATAGTTCTAGAAATTATTGCGTTACGCTTGTGTGCCTACAAGGCCCTACACTTACAATCCTTAGAACATGACAACCATTATGAAACACACAGCAGACTTCCTCCAGTGGCTCTATGCAATTGGTGACACCTTAGTGGTCCCAGAAGGATCTTTGGCGTACCTACTACTTTGTTTTGCTCTATCAATTGATCTCTGATTTTGGTATGACTTGTGCATATCCTTGTTATTGAGATCAATATCTTTCACTATTGAATGGCCTTTTCCTTCCTAGGTACATTTCTTTTGTTTCTCCTGCCTTTAATCTCAGTATAGACCATTTTATCAGATAATTTTTCTGTACTCACTGAGCATTGTTTGTCCCTTTTTCATACTAGGTAGTTGAGGCTTGATACTCGAGTCCTTTTACTATTCACTGACTATTGTATGTGTTCCTTATGCATTATTCATTTTCTAGGGTTGAGCTTTGGTATTGAGGCGCTTACTTCTCTGGATGGCACCTTGTTGTTTGAAGAGATAATCCAAGCAAAAGAGGTAAAAGTGCTTCCATTCTTTTCTTAAAGTAGCGCATGCAAACTTTCATTACTGGGCACACAGGGACTAGAACATGCAATAAAACCTAAACTATTAGATATGCTTGTTATTTGTAATGTTTTGACAAATTGATACATATTATCTCCTTCCCGTTTAACTGTTCTAATCATTTTGGTGATTGTGAAACGAGTTTAAAAGTTGGAAGCTCTACCACCAGTTATTAATGTAAGGTCTGTCGATTCATTCTATTTGTTGTTTTATGCAGCACTTGCGTACGCAATATGATGAGCTCTGTCCTGCATTATGCAGCAACCATCCAGATGTATTTCAAGAAGAGTTATACACATGGGATAAATTCCTGTGGGCATGTGAGCTCTGGTATTCTAATAGCATGAAAGTCATTTTCAGCGATGGAAAGCTGCGAACATGCCTAGTTCCCATTGCAGGCCTGCTCAATCATTCGGTATTCAATCTTAATTTTATTATAACGGTTATACGGTGTATTGATTTGGTCTTAAAGCAGATAACACTCCACCAACAAATTGAGTTACAACTTGTAAGACTGTTAGGACCTTCTACTGGAGGCAGAACCAGAAACCGTAACTGACATAGTTAAAAAATTCCCGACTGTTCAGTTACCTGAACCATTCCAGACTTGTCGAATGTTGACACCCATAGTGTGGATCAGGAACTTTGGTACTTATATGTTTCCTATTCTTCTACCTGGAGCATGTGAGAGATTCTGGAGGAGAGCTAAAGGTTACACATCAATTATAGAGAGATTCCTTCAACTTTCCTTAATAGTTTGTGGGAAAAATAATTGTTTTGTATAGCATGTGTATCAGAGTCCTTGCGGTACAGTTCGATATCTAATAATTTTACATTATCTGATAATATTTCTTAATATCTTTTGCAATATTTGAGCTTGTAACTACTTGCAGATGTTCTAATTTTATTAATTTTGCAGCTCTGTCCACATATACTGAACTACGGTAGAGTTGATTCAGCAACTAACTCATTAAAGTTCCCTTTATCAAGACCATGCTTGAAAGGCGAACAGTGCTATCTTAGTTATGGGAAGCTTTCTTGTGCCCATCTTATAACTTTCTATGGTTTTCTTCCAAAAGGAGATAACACATACGATACCATTCCACTTGGTAATCAACTCAACATTTGCTAAAGCCTTTGATTTTGTATGGTGTGGTTGATTTTGCTTGCGGAATGAGTTATTATGTCTATGTATGATGTTCTAAATCATACTTCATACAAAGGCAAACTAGGTAGGCCCTAATTTGAATTCGAACTGGGATCAAGCAAAGCTGAACCAAGATTTTCTCGATTTCTGTCACTATTCAGTGCTCTCTTGACTTGAGATAAGATTTTTATTTCATTTCTCACTTTCTTTTTGTACATGCGCTGCAGACATTGATGGACCCGAAGCCGAGGAGGATTGCTCTAACTCTGATTGGACTACTCATATGGTTCGGGGAACATGGCTCTCAAGTAATCACGAGATCTTTCATTACGGGTTGCCACCTCCATTGTTAAATAAGCTACGTATCGCTTTGAGTGGTGCTACCAATACCCATGTAAATCCCTCTTACCATTGTCGGAATGTTTCTTTCACATCTTCTTACTTCCCGGGTGTTTATCTAGGAACAAAATAATGCTCTAGAAATTCTTCTGGTTTCTTAAAAAGCAGACATATGTTTGAACTTCTTCCAGCGCTCTAATTTCTTCTAGTTTTGTTAATATGCAGAAAGACGTTGAAATTGAGAGAGAAGTGCTGGAAACACTCTACTCAATTTTCAACCCTATGCTGGGGGGACTTGGTGAGGCAGAATGTATTGACCGGTAAACAGATTATTCGATATACTTATTTAGTAGTTCTATATATAATAGAGCACAATCCTGTCTTGACGAACAAACTTCATAATTACAGGGTAAATCTTAGTTGGGATGTGAAGCTGGCATTGGAGTATACTGAGCTACAGAGGAAGATCATCTCTTCGGTTTTGGCTTCATGTTCTAGTGGTATTGAGATTGTGAAGCTCCAATTCAGTGGATGATTTTAACCAAGCTCAGGGCCGTCCTTGGCCCAGTCAACTTTGGTCAGTAAATTATTCGGGGCAGCAAAATTTTGTTTTTTTTGGTCTGTGACTCCGTTCTTATGCTACATGGAGGTAGGTAACACAAATGTTATTAGTTTATGGGTATAATTTGTAATATTGAATTATTAGTAGGGGCAGTAAAATAATTTCTTTTTCTAAACTTTACTAGATAAGTAAAACTGTACGTGACGATTCAAATACTTAGTTACACTATTGATCTTCTCTTCAAGGACTCTACAAAGCCAACTAAAAACTGCCATTTTTTCGTGTCCAACCAATCACATAAATATCTATTATTTTTTATAAAAATTAGAATATTATAAGAAATCAATGATTTTTAAGTTATTAATTAATAGATCAATTCGATTATTTTTTTTTTGTCAAATATACTGTTATCAATTATTTTAATTTATGGCTTTGTAGAAATTTTTATTATAACTTATATTTTACTAGGTATCATCTCGGTATATGGCCAAGGAAGTTTAGGTCCCGACTTGATTATGTTAATTTAGGTTATATTAAAAATTTAGTTTCTTCCCTTTTAAGGATTAACCGGTAACGGTCCCATTGTGTCGGCTAGGATTAGTGTTAGAGTTGTTATGATTAGGATATATATTAAGATTAGGGAATCCATAATTATATTTAAAAATATGGTCACATTAGGAAAACATATAAATTAGGAAATCAATAATTCCAGATATAATCTCTACCGTCGAAAGTCTTATAAAAATAAATACTCGGATTTATCTCTTGTGGATTCAATGTGATTAGGCCGGAGTATAATCTCAGCCGTCAATGTGTTATGAGAACAAAAGTAAATGCTCGGATTTGTCCCAAAGATAAACTCTCAAATAGGACGATCTCGGCCGTCCACTGTCTATTTTCAAGGGTTGGATTTATCCCATAGTAAGAGACAACATTTTTTTTACGGGGCTCAACCTTTTTGTGGTAAGGTGGGGCCTACAGCTCTGGCGTGGATAGGTGAAGGTTATATCAAACTAAAAGAAACCTGATTTAGGGGCTCCTCATATAAGACGAAATAGAGACAGTTGAAGTAAAATTCAAAAACCCCTTATCCATAATATTTTCATAATGACTAAACTATCCCTGATTAGTTAGTATTAGTAAAAAATAGATTAGGCTAAACATAATTAATCTTAAAAAATCTTATACTTAATGAAATCAAATCAAATCATTTTTTTTTTCTTTTTGGTTTGGTGGGAAGAAAAATTAGAAGAAATATAAGATAATTTTGTAGTTTTTTTTTTTTAAACCCTAGATTTTGATTCAATCAACTAGAGTAGTGAGGTATACCTCTAACTTAAACTTTTGTTCTTTTTATGGCTCAAATTTGATGAAATTACGTTTGAAATGATGATTCTTTTGTGATTCAGAGAATTTTACGGTTGGGTTTTCATGTCGAACCCAACCGTAAACGCCATTTACGGTTAGGTGTTCTTCCCAACCCAACCATAACCGTAACTTCATGGATGAACACCAAATCGTAACAGTTTTACGGTTGAGTTTTAGCATCGGACCCAACCGTAAATAATCTAAAAAAAAAATCTTATCCAGGATGATTTACGGTTGGGTTTTGACAATCAACCCAACCGTAAATACCAATTGTAGTTTTACTTCCAAACAATTTCAGCTAATATTTACGGTTGGGTTTAGGCTTCCAAACCCAACCGTAAAACATCCTTTGGAGCATTGAGCTTAAGGTAAAATTGGGGTTCAAAAATCAAAAAATTTAACTTATTCAATCATTTTAACTAGATTGAAGGCAAATTGGGTCATTCAAACAAAGAAAAACCGAAAACAACACAAATACTAGAATCCAATTTTGAATGATCCAGGAGAATTTACGGTTGCGTTTTGGCTGAAAACCCAATTGTAAGTCTGGCATGAAAAAAATTACAGTTTTACGGTTGGGTTTTCAGCCAAAACTCAACCGTAAATATGATTTTTTTTTTGTTTTTTGACTTGATGTTTCCTTTGCTTGGTTTCCAACTTGAAATTTTTGTAAATAAAACATGAGCTAGACAAATTAAAGATAAAAACTTTCTCATACATTCTAACTAAAGTTATATAGTGTATATAATACACCCACAAAAAAACAACCCTTAGTTTGACGCAATTGTTATAATAAACATAGAGTTAGGGAGAAGGAGGAGGGGATTGTCGATGAGTTTGAAGAGCTCTTTTTTGCTCTTAGGACAACGAGTACGAGGAGCAGCACCACCGCCACGAGTACGAGCACCAGCACGACCGCCACGAGTACGAGCACCACGTTGCACATCCTCGGCTTCATCATGTGTCTCTTCATCACTAGGTTGCGGCTCTCTTCGGCTAGTAGTCACATCTCTTGTACCGGCTCTACTCCTCTTTAAATTTCTTGCCGTCTAATCTTCGTCTGCTTCATGAAGCTTCTCAATTTTGGCTTGCAGGTTCTTCAATTGGTCAGACGTCGTCACATCAAGTCTACTTAGGCATGGAGTGATAGACTCTGCCAATGCAAGTGCTTTCTTTTTCACCTTATTTTTCTATTCACATATGAAAATAAAAGTTGGTTGAGTCTTTAGTAATAAATCTTAAAAACATAAATAACAAAAGTAATTTACGTACCAAATTAAAATATGTTTTCTTCCAAAAACCATCTTCTGTGTTGTTTCCTTCACCCCATTGAAGTATTTTCATAGTTTCTGGATCAATGTTAATGACATTTGGATGACCAAAATGACGATACCAATCCAAGTAATCTTCTGTAGCCTCTTTTGTGCCTGGAAATGAAATTACCTCCTGCATTTGGATTTGGTAATCCGGTTGATAGTGGTTGTTCCAAACCGCGACCGAAGGCGTTGGGTTGTAGTTGAGCACGATGCTTGGGCCTTCGATCATCGAGTCATTCACACACAATTTAAAGGCTTCGTGTGTTACCTTGGTTTGGACATATCCAGTTTTGCGGAGAGTTCGACGGGGGTTGCACATCACGAACCCAAACGGATGGTACAAAGGCCCATTGTAGCCTGCCACGTCCGAGAATTGACGTAAATCTTCAACATCTCCATCATCATTTATGTTAATCTTCACATAAGGATCAAAAACAACATCTTCAACGGTTTGAAAGCATCAATTTCACTTCTCATATTTGCTATATGCACTTCTTTATGCTTTGCCTGAGTACCGGTGAAGATGAATTCCTTTCCTGTAGGTCCAGTACCATCAACGCTCGACTTCGTTTTAGGAGCCAGGCTCGGAAAGTGATCATAAACCCATGCCTATAAAGATAATAAATATTAATATGAGATAATGCGAAAAAAAAAAATCTGAATTTAAACATTGAAATTCCAACAATAAATTACCTGAAGAAGACCAGTATTCCCGACAGTCTCAGTTCCCCTAACCCTCGAAGCTTTTCTAAGGTTGGCAAGTAGGTAAGCCAGGGTGGCAGTTCCCCATGAGTACTCATGCGTCTTCTGGAGATCATCTGTCAACCACTGTAGAAAGTGAGCGTTGACCCTGTTTCCTGAGTTGTCAGCAAAGAAGATGGTGTCGAGCATATATAACAGATACGCTCTGGCTGTTCGCATATCTCTAGTTTTATCTATGACGACCCCATCCTTTTCCAACTGCCGGGTTCCTCCAAACTTCTCCCTGAGACTACACAATAAGATCTTCTTGGTCATACCTAGACCTTTATTCGTTGTTGCCCCCGGTTTATCTCCACAAGCCAATTTAAACTTTGATTCGGCTTCTCTCTTCTCCCATCCAAGTGTATTTTTGACAAGGACACAAAGATCACTCCATGACATGTTGTTGTCAAAATCTTCATACACAGATTTACCTTCAACTAGAAAGCCAAGAATTGACTGGACATCATTCGGCGTTATTGTCATCTCGCCGAATGAGAGATGAAACGTATCGGTTTCAGGCCAATAACGTTCACTGAATGTTGTGCAGGTGACACAGTCATACTCCAACATTGAATTGGAAGGCCATACATTCTTCAGCTAAGGGCCAATGTTAAGCCCTTTGACGAACCAATTTCTTGATCGCCTGTGTATTATCCTACAAAGAATAAAAACAATTTTTTTTAACTTGAAGTTAAACAAATGGAAATTTAACAAAACAAAAGAAGTTTTTAGATTAATACCCTCGTCTCAGCAACCTTGGCATCTCATGAATGGGGATAACCAAATAATATAGCAGACATGTCTGGGGCGTCACCACAAGGTCTTTGATGTGTTTATGGAGTGTTTGGATGTAAAAAAAATCAATTTGATTAATATTATTTTAAAATAATTTTTAAAAGTAAAATAATTAATTTTTTATAAAGTAAAAATATTTTATTTCTGATTTTTAGAACTGATTTATGCTTCTGGTACCCAATCAGGCTATTAGTATATACCATCTAAAATATTAATCAAAGAATGACATAAGAAAAAATGGTACATGCTACAAAATTATGCGGTCAAAATGACTCTCCCGGAAGAATAATTGGTCTTTTCGAATGAGATTAGGATAGATGCCACATTTGACTTCCATATCTGACCTTCTTCACTACTCTATATATTAAAATAAAAAGCCAAAAAGAAACAATATAGTTTTATTAAAAAAAAGGATGGAATTTGACTTGAAAACCTAACCACTATACTTAGTTTTAGTTGCAATCTTATCTGACATTTCTCCAACCTGACCTGACCCTCTTAAACTAAACAACACACAATTTGTTTTGTTTGTTTGCCCACTTCAAGATTTTTTTTTCTTTTCTTTTTTAATGAACTTCAAGAATATAAGATGATGGCTTAAACCTAAACCCAGGATAATAGTTCCAACACAAGAATTCGCATATTCCCTTTAGTATTTATTAAAGAAGATTTTTAATTTTTGTATAGAGTATGAGGATTAATTATTGGTTAATTAATCTAACAAAATATACTCATTTTGTATTATATCTTCGATTATTGCTAGTTGTTATAGCTATGCTAAAGTCTTATAGAATATTTGGATATCAGAAACAGAAATTAGAAGTAAAAATATTTTATTTCATAAAAAATTAATCTTTTCATATCTAAATATATTTTTTTTACTTCTAAAAATTAAAAAAATTAAAAATTAATTTGGCGACATAATTTTAAATGATTCGAATAACAAAATAGATAAATTTTTGTGAAACAAAACTTTTTTACATCATCACTTTTACTTCTGGTATTCAAACGTGCTATAAATGGTATTCAAACAGGCTATTAACGATTTTCATTGTACTTTTAATTTGCTTGGACTATCGATTCCACACTTCTAATGTATTGGATTACTAAATAAAAAAGTGACAACGGAAAAAGAATCAATAAAACAATCATAATTTAGTAAATCGGTTTTGATAATACTTTTCATACATTTTAAATTATGATTTATAACAATATTTAGTGTGATTTTATCCACTCCTAGGAATCTGAATTCACATTTTTTTTCACCTTTATCACTGGGTAGTACATTACATAACTCCGTCCCAAGAAAAGTGACAATATTTTTATTTTCTTGGTAAACTGAGTAAGAAGTTTTTGCCTAAAAATAGGTAAATTGAGTAAGGCTAGATCCT
This sequence comes from Papaver californicum, assembly GCA_023531435.1. NCBI lineage: Eukaryota > Viridiplantae > Streptophyta > Magnoliopsida > Ranunculales > Papaveraceae > Papaver > Papaver californicum. The sequence continues at coordinate 258,465 of JAJJMC010031826.1, forward strand.
ACGCACCTAGCAAATGATCATATTTGATTTTTTTCACACACTATGCACCTACCAAATGGATAAAATGACCTTTCAAATGTTCTAATATGAGAATTTATACTGGGCGTCATAGAGTTTGTCGAGTGACCAAGAGTTTATCGTTTGACCAAATGTTTATATTGACTAATTATTTTATATTTATCTCTCCTACTTTTTAATTATTTTTATTATATAAATGTCCTATTAAATATATTATAATATTCAAACACTCCACCAAATTTATATAAACATATTTTTTATTGTTAAGGTCCGATAAAATATAATTAAATATATTATTTTATTTAAATTTGTCAATTTTATTATAGTGGAAACCATATTTATCTGTTCACATGGTTGGACAAACTAATCCATTTGAGAGGTGTGCGTAGGACCTGGCTCAAGAAGTTCTCAGTCTTTTAATTAATTTTTAAAATTAATTTATATTTTGCGCCGAAAATTTTACTGTATTACAAATAAACAAAGAATAATAATAACAATAAGTTAGTGGGTTCGGACGGGCCCACAAAAAAGTAGTTGGGCGGTCCAAAAAAAATGATAAAAGCAGGCAATAAACAAAAGGAAGGCAGCTGCAACACCAAGCAATACAGGAGGAGAGACAAAAGAAGAGAAGACAGAATTCCTTCAACTCTCTTCTTCTTCTTTGGATGATTTCTTCTCTTTAACTTCATTCTCTATTGGATTAATCAAAAAAGGATTCATCTTTTTTTTTTATCAAAATATATCATATAATCTTATTGATCTTAGAACAATCCTTCCATAGATCATTCATTATTTGGTAAAGTAAGAAGAACAAAGAAGAAGAAGAATGATGGTTGTTGATAACAGTTTTGATCTATGGCAAAAAGATGTCTTCTTTTCTGCAGCTGAAGAAGTTCAGAATTCTGCTGATATGTATGTCTCTCTATCTCTTCATTTTCCAATCTTTTAGGTTATGAATTTTTAATTTGCTTCTCAATTTTTTAATTTGGATTGGTGGGTTTTGTATTATTTCATTTCTGACAATGGGTTTCAATTAAAAGATTAAATTTTGATTCTTTTTGTAAAATGGTGCAATGGGGGTTTTTCCAGAATGGAATCAGTTTACAGGACATGGATAAGGGAGACAAAAGAAGGTTTAGAATCAGATGATTATTCTGATGAATTGCGAAGGGAGGTTCAAACTGCACTAGGAACTGCTAAATGGCAGGTCAGTCTTTGTGTCTGTGTAAACTCACTTACTTAATTCAAGGTTGTTGTGATGATTTGTTGATTATAGATTGATGTTTTTTTGATGGGACAGTTAGATGAGTTCGAGAGAGCAGTTCGGTTAAGTCATGGATATCGAATTGAGGATAATAGAACAACAAGGCATAAGCAATTTATTAGTGTGATAGAAGGGCAGATAGCTCGTGTTGAAACTGCGTTGAAGGAGGCGCTAACTGAGGAAGGGAATGAACCTCTTCGGTGGGTGAATTTAGATGAAGAAGAAAGAGATGATCTAGCTGCATTTCTCTCTGGGTCATCTCCTGGAACATCTCAGAGTGGAAGAGATGAATCTGTTGAGTCGGGGTCGATAAAAGACGTGCACCTTTGTGGTGCTGGTGGTGGTGCCAGTGAGAAAGAGACTATGGAGTGTAAGAGGAAGGGTTTTAAAGACGTTTTAACTATCAATAAGGATGCCAAATATGTTGTAGAACTGGAAACGAAAGAAATTTCTGGGACTATAGATGATGTAAATTGTCAAGCAGAGAGATCAACTGGTCAAAAGAGGATGTGGAGTTCGCCAAATTTTGGTGATTGGAAGATTGTAATTGCTGATGAGGATGACAGGAGGAAGACGTTAGTATCTGCAGATGAATCAGCAAACAAAGGAAAGGTATTGAAGAGTAGTTTTTGGAGGCAAAGGGGTGAGGAGCTTCCACAAACAAATGGAGGGATATCAAGTTCGCTTGACTGTAGAGGAGTACGTCGGTTAACTCAGGTAAGAGCCTAATTCGTATCTTCCAAGTTCTGTTGGAATATCATTTAACAGAAAAGCCTAGTATCAAAGTATATACAAATAATGCCTGAACTTTGCACTTGCTTGAGTAATCTTGGCTTTAAGAATTGAGTTTGGAATTCTGGATGACAGACAACTCTGAAAATTTGCCGAATTTATTTGTAGGATAAGCTTAACGTCTGAAAAAGCTAATATCAAACACTTTTTTGGATATTAGAAGCTACTGATATGAGAAGGCTACCAAATTTTCAAGATGAATCAGTTTTCTGAAAAAGTCGCTTTCAGCCCACAAACTAAATGAAATTATATTTGTATCCTAATATCTCAATACTGTAGATGGAAATGCTAACAAATTTCTTTTGTTTCAGCTTGTTTCGAAATATGGCGGTTGCCAAAGGCAGTCACAGAGCCCACGACACATGAAGTTCAGATCTCCTCTTCGAGTCACGCTATTGGTCATGCTAACAATTTTTTTAATTGGTAAGTTGTATATTCTTTCTTTCTTGAGCTTGTGAATACAATCAAGGGGGAATAGTAGAATTTACATAAACTACTCTTGTGCAACAATTTGAATAACTTCCATTAAACTTATTCGAACCATGAAATCCATGCTAAGTGCATTCAACTGTGATGTTAGATTGCCAAACGCTGTCAAGGCCGACAACTGCAAGAGCACTAAAGAATATTTCTTGTATTGTAAAATAGAAGAGAAAGAAAACAGAATTAACAATGAAACAGAGGGCCCTTTTTGGACATTTAACTGTGAAGCTTAGTGATGAATTCAGGGCAATTGATAGGAAATGAAGAGGACTTTAAATTTGTACTTAACATATAACTCGATTGTATATTGTGCCAAGTAGAAGTCTTGCTAAATCTTTTACTCTCTGTCTGTTTGCAGTGCCTTTCTTGTTCTACTCGGCTTGAGAAAGTGTCGTATGGAGATAAAAAGGTATGGTCCCTTTAACCGTCGACATATGCTTTGTACGCAGTAGTGCTTTTACTAGGAAAGTGATCTGTCTTGTTTTTGTGGGCGTGACCACATGAGCTGAACAATATATATACATACCGTATATCTCCTTTTCCTTATCTTGTGTATGATTCTATAGCCTGTGTAGGTACCTAAAGTCAGCTTCTCATGCTAAGAGGGCAGTCAGGGCAAGTAACCTTTTGATCATATTGAGTCCTACCAATGAACTTATCACCTACGGCAAAGTAAACGGGAATTTGTTGTAGTTAAATTTCTAATGGCATTAAAGTGAGCCTCCAAGGATAATGAAGGCGATAGGAAGGCAATTGACACCGATATATGGTTCTACAAAGAGGTCACAGCAAACTGTACCGGAATTAAATACAGAAGGCCATTGTGGTGCCATGTATAAATACAGGGTTAAAGATCTGTAGTAGAACTCTTGAAGTTGTGAAGCACACTCAGGAACCGTGTTTGTTTGTAACCTAATTGTAATGTACGATTTGTCTTTCTTGCTTTATAATTATTCTCATTGTACTGGCTGTATCTTTCATGCAATAGAAAGGTTAATCTGGTTATTCTTCTCATTTGTGGATTTGGCCAAGTCTTTTTGCTGAAGTATTTACAGGAACACTGCTTATATGACATTTTAGTGCTTAGAACTTAAAAGAACCTACTCCATATATGCGAATGTTGATTACTTCCTAACATAATTTTAGAAGAGTAAACTTTCTAGTTTTCAGCACATCAATGTGTATCAGTTAATTTTGCCGTTACGATGGGTAACCAAATCCTTGTTAATAAAGCATTGATCATAAAGCGTTGTACAAGACCTATTGAAAAGACGATAAGAATGACAACAGATATTCAATATAACCTAATTCGCGTTGCCAACAGATAAACTTGAACAGGAAGGAAAAACATTAGGCATTTTTGTTCCTTCAGTAAATCAAATAAACACATTGTTTTCAGCAGCACAACAAACTTCCGTCAGAATATGCTGGTAGTGTTTTAACTTTTATATAATTCTCTCCAACTCTCTAGCGTAACTAAGGGTTTGATTAATGAGTTGCAGGGAAGGGATCTCCTTGCAAGGTGCTGAGTCTTTTACCTTCTGAAAATATACGACCCCATTCTTGATCTCCCAGTCAGGACGCTCCTGCAAGGAAAAATTTATTTATGTAAGATGTTATAACCCAACACTTGACATTTGTAACTATCAACTTAGTTTCATAGCCTGCCATGAATTTTTTTTTTATCCCCATTTGATTGCAGTTCACATTATCATTAAGCGAAGCTTCATACCAACAGTTAATATTTAACTAGCACATAGGTTAAATGGTCCGGTTGTAATATGTGAGATATATATTATGCTCTTAGTAATATAGTTGAGGAAGAGAAGGATTGTTAAGACAATACTAGAATGATATTCGTGCCGCAGCAGAGCGCACTCCTTTTTACAAAGTGACAGAAAATGAGTTATCATACAGTATGTATGTTAGAGAGTAAATATATAATTTAAGAGGGCATAAAGAGGATGCAGAACGTGACCAAAGTAGAAGATGTTACCAAAACATGATTGCAGAGTGTAAGTTATGAAATCAAGTTGGTTTAAAATCAAACTTAAATTTTCACTTCAAAATTTTCTTCTAATTTACAATATAAAAAGACTGAGAAAACAAGAATTAAGTGCAATCAGTTCATAACCAAATTTTGCTAAAAATGATACATACCTCTGTGACGTATTCAGATAACTCTTTGTCGGAAGAGAGCATCAACATCTGTTTGGCATCAGCAAGTGACAGATAGTCATATGCCTTCTCGCTACATCCAGCTATTTCATCTCTACAAGGGGGGTAAATACAGGAAAGGGTCAAGGCAATGATTGTCGAGAAGAGCTATAATTCTGAGCAGTTAAGTTTTATTTGCTTTTTGATGCAATAGCGATTAAGTTTAACTCTACATATAATCATGGTAAGACTAAGATGAACTGATTGAACTTTCGAGGGACAGCCTTCTTTACTTAATCAGGTTAAGATTGACTTGCTACAATAGCAATGACACCTCAGAGGGTGTTAGTTTGATATCACAAATCATTCAGGTGCATGTATTAGAGCTAGAGGGTAAAGAAAAAAGAGCAGCCAGCTGTGAAGAAGCAGAACGCAGTGAAGGATGTGAAGTAGGCTGCAGAATCAGAGATCACATACGGCTACATTGATGAAAATGTGGAGCAGTTACCAGCAGCATAAACAATAACTATCATGGGGGACATGGTCTATAGTGCAATATATTCTGCTGCTAGCGAAGCAGTGAAGCACTATATAGTAACTACGGCCTCTGTTAGAATTCTCTTATACGCCACAGGCCAGCTATTTGCTTGGTTAGGGAGACTATAAGTTGCGTAAACTCGAAAAAAAACTAGGCTTCAGTTTTCACCTAGTATGCCCGTGTTAGTGGCAAACTTGCTTTTTGGGCAGACACAAACCTTGGTACTTAATATGTAGCTGCACCTCAGTTACACTAATTTTATTACAAAAAGAATAGAAAAAAACAAACTTTTTTAGCTTTCCATATATTCAAAGGCAATAAAAGAATTACCTGACTGTCTTTGCTAGAAGATCCATGAAATATACATAGGTCTCATGTGGAACAGTTTGTCTAGCGCTCAAAACACGATTATAAGCCCCTTCCATGAAAGATTGTTCCAATTCCACCGCATGCTTAATGCAAAGATTCTCCATAGCAGCAGCAGACAGAATCTCTAACTCAGTATGAAATTCCGCAATCCTATTCTGGACAAGGAGCCTTAGAAGGTTAAGCCCCAAGATAGGATACTCCTGCGCTGATGGTGGGAGCCGTCCACTGTTCATGTAATTCCCAACAATTTTAAAAGCGTGAACTCAAACATGTCTGATTCTTCTAGAAATTGCAAATTAAGTATACCAATTCTAATCCTTATAACCTCATATGACTACAAAGAGCTAAAATCAAAGCTACCTAAATAAACTCAAAAATCCGCATGAGTTTTCATAAACTAAAAGCTTAACCTAGTGTTTTATCAAGTGTGTGATCAAAATCAATACAAAGGTATAAATAAACTTACGCTGTGTCAGTATAATAAGGTTTCAACTGAAAGAAATCTCTCTCAAATGCATCTTGATCTTCTGCTTTCACACTTAGAACAACAGCATGCTCATATATATCCCCTGTAAATTTTTATAATCATGGAAATAAATCAAAAACCTAAGAAACAATGACTCGGTGTGAGCTGCGGTGAGTTAACCGGAAAAGAAAAAGTTTGAAGCTTAATACTTACTTGCTATGGTCAATTCATGAACTGAATTAGGTGTTTCTTCTAATAATGGTGGAAGACTTCTGAATCCTGTCAACATTACCTACAAAAACAAGAAAAGGTTCTTAGATCTAAAAAAAAATCGAAAAAAAAATAATTTTCTAGGGTTTGGGATTTGCGAGATTGAGTGAGGAGGAGGATATTGTTACCTTGAGCTGACAGAGAAGACTGTTGCAAGTATCCAAATCATTTCTGACTAAAGCAGCTTTGAATCTCTCGAATGATTGTGCAACTTCTGTAAGTTTTGGATCCATCTCTTCTACTTTCTTTTTGCTTTCTCTGTTTAGGGGGAGGGGTGAACTAACAGACTATAAAATAAACAAAATAATATGCCCCTTAGCTTTGAAGAAGAAATAGAGTTTTCTTCTCAGAAAAGTTTTTCTTCCCCGCCCTCACCCCCTGGGCCTGCCCGACTGCTAGCCCTGCCCACCACCAACCCATTATAAAGCCGGCTTTTATGCATAAGGGAAAATCCAAGGATTTGCTATACCAGGTGACATGGAAAATTCTTCGCGCCACTATGGGAAAAGAACTCAGAGATAAAGTTTCTACCGAGCGATAGAAATTCTATCACTCGATATAGACTCTGTTTCCAACGGTTGAATATCTTTCTATAACGGTTTTTTTTCTTCCGCCTATAAATATAAATTATATTTCTTCACAGCTTCTCAAACTAAATAAATTACAATGAGTAATCTTAGGGTAAAAAAAGAAGAAAAAAAAGGCAATTATCATAAAACAACCCAATAAGTGGAGTAAACTGGAATCAGGATATACAAGAGGAGTTCATAAATATTAAACAACAAGTTGGTCCTGGTGTACTTATTGGCCATATATCTAACTATCAAGAAAGAGTTACATTAACCAAACTAGGAGGTGGGTGCACTGAGGTACTAGTTGTGTCCGAGTACCTTCCCTCTCCTGTTAAAGGCCGAGTATGAAGATATCTTTGGTGATGTTTCTATTTCATAAAACATAAACCATTGGTCTCAAATTATTTATGTAACTTTAGAACATTGGTGGAAAATTACAAATATGTTTTATTTCAAGGATTTCGAATGCGGTAAGTTTTTGTCTTCTCTATTTAAATTTTTGGATTTAATTTTAGGAATATGCAAACTTTAGATTATGCAAAATTTAGGATATGTAAAATTTTAGATTATGCAATAGTTAGGGTGTCCAAAATTTATAATAAGGAAAATTTTATTGATGAACATGTTGTTTCTATGAGTTACACCGTTAGATATGTACATGTTGATAAGAATATTATGTAAGGGAGTGTTTTAGGGTGAAAACAAATGTATACGGTAAAATTGTACTTTCAAGTAGGTTCGAGAAATCAAAATCGATCAGGATGAGCCTAAACCAAGAAATGGTCGTGCACGCCCTACTTCAATCACAAAGGTGGAGAAGATTGGGTAGATCTTAAGGGAGGGAAGCAAAGAAGGTTGAGAAATATTAATGTGATAAGTAGTGTGTGAAGGAGAAAGGATTATCTTTGAGATGAATGGCTAATTTTGTATGTTTTTTTTCTTCTGACTTGTTGTCTTGTTGTTGTTTTGAATAAATGAGAATCATATATTTATAGTTCAAAGGAGACACACTGATTTCTCGTAAGTGGTGGAGGTCAGGAAGAGGTGGAGAAGTGATGATTGTGGAGATTGTAGAGGGGTCGTGTCCGGAAAGTAAGGATGACATGTTAGACCAGTACTCATCATCCTCTCAACTTCTCTGTAACCGTCCCACTACTTGTTACCTTCTTGTTCGTGGATGTGTTGCCACAACGTACGATTATCGTAGACCGTCAGACCAATACCCTAATGATAATCCCCTCATGTGTTGTATTTGATATCTCGTGGAAATAGTGGAGTTATAAAGCCATTATTGGTTTGATTAAGTCAAGTCAAGTCAAATGACTTGCTAAGTCAGTGAGGCCAATTGTGCAACTTACTGGATTGATAATCAGACTGATTGGTGTCGAGTCTGGGAAGCTCAGTGGTCATGTACTTGCTTGGGGGTAACATGGCACATTTAATGGCTAAGTATTAGCTCAGAAATGCTTAGCATAAGTCTGAGAGACATTTGAGGCCAAATATTGTAGAGGGCTTCTTAAGCAAGAAGACCTATTAGAAAACCATATAAGATTTGGTATTAGATCAATATTAAGAAAAAATGAGTATTTTTGAGGGAATTACTTGCGCCAAATTCAAGGAAGTATTTGTGCCAAAATCAAGGAGGCATTTGTGCCAAAGGAGAAGTTAAGGCCGCGCAAGCTAAAGTTATGGACGTTAAGGCCACTGACGCGCTATGCTAAAGCCACGCTAGGCCAAGGAGCGTACTAGCCAAGAGGCGCTAGTGTTTGTGGGGAAAAACAAATTGAAGGCTATTTTGGGAAAAGTGGGGTGAGAAGGTGACAATTCGCCAATCCTTAAAACATTTGTGTTGTTAAAGCATTTTAGATTCGAGAGATCAATCTGTACAATCCTTCCATAAACCAAGCAATGGTCATTCCAGTCTTGCTTCTGTCAAAAAATGACAAGGAGAGGGGTTGGCCTTAAGAAGGGAAGCGAGAGAAGAATGAGGTCAGAATATCAGACTCTGTTGGATGTAGCTGGTGTGAATAGCTATGAACAAGTCTTCTGAGAAGATGGATGATCAAGATTAGTTAACTTGAATTGCTTTGTTTTTAGAATTGTTTAACTGTAAACTTGTTGTCGTGTAAAAACTTGTTCAAACTTGTATATAGAAATTGTATATGTTTATGTTTGTTCAATAGATTGAATATTTATTTATATCATACTTATTGTAACCACTTGACCTTTTTTCTATAAGAAATTGTGGATGGTTGAGTAGTGGTGAAGTGAAGAAGGTGTTGACAACTGCTTTCCAATTCGATTAAGGTTGAATAGTCATTTACTCAACCTCCCACTCCTTTACTCAACTGCTATCGATCTTTCAGCTGCCAAAAAAAGGGTTCTTCTTCAACCTATTTTACATCAATTGTTCATACAATATGAACCTTATCTGAAATTTATTAAAGCTTTATGTGATTGTTTTTAAACTTGTTCTATTTTTTATGACAGCTATTGATGCATCTCAAACCTATTTGTTTTTCACATATCTTTTTGGCTTTATTGATGGTTAGTGTGTGATCTTTTCACAGTAGGAAGTTGAATGTTTTTTTAGCACATAACATTTAATATGAGCATGGTTCATGCATTGCCGAATGAGCATGGCATGAATCATCCTTGATCGCCCTCAATACCATCTATTATAGATTGTAGTTTATCAATCTGACCAAGAAAGAAACTCAATACATAAATAGATTCCGTAAATGTAACTGAAACTTTATATGAGCATCAATACTTAAGAAACCTCAGTATAAGTTCTTCTTTATTACCATTTTAGGCCCTTTAACCCATATTTTCAAAAGTGAGAAAAAGATTTACTGTGAATGAGTCCCAATTTAGTTTAACGCATAAATGAAGAATCCCAAAGCGGCATAAAGGTAGAATCACAAGCTTGGAAAACTGTTTAAGCTCAAATGGATCCCATAAATTGGGATCCCAATTGTAGAAATGGGGAACTTGCTAATATATATTCTATCAAACATCCTGATTCGGTTGCATGTTATGTCAAATTGCATGATTCAGGTGTGTAAACAATGAGTGACACAATTTATTGAAAAGCTTTAAGTCTGCCATGTTCATTCTTGATTTACTAAAGAATTCATAAAGCAATGTTGATATATGTTTTTGTTTCATCATTACTATGTTTACCTCATTGTTTATTGCACATCTGATTGCTTATTAATTAATCTCTTTTCTAGGGCATAAAAATTTTCAGGTAAAAGGTTTATATATCGATGCTCTCTATATTCAGAACTTGCCGTGCCCATGGAAGAATCAACCGTAAGTTTTCGCATGACACATCTCTTTTGCTCTTATACGATAACATCGTTATGTTATCAGTCATAAATGGAAATTTCTATGTTTCTTGCAACTTACATGTCATCTCCTTACCACATTGAGTTGAATCTGTCTGGGAAGGAAGCAGAAGTCAAGAAGGTCGAAGGTACCCATATGGCCCCCAAAAAGAAGTCTCAAGTTTTACGCAATGGCACTTCTTCTTAAAAGGTGTAGATTGAGAGGGTTGAAGAAAAGTTTTCACCTGTCTTTGGGTGTTTTTTGTTATCAGTCAAATTAGTTTTTATAATTTTGTAGATTTTTTAATACTGAAGTTAAAATCTTGCCTTTATAGTTGAAGTTGTATAATTCTGAATTCATAGAATATTTGGGCATCATATATTTTTCTTTTTTACTCGTATTTTGTCAGAAATTATGTGTGAGATCATTATCCGTTGATCAGACTTCAAAGCACGGCATCCTAAAACATGCTCAAATCCAGATGCCAAGCTTTAGACTCTCATGAATGTACAAAACTTTTGTACACCTCCTAATAGTGTAACCAAAGTTTTTGATATCTAATCTTTGGAGGGAGGAAAACCAAATCTAATACACCATCTCTTTTGAGAGTAATACGTGTTCTGCATAATAGACATAAAAACTGAAAGTTAAAGGAAGAACTAAACTTTTTTAGGTTATACATGTGTATTTAACCAAAACGTACCCCCAAGGTTCCTACCTTTCAAGGTATATTGGTTCAAAAATCCACTAATTCAGTGATTTCTAGATTCATGATCTGGACCTTTAAACCTTTAATTTTATACGTAGTGGTAATAGTTTCAGGGATTTAAATTACAATACTTTATGCCTAATTATCTTAGAGTACTTGATAATTATGGTCTTTGACAATTGTATTATAAATGTATTCTAGTTTCTCATAAGAACGCCCTACAATGCATTCATGGAGATTGATTAATTAATGAAAAGGCCCATCAACAGAACAAAGCGATGTTGTAAAATATATTATTCACTACATCATCGCCAGTCTAATAAAAAGCAAAGGAAAGACTTCGCATCAAGTTTAGGAAAAAGGCTATTTTAACAACAACAAAAGACGGTCGCATCCATAGACCGTGAAGGTCGCCAACAAGAACAACAACCCAGAACATATCCTAGTTAAATTAAAAAAAAAGCCTCATATAGGGGCTTACACTTCCAATAGAGGGGCTTTTCAAGGTTTTAGGGTATCTCAATAGTTTGTTAGGGGTATCCTATAACAATAGCAAATGTCTACATTACCCTTTCAACTCTCCTTCTCCATTTCAACTCTTTTTCTCCCTATTTTCTTCTCCAACGAAATTCCTCATTGATTAATCGACGGTTTGAAGATGAAGAATCCTACTAAAGGTACATAAGGTATCAATGATGACGATCAAAATCAATCAACCCAACCGAATCAAGAAATTGAAGAAGAAATCGGTGGTGAAGGCGTTGAAACTCCTCAAAAAGAACACATGGTGTATATGAGGTATGATTCGACAAGAACCCTTTTTTTTTTCCTCCTTTTTGTGATTGATATCTTGTTTGATTAATTGATTTGAAAAAAAAAAGTTTTCATAAACTTTTACGGTTGAGTTTCTTTTCAAACCCAATCGTAAATCCATGTTTAGAAGAAATTACGGTTGGATTCTCAAACGTACTGGTTTTTCTTTGATTTTACGGTTAGGTTTTTACAATTTCCGACTGTAAATTTACAAAATGAAGATGAAGATGACATTTTACGTTTGGATTTTTCAAACGTAAGTGTTTTACGTGTATGTTCGATTTTCAATTTCCAACCGTAAATTTCACTGATAGCTAAAAATTGTTTAACTTTTTACGTTGGTTTTTTTCAACCGTAATTTTATTTTATGGTTACGTTTCAAAGTTATTTTCCAACCGTAAAATTCCACGGGTGTTCAAAATCTTCAGAGGATTTTTTTACGTTTGGTTTTTCGAGCCGTAAAATGTTTCACATAGAAATGCTACGATTGGGTTTTCTCCATTTTTAAACCAGTTACAGTTAGGTATTCATCAAAATCTAACCGTAAATATGTCTTACAGTTGGGTTCGAGGTGAAAACCCAACCGTAAACTTGCCTGAATCACTTTTTTTAACGTATTTTAAGTAATTTTGAGCAAGAAAAAGACCAAGAGTTTAAGTTAGAGATATACCTAATTACTCTTGGACATTGAATCTTCACTTTGACGGTTTGTTTCTTCATTTGGTTGAGTTGATCAAAATCTAGGGTTTTTGCAAAAACCTCCAGAAAATTCTCTATTTTTACTTGTTTTTTTTTCCTATAAAAAAACATATAGAAATTTATCTTGACATGGTTTGATTTCATTAAATATAAAATTATTTCATTAGCCTAATCTACTAACTAATTAGATTAATTAAATATAACATTATTCTATTTTACTAATTATAGTTAGATTAATTACTAGTAATTAAATATAAATAATTTAGTTATTATGAATAGATATAGGGTTTTTAAATTGGATAACTAATAGTTATATTTTGTCCTACTCCTCCTATAAAAGAGTCCTTCTATGAATCCATAAGCCGAACCAGAGAAAAGTAAGAACGATCGCGATATATACGAAAACACATCTTTCCTTTCCTCTCTCTTTTCACTCGTTCTACAAACAGCACCCCTATTTCTCTTCGCTTGCAGATTTTAAGTTGAAAAATCCATCGTGATTATTAGTCAAAATCCATAATAAAATTACTGTTTTTACTGTTTTCACTATTATCTATCTAGTTGTGGATTGGAGGAGGAGGAGGAGGATGTTTTATTTGTGTGGAGCCTGATAGTGTACGACCCGGTTTTACACTTAATCCGATCCGATTGATGGACTGTTGGAAAATTAAATGAGATTTTTGAGAGGTTCGTTTATGGAACAGAGGCCCGGCACAAATTTTTTAAGTAATCTATATATATATATGGAGTTGCAATTTTTTTATTATTATTATCGTTGTATTCCTCTAAAACAATCGCAGCCGCTCTTTGGACTTGGATATACCGAATAAATCTTATATATTTTTATTTTCGTTTTATTTTCTTTATAGCATCGATCATACTCCCTTCGATGGGTATATCTCTCATGAATAAAGAAAACAAATAGAAACTTAGGAGTTTTATATCTAATCTGCATCCGTGAAGTATTATTTCATGTTTTTTTAATAAGATTTTCATATCTAATCTGTGTATTTTGATTTTCGGTGTGTTTTTGTTTCTTTTTCGAATTTACAGTATCATCAGGGAGGACATCACTTCCTTTTTTATTGAATTTTTCCGCAACCTACTCGATTTTGTATCTGATGAGACAGAACCTCATTCTTCTGATTCTATGGTGGATAAACCTGACTCTTCTGATTCTATGGAGGAAAAACCTGATTCTGATTCTGTAGAGGAAAAACCTGATTCCGATTCTGTAGAGGATGACCATGATGAAAAGGCTATGGTTGTTGAAGATGATGAAAAGGCTATGGTTGTTGACGATGATGAAAATGGTACGCTTGTCGCCGATGAAGACTGATGATGATGTAAGTAACCTTGTATATCATTAGTTAATATTTTACTTAAACAATTTATTTAGAGGTCATTTCGACATCACATTTAGTTTTAATGGGACAATGTATGAATTATGAACTTGATTATGGCATGTGGTTAGTGGTAGTTATAACATGAAAAAATCGGTCCATGCTTGGGCTAGGTAGTGCTCTAACACGATAGTGGTAGTAATTAATTAGTGTCCTGTGACATAAGATACTAAACTTCTACTATATATCTATAATGTCATCTTTGATTAACAATGATTTCCGGACTTGACCATCTTAACTCTTGGTCTACTTCTTTTATGTATAATGAAGTTTAAACTTGAAGGTTGTGGTTAGTATAGTTACCTTGGTGAATTGTGTTCTTTGGAAAAGGCTATGCTTGTTCACTAAACTTGAAGTTACAAGGTTACCTTAATATGCTAGAGGTACACGTTTCTGATTTTTAGCTCCTGTCCACTAAAATAAATTTCATCTGTTTGCCTTTTCATGCCTGTTATTGAAGAAAACTGTACCTTGCTCGTTAGACATTCACTTGGCCTTTTCTTTTAAAGTTGGAGCAGCCCCAAGCCTTTTTTTGTCCATCATACATTACAAATTTTACTCCTGTGCTGTTCTGTGGGTGGTGGGAGCAAAATATATATGTTCATTTGCAGTGTCATCTTAGTTTGTTCTTGTGAATAGTACTAACACTTACTTCTAGTCTTGTAGTTGCCTGTTGAAGCACTGCATAGTCACTTTGTTTTTGAGATTTTAGATCATTTCTTTGGAACTGCGAAAAGCTAAAATATACTTGTGCGGATTTATGTTTATGTAAAAGACTAGCAGACTTTTATCGTGCTTAGACACTTGATTTACTCTGCTAAATTGTAATGGTGCAATCCCTTTTTCTCTGCTAAATTGTAATGGTGCAATCTCGTTTGCAGATTGAAGGACCCTGGTATAGTGATCGCAATGATGTTAAATTGATTGGCTATATGCTTGTAGGATTTTTCATGGAGAAAGTCAAATTATCCTTGGTTAAACAAGCAATAGCTTCCTATGTAAGTAACCCTTGTTGGCTTTTTATGGTGTAGCTTCATTTGACGTACACTATACTGTTTATACTTCTGCATGTAACACAGTAGAATCCGAAGAATAGTGGAACTATGATGTTTATTTCTTGTTTATTATCATGAATGTTTATTGTGAAGAACATTTGCTTCTTTTGTTTTTCTTTACTGAAGGATTGATAAACATGTCTTAGGTTGCTAAAAAGAATGAGTTGGCAGACCTTCACAAGCGCCGCAAGCTTCTTTCGCATCAGTCAGATTATCCACTTTCCCAGACTGAGGTTGGTGACAGGGCTATTCTTAAGGCTGTTGTCAATGACATTGCAAAGAAAACCGCAGAAAAGGTGAGGTCGTTTGTTGTTGATGAATATATTGAGGCTAAGAAGAAGAGATGGATGGCTTTGTGTGGTACGCAAAACATTGACAAACTTATAAAGATTTCTCGTTCCAAAAAATGTCCTTTTTTTAATTAATGTCAGTGGTTTTCACGAGAAAGAGGTAGGGGAAGCAGGGTTTGGAGTAATTATTCGTGAATTTCAAGGTAATCCTCTTGCTGTCTATTCTGATCACATTTCTGATAAAGAAAATCAAGTTTCATCGTTTTACCACGAGCTTCAGGGAGTGAATAAAGGTTTAGAGCTTGCATTAAACCTTGAGTATTTTATGATATTTAGCATGCGATCAGATATTGGGTTTCTTGTTATGAGCTGCCAAGCTTACGAGAAACGATGTCGATGTGATTCTTTGGGCCTAAAACCAGTACAAAGTCGTTGTGAGAGATGTGTATATTTTTGTCAAGAAGCAGAAATGGACAACACAGAGATAGAGAAGATCTACCATCTCCTTATTGAAGGTAATGGATAAACTCCTTAAACTGGATAGAACGAAAGTCTCTGTTATGAGCGAAAGCAGTTTTAATACTGGATCTGCGTCTTATTTGGCAAAACTGAAAGAAAACAAGGGGGAGATAGAATTAAGTCATCTGGAACGTCATCCTGAACTACGAGAGATTCTATTCAGGGAAGCAAGTGGAGAGCTTGGAACAACTGTATTCTCGATTTCGTTGTTTTGCTAAGCATTATCCTGCTTAGAGAAAGTGGTGATATGAATGAATTTTTGAAGTTTTATTCGTTTCTTCACAACAGGTAGCTGACATCTTCACTAAAGGTCGCCGACTGTTCTTCATTTTCAATCCAAGCTTCTTCATTGTTCCCATGTCTTGCTTGGAATAGTTTGTCGAGTCTGTTAACTAGTTTTGGTTTTTTAGTTGGTTAAAAGTTAGAGAATCTTACAGATCCTGTTATAGTTGTTACAGGTAGGACTAGTGTGTCGAGTCTGTTAGTTGTGCAAGCTATCATTTGTCCTTTTTTCTGTAAATAGCACTTGGTTATTTCTCTGTAAGCAACTTTCCATTTCTAATGCAATAATCTTTCTCTCAATCAAATTGAATGCATTGATGAAGTCAATAACAGATATACTAGAGGTACACGTTTCTGATTTTTAGCTTCTGTCCACTAAAATAAATTTCATCTGATTGCCTTTTCTTGTTCTCTCTTTATAACGTGCGGGAATTTCATGCCACTTATTGAAGAAAACTGTACCTTGCTCATTAGACATTCACTTGACCTTTTCTATTAAAGTTGGAGCAGCCCCAAGCCTTTTTTTCTCCGTCATACATTACAAATTTTACTCGCGTGCTGTTCTGTGGATGGTGGGAGCACATTTATATGTTCATTTGCAGTGCCATCTTAGCTTGTTCTTGTGAATAGTACTAACACTTCTTCTAGTCTTGCAGTTGCCTGTTGAAGCACTGCATTAGTCACGTTGTTGAAGCGCTGGGAATGATGTAGTGGTTCAAAGATGCAATGGAGGTTGGAAATCCTGAAGTCTTACTTGTAGCTTTGAAGCTGCTAGAACAGATTTCTTCAGACAATGATATATTTGGTGGTCTTTTGCCATATTCATTTTGCCTAACAAGATGTTTACCACTGGCCATCTTAACTCTCTTGTTTTATGCTTTTAAGGTATACTAAAAGCTTATCCTGCAAGAGTATTGAATATATAAGCATAGCTGCTAATTCAGGTGCCTGGGGAAAAACCATTTGAAATCGTCAGTCTTGACCTTATTTCGTGATTATTTTTGTAGGATTCAACAACCTTTTGTCAGCCTTTAATAAACGTACTCCTCCCAGATTCAACAGCACAAGAGGAAGATGAGGATTCAGGTTCAAGTTCCAGCAAAAAACGTAAAAAGGAGTCGCAAGTCTAGTTCTTCAGAGGAAAAGGTTGCGAAGAACATTCGATGTTTTTGCAAAATTGTTGTATCTCTGCTTCTATCTTCCCATGATCAAAAACAGTTGGCCTTTAACACTCTGCTTCTTCCCCTACCAAGGTTACCTGCATCGTATGTCCAAATTGTTTTCTCTCATAAGCTAGTCCATTACGCTATGGATATCCTATCTTCCAATGAAGCCTGGCTATATAAGGCTGTGCTACATTTTCTGAAGGAGATCGCTGATTGGGTAAGGAATGATAATGATCGCCCGAATCGCAGTAACTGTTGCTGTACAGAAACACATCAATGGAAGATTGATTGCATAACCAGAATAAAAACAGTCAAAGAATCAGTCCGAGAGTTCAGTACAGAATCTGTTTGTATGGTATTCGTCCAAAATTTGGTTAGCATATTTGTGGATACTGATTCTACCCTAAGGGATAGCATCAGAAGAACCTTCTCTCAGAGCCAAACTACACATGACAAACCTGACATGGTCTCAATAGAGGATACATTGAAGATTATAAGAAGAAAGAGTAGTAATATAGGTAAAATTCTAGTATATTCTTCGTTGACTTGTCTAACATTCTTCTAGACTTGAGGAGCTTTTATTCCTGCTTACTTTAATCATTTTGATACATGTCAGGTTTCCCAACCCTCGTGGTTTGAGTGGCAGAAGATGGAAAATCATCCCGATGATCATCGCATGGCAATGGGGATGAGTTCACCTCAGAAGGGTATCGTGTATCAAAAGAATTGAACCTACATCCTCAGAATCTGAAGTAATTCTCGGCTTTGGTGGAATTGATACTGTCAATGATGGCACAAGTAAGCAAGTCTTTATTTCTTACCATTTTTACTGATTTTGTAATACCAAGCTGTTAAGACTTTCATGGAGAGCTTCGGAGAGAGTCTGCACTACTTTAATGCTTGCCAGTCACCTTCTCTAAACGAAAAAAAAGTGAAACTTTTCTAATAGAGCTTGAAGAGCTATTGTGTATGTCTGCATGTATCTCATATGGGTGCTTGAAGAGCTATTGTGTATGCCACCATTAGAGCAACATTTCCTCTGTTGGTGGGGCCTTTTCCTTTATTCTCCCTCAGGCTTGAGTTACTACTCCCAATTCTAGCCCTGATAGTCGCCTGGTCTGCCCACATCACCTCCCACAGACATACTGTTTGCTCAAATGTAAGCTCTCGTCTGAAAAGAACTACCACCATCATGTAGACAAAAAAGCAGTCTTCAGCCTGCACCTTCTCTAGATGTCTGTAGTCTGTAGAGATGAGAGTCTTTCAACTTAATAATCTTCGCAACAGTGTTTAACTGCCTTCTGATTCTGACTTCGTCGAGCTTGAAGTTGTGCTTGGCTTTCTTCATGAATCCCACAATGTACCAAAAAGCCTCACACAATCCTCGTTCTACAATGGCAGCTATATGAGACAAAAGGTTGCTCATTCCGGACAATGCCCAATCTCGTTCAAGTACTGCAACTAGGCAAGCTGCATGAAAGACTCTACAGTGTTCCAGGTGGGCATAGTCCTTCAACGCCACTGCCCTTGGACACAGCAGCCTGGATTGGAGAGTAAACAATTCATTCTCCATTGGTCCTCACAGCATCCAGTCGAATGATTCCCTGCCATGTCTCGAAGTCTTCACCTCTGTGGACTTTAGAACGGCCTGCTTTGGAGGGTGAAGATTTTCCTTTAGTGGGCTTGTCAGGATCATTTCCATCACTACTTTCAATAGCAGCAGAAGTCTGCCTACTCCCAGGTTCTTCAATAGAATCTGAGTCAGATGATTCTGTATCAGCTACAGAGGCATCAACACTTGTGATTC
The DNA here is from genome assembly GCA_023531435.1 of Papaver californicum. Lineage (NCBI taxonomy): Eukaryota > Viridiplantae > Streptophyta > Magnoliopsida > Ranunculales > Papaveraceae > Papaver > Papaver californicum. The sequence continues at coordinate 277,470 of JAJJMC010031826.1, forward strand.
CACTTTCGTTGTTGTCTGAGTAGGCACAATGAGGGGATTGATCATGAACCTTGTCATGTGAGTCCTCACAATCTGGGCTTTCTTTAACTGCAGAGGAGGATCCCTCTAAAAACTTGCAATCCGGGGTACACCGTACTCCCAAACCCATGGAACCCACGGTTTAGGGGTGTTAACGGTCCGGTTCTGCTTGATCACCGACTAACCGGTACTGAATCCCCAAGATATTGCCAAATTTTAGCTTAGCCTTAGAGGTATTAGAAATAGTAACCAGCAACTACTTTCCTTTTCTTATTAGACCTCATGCCTATAGATATATGCCCTTGTTTTGTTTCAACTCTCACAAATCAATTGGTTCAAGAGAGGCTATTATTATTGAAAACACACCAGACAAGGAATTTAATGGGTATTGCTGCTGCTGCTACTAAGTCAGATATGGAATTGATTGCTTGGTTTGTGAAGAGAGGTAAGAAACTAAGCGAGTTGCTGTTAACGGACCAAAGTGGAAGAAAACAACATTCATTCGAAAGATTGGAAGATGTTATTGCAGCAACAACAACTACAACGGAATAAGGAATAATCGCAGACGAATGTATGATGCACAAAGTTATGCTCTTAACTTTGATGATAATGGTAAGTAATGATGAAACAAGAAGCTTTTGATCAAGTTCATAACCACTAGCGGCGGGCAGCGGAGGAATTTGAGTTGAACCTTATTGTGGTGGTGTAATGTCGTTTTACTGGTGTTAAATTTTATTAACATTTTTTTGTATATTGCAAAATTGAAATTTACTTTTTATATATAGAACGAGCACTTAAAATTTTACATATAGAATTTACCTTTTACTAACACTGTCCATAGTACTAGTCTGAATTTTGTCAGAAAATAGCAGTTAAAATAAACAAGTCTTTGAAAAACATTAAAATCAAATCTAGCATTGATGTTAACATGTACAATATTCATTTTTCCTTCATCTGAGTCTTTTCTTAAGAAAGGGAGAGAGATGGGTTTCACAGCAAATAAATTACAAATACAAGACTGTCAAAGATACCACTGGCCATAACATGGCACACCTCACAAAAAATCTAAAAGCGGGTGGCTACTTCTACTAGACAAAGTTGTTTGGGCATGTTTTTCGTTTAATCCCCCAGTAGGACCTATAAACAAGAAAACTGCATCACCACTTTTGACCATGTTTCTTGAAGCGGATTCTCCGTCTCAGTCCTTTGTCCCTTGTCACATTCTGTCAATAGATTCAGATGAGTATAATGAGCGCCAACATTATCACATAACATAAAGTAGAGATGATAATTTTCTGTGTAGAATAAAAATGGAGTTATGTTACCAAGTCTTCAACAACAACATGCATCACAAGTTCTAAGATCCCACCACCAAACTAGATATATATATATATACAGACTGTGGATTAAACATTCGGTCCCAGCCCCTGATATTAATTATAGCACGACAAAATACAGCTAAAAACAGATGCTGGCTAGGGGCACAAATCCTATATGCTTAGCCTAAAATAGTTGCATTCAATGAACACAGGCTTCCGATGCAAACATCGAATGTGGCCCACTCTATCTGTTATAAAGGCAGCATATTCCTTCAAGGGCCCACCAAACCTGCCGATAATCAGTAGCCAATGCAGTGACACTACTGCTCGTATGTTACACCAACTCATCTTAACCTAGGCAACAGTTACTTGAATATTGGCACTCGGGGTGGCTTTAATACCAAATATCAAAGCAGGTTCTCAACAAGTGCGGTACAGATGTAGTTACTGATAACATTGAAGAGTCAGGTGATTAACCTCTAGAATAGTTACAAATCTCAGGTACAAATGTGGTATAGCCTAAAAACTTGGCTTCCTAGCCCAGATTATAAACGGATTTGAAACTTCAAGTAAAAACCCTTCAGATAAGAATGTAAATGGTACACAAGAGGGCACATACCTAGTTATCATAGAAGCGGGAACGGCGCCTTTGAAACCTGTGACATAAAAATAATAGTGAAGGTATCAACAACATGAGAATGAAAATATTAAGTAAAAGGAGGTCCTGCACTGAGTGTCCGAACAGATTCATCTGCCAATATACCGAGGATTTGGTTCCTCTGGTCCATGGATCTTACAAAGGAGATTATTCAATCAACAAATTTACCCATAAATACTAAATACTTATACGAACCGAATATCTACTGACAGAAAATTGAAATGCTTCGTCGCCTTCAGCTTAACTGTTTAATGGACTTTTTTCTCACTTGTTATATATCAAGATTTAAGACTGTACAGTGATTTAATACTCGTGAAGTAAGACGGAAAAAAAAATATTAAAAAAATCGAGGCTGTCGTATATGAAATGAAATACATTTTACATGTACAATATGCATATAATAAAGCAGACATTAAGAATAACCAGAATTTATTCAATTTTGATCATATATATTGCGCTGTTTAGAAAATGAAAAATCCAAGACATGAGTAAGGAACTGCCTTCAAGATTCAGTGTTTATAACAATTTATGATATCACAAAATACTATGACATCCATGTATCAGATTGCTTGAAATGTTTCTCCAAATCTTGCCACCTCGTCTCCTAATCAGATATAGCAACAATTGCGAAAAAAATTGATGATGGAACAAAACAGCAAAGTGAGGACCCTTGTTCCATTATTTTTCACAAGATAAACACGCTGAATAAACAAATATTTACAGCAAAGAAAGTAAAACTTCGAAAAGTAGTAAGAAGTAACATGACAATGATTCAATTGAAGGGAAAAACTAACGCTTGAACACGAAAAATTTCATAACATGGGGAAGCTTCCAAAAAGCATGCTTCACTGACCTGCGGTGACTAGCGTTGCCCCTGCTGGTGTCAGTTACTCTACCCATGTACTCGTCATCAGTCTCATCAGCTCTATACTCCCCGATTTCAACAGATGTCACAGACCCATCATCAGAAGTCGAAGCTTCATAGCTAGAACGTCGACGTCCTCTCCTTGTTTCACTGACTCTTGCCCTTCTTCGATTTCTTGATGCCCTAAAATTATCAAATACCTGATATAATATACATGAGGTCCACCAGTTCCCATCATCCCCAGGGAAGTCTTCATACTCATCTCGGTTATCATCGTCACCATACTCGATAACATAGTCCCCAAGAACTACCCCATGTGGTACCTCTGAATGGATTGTACTTAGAACATCAATAATTTCAGAAGACTGCTGAAAGTTTTCCCAATCAAGTTGCCGAGCAGGGTCTATCTTGGATGGACAAGCATGAGGATGTTCGATCTTGGCATGCTTCTGAAGCTCGGGATAGTTGCCAACAAATGCACAATTATCCTGATCGCAACATCTTTTCTTTTTGTTCAAATGAAGACGAACTTCATCAAGCACTACCCATCCTGTAACTTCCCCTCTACACAGGGGGCAAGCGGGACGATCTTTTTCTTTCAATTCCATTGGTTGCGCGGTTTCAACTGACGCTGCATCTGGTGTTGATGGATCTTTTTCCAACACTGGGATACCAAATGCACTTTTAAAGCGATCGAGACAGTTTGAATGAGTATGGTCAGTATCACACATGAATGGGCGACATCCATTCCCATAAGAGGTGCATTGGAGGAGGACTCCATTGTGTGGAAAATCCAAACATATTGGGCAAATTACATCTTCCCAATTCGGAACCAAGCTAGCAAGTTCCGACTTTGATGTGATGGGCAGGAGCTTGCTCCCATGAGAAATACCAGAGGCCATGAAGAGTATGTCTATAGAAAAATAGTCATCATCGGTCTTGTGCAGTTTATCCAGTTCCCTTGTAGTTCCAAGATCAAAGGCTGTCCAGCTAAGTTACATGCGTAATATAAAATCTGAATAAAAGGGGTCCAAAGTACCTCACCTGCACATAATAAATAGTTTTAGAAACAACACAGAAGATTTGCTCAAAATAAACGGCAACAACCTAATGAAGCAAACCACGTAATGAGTTACGCAATAGCGTGCAGTGCTTAGACCGCACAAAGTTGCAATAAATCAAAGTAAACCAAAATCGAAGTGCAAACTTACTAGTACCTAAAACATGAAACAAAAGGATATTTTATGTTGTTACTAGTACCTAACCCATAAAACAAACAACACTGCATTTAAGGCCTAAATGAGAAGCTGGAAATCTAAATTCCAACAATTAGAAAAAGTGTGGCAAGGAAACACCACCATCCCCCGTAATTCCTTTTCGATATTCCGCAAATGACTTTGCATGTAAGTAAGAAGTGTATACAGTCAAATAGTAACAAAAGAAAAAAAATCAAACCGAAAGATATAATCATGTTGAAAATTCCCAATGATTCCACTATTACACCTTACGTTCCAATTTCCAAAAAATCAATTCAGCTGAATGTTTTCATTTGCTGAAAAATAAACATGCTCCAACACGAACTATAACCATATCATCAACCGAGACAAACCCAGACGACGGCTCTTCTCTAATTGCCGAATCTAAAACAATAAAGATGGGGCATTTGAAATATTGAATCCCCACAATTACAATACCCACAAACTTAAATTTCAGTACTTTGATGAATACTGCATGTTAGTGTATCCAAATAGTGATGGTTTCATGTATCGAACTGATCTGCTCAGTCAAATTATCCTCCTTTCAAGCTTCTTCTTTTTTTAATGGATTCTAGTGAATGAATAAATCAAACAATTTCAAAAGTCCACCCACTAAAATTAAATCAAGGGGCCCCATAAATCAATTATATATCATGATTTAGAGTTTCATATAAATCAATCAAATTAGTTAGTGATATAATAAGAATCATCCATAAAAAATAAAATGAGAAAAATGAGAAATGAATGATTTTTTATCACTGAAATTGAAAATTAAACAAAGAAATCGAACCTCAATCTGTTCTTCTTCTTCTTCCAGAGAATCGAACCTGAGAGGGAGAGAAAGTAAACCCTAAGAAAGAGACGGGGAGAGAGAGAGATAGAGAGAGAGAGAGGAGGAAATCGTTGTTGTTGTTAAGGTCTTAGTTGAGTGCTTCTTGAGCTTCTGCTAACATATGACTCGGACTTCTGAGTACTGATATTATATTCCGCGGATCACCACTACGAATATTTGCAGGGTTGGGGATTTGACAAAGTCGTGATGGGGGTGCACGCGTGTGCACGTCATATGTAAGAATTTTACGGAGTGTTTGTTTGTTTCTAACTTTCACTGATTTGTCTGAATTTAACTTACTATTAAGAGCAATTGTAGTGGGATGGATATTTTGGCTAATTTATCAAATGTCATCCCACAGTGAGATGGACAAACATAAAAACTTACTTGATAAATGAGTATTTGTAGATGTTTGCTAAGCAAGGCTTATGTTGAGTCGATTGAATCATGTTGAGCAGCTCGTCCTAGGTAAGGCCGATCATCGTCTCATGTTGAGACGATCGACTCAACATAGGCCGACCAAATTAGTATTAATATTAAATTTAGTTAAGTTAGTTATTTTAATTTATTATATATATATTGATTTTAAAATAGAAAGCGGGTCAATTAACTAAAAATTATTTATTTATATAAAAAAACGGACCCATTAGTCAAAAGAAATATTTGTTTATATAAAAATTGGATTCACTTGGCTAATTTTCTAATTTTTCCACTGCCAAAAACCGACGTGGCTTGACATATTGGCTAAAATATCAATGTCTACTGGAGTTGCTCTAAGTTTGCTCAAAAGTTTATTAAATTATAAGGTTAAATATGTGTCTGATGAGTCGGCATGAAATATTTTGAGTCGGTTGTATGAACCGAATCAGACCTCAAATTAACTACAAAAAACAAATAAATAAATAAATAAATTAATATTTGACTAATATCGAATCGGACACCGAACCAGATTCAAATTTCAAATAAGACCAAGCAAACAAAGTACAAGTACACTGTTAATTTATAATCTAATTTTATTTGGTTAAGCAACCAACAATAGAATTCATTATAACATATCTACTAATATTAGATCAAAAGATTAAACTAGAATGTCGTGCAGATATTCGTTAAAAATTATACACAGAAGCAAAATTTACATGTAGACACTCTGATTTTCCAATCTTTGAGCAAAAAAATTAATCAGGATGAATATGGGCTAGTTAGAAATTTAATTATTCGCCACCTGCGCCCAAACAACTATCCAATAACATATTTATATCATCTTTTGATTCAGTAAAGTAGTTTTTGTTGATAATGTGATTGAATTGAACGGTTCACAATATTTATATTATAAAAAGATATAGTGTTTGTCCAGGACTAAGAAAAGCTATCAAACGGCTAGGGATGATTCGTGGGTCTCATCCGACGTTCAATATTGTCTAGATGTTTTTTTTTTCATCCTACGACCTGCAAATTTTGAGTAATATTACGTGTGTAGTTGTGGGTGAACGAAATAGGGGCAGGTGACGTTCTTGGATTTTTTTTAATCTATTTTCCTCCTTCAGCCGAGAGGTTTCTTCTTCTATTTTTCTACATACTGATTTCTTATTTGGTTCTCCTGCACTGTTTACACCACCAGGTCCACCACCACCACCGCCAGAATCTATACCTTCATCTACTTCTTCATCTCGAATAACAGTGATTCAAAGTGAACACTATCTTCGTCTTCACTATCGTGCGTTCCTTCACAGTTTAGCACCATTATTGTGAGAGAATAAATTCTGAGGTACGCGTGTCAAAAAACTAGTGGAAAAGTAACGAGCTACGATGAGACGAGAAACACTAGAACAAAGCCTTTTAAAGCATTGAATCGACATCTGCAAACTCGATAAAGTTTGAACTTGACAGCATTAATGCATGACCGACACATAAGTTGCGGGAAAGTAAGGCACACTGATCAAGACAGATAGCTTTAACTGCTCGACTGACAACAGGTTGCGAGAAAGCATGACTCAATAAAGAGTAATAATGAGTATTGATGCATGACTGACACGTATCGACTTTACAAGCTGCGGAACAAAAAGAACTAAAGCATGACTATTCACTTTAAAGAGCTACGTGTCAAACATGTCATGATTCAAATAAGACCGCAACAGTCATCCCAATCCAAAAAACAATAACTTAACTACAAGACCGCAGAAGACCTGCGGGATAACCAGTGAAAAATTACGAGAAGCAAACAGTACGCATGCTAAGACTTGCAGGAGGAACAATCAGGCCTTGCGGAAATTGCAAATAAGCTTTGCGGGACTACATACCGTACCAAGAATGGATAAGAATAAATAGGTGGAAATGTAGATTGGTGGGATCCATCAAATTGGCTATAAATACCAAGCTCATAAATAGGAAAAGGGTTGGAGAGCGGGGGAGAAATTATACGGAAGACATTGAAGTGATAGCAAAGAGTTTAGGTATGAATTTATGTAAAATTTTAAGTTCAGCTTACGATGATTATTATGTTCATGATTTTATGACATATCAATTATTTGTTGAATTTTATGATAATGTATAATAAAAGGAATACAAATCTTTTTTACCCGTGGATGTAGACAGTCTGACTGTTGAACCACGTTAAATGTTTGAGTCAATTCATTTTAAGTTGATTGATCAATTCTCATTGTTTAAATGATCATGGGAGTTGATTTCACGATAAGATATCATAATATACCATGGTTTAAAATACTTTTGGTTGTGATCCAAAGATGCCAGATTTTTGGTCATCACAATTATTTTAGATTAGGCTGCACAAATGATGATAAGATCGTCATCATCAACCATCCATTTAGTTTCATCGTGTTTATTTTCAACAATCCATCTTGGTATCGTCGATCGTAGATATAAAATATCCAATTTCACATCACCGGATCATTGCACGTTTTTAATGTCGGAATTTCTAACACTTTTTGCATCACCGGACTGTCGAATCGTCGAAGAAGATTAAAAGGTTAAAATGACATACAAAATCCGAAAGTAGGATTCATAATATCTATAACTCATCAATCAATCAAACAAACAAGAATAGAGTATGATGCAAACATTGAAAGTGAGTCCACTAATTAAAGTGGTATGCCGCTGTACTTTTGATTGAGTTAAATTATCAACAACCATACCAACAACAACACCACCATTCTTAAACACATTGAAAGGAAGTTAAAGCTTTATGATGTTTAAATGAAAATACACATAACGACAGTTGCCTATTGTTATCCATTCCTCCTTCATTTTCTTTTCATGAACACACAAAAAAACTCCTATATAACTGAAAAATGGTACTAGCGATTGATTGCCGAAATCAAATTTACATAATTCCTTCGTCCATTTGATTCAACTTGAGGATTGAGCAAGTCCTTGCATCTTCATCATATTTTTGTTGATTTCAGTTGATCATGAAGGGATTTGCTAGGTAAGAAGAGATTTTGGTGATAGTAATAAAATTTTGTTAAGATTTCAAAAATTAAAACCTAGGATTTCATATATTTGGGGGGTTTTAAATATACTGTTTAAGTTTTGGATATCATATATTTGGTGTTTTTAGAAAATATTGTTTGAGTTTAATGATTGTTGTGTTATCTTGCTAAGAAATACTAATTTATCAATTTCTTATGTGATGTTTAGGATTTTTTTATTCGTTGTTGTTTCGAATTATTAAGTTACACTCTTTTATATGGGTTGAATTGCTTAGTTTGTTTGTTTCTGCAATTTTGGCTTTTTGCAAATTCTTGGGTAATTCAATTCTGTTTTTGTAGATTAGTTAACAACCTGGGGACAATGGCATTCAATATGCAGAAAAAAAGTTAGCTTTTACAGTGCCTTCATTAGTTCCTTACACATGCTACTAAAGGCCTATTGTTTGCATACAATTGAGTTTCCGTTTTAAAATTAGGACAAAACAATCTAAGAGTTTTGATCTTTGGTATTTAGCAGTGAGACATGCAAGAGATGTTATTGGTGCAGTTCAAAATCACAGGATCCTCTATATTCTTTGCAAAAAACACTCATTGTTGATTATTTTTGTTGGAGTCGTATAGGAGATGGGACATGATGAGGTTCTTTGAGAATAATATTTCTCTCCGTGACATCTTGAAATCCTAGAATGCAATAATAAATATGAATTTGAGCTATCATTAATCCGGCTCAGATATAGTAGATTTGTGAAAAAAATTTTTTTGTTGATTTCAAGTTTTAAGTTTGATTTGGTTTGTATTGAGATTATTGTTATCTTTTATTTGGTTTGTCAATTGTAATCAATAGGGTGAAAGGATCAATAGAAAATCAGGAAAAGGATTCACCAATGACTGTTTGAAAACAGCCCAAGAAGTTGAACTACTGCCGTATACATGAGTGAGTGAATGGTGAAGATTGCAGTGGTAATTCAGAAATCGTGAAGAATTAGAAGATGGGTTTGCATTAGATTGAAATTCAAAAAGAGTTTTTGGCGAGAAATCAGGAAAGAAGATGTAGTTTTGCCACCATTGAATGGATCTGCTGCCGTTGATTTCAGTGATGGATGAAGTAGATTGAAGCCGTGTTTTAGAATGTGTATGGGATTAGGAATATTTGTTTACTATCTTTTTGTCTCTGTTCAAGTGTGGGATATGAAGTTTGGAGTCGGATTCGAAGCTGAGATTATGGGTGAAACTGTAACTGCTAACATTATTTCTAACGACAAACATTGAATAGATGGTGGTGTTATTCGAGAGGTTGAGAATATGTGATGGGTTATGGTGGTAGAATTCGTTAGAGGATGCTAATTAAAATAGACACATTGTTTGTTAAAGGACAATCACATGTCTCTCTTGGAGTGAGGGATGCTGGTACAAATCGAGATACGTTAGAGGATGATAAGTTATGCTCCTGTTGCGGAGAATGTTGCAGAACTATAATAGTTTGATGCTCATTTTTTGTCGTTCTACTGTAGGTATATGGTCTTTTACATGATTATTGTTTCAGTTGCCCACTTTATCTGTGTTTTTTGGTGTATGGGGAGATTTGTTTATCTTTATAAAATCTGAATGTGTTGTAACTCTATATGCTTTGTAGTAATCTTTCATCTCATCTTTGGAACGGAAATATAATGTGTACAAAAGGAGTGGTAGCCCATCTCTTCTAGACGTGGAAGAGAATAAGGAAAAAAAAGTGCCATCAGTCAGGATCAATCTCGATTGAAAGATGAGTTTGCTTCCCCTGTTAGCAATGTCATGAAGGTGTGAAGCGTGCAGTGGAAGAAGTAGTCTCCATTTGTCCTGCAGAACCTGATGCTTCTGAAAATAAACAGGTTAATATTCATGGGAGCTTGACAAAATAAAATGAGCATCTCAATTCAAAGTTAGATGTGGTTGATTTGTGCATGCCTGATATATTGAAAAGTAAGTCGCTTGAAACCCCTAGGTCAGTTCAGGAAAGTTCTATCTTTTCACCCGGAGAGTCATTTTGGAACGAAGCAATTTAATTTTTGTATTTATTCAAATACTGGGTCTTAAATTAGAAGGCAAATTGAAGTAGTTTGGAAATACTATTGGTGGTGGATCCAAGTCTGGTACTTCCATTTGGTGTTGATTCATATTGATCTTTCTACAAAATGTCTTTCTACAAACTTTGATTGAAACCCTAATTTTTTTTGTTTTATTTATCTGCAGATTCATATGTGTTTAGTTTATATAGTGATTGTGCATAAGTTTTTTCAAGGATCCTATTGTAGTTTTCGTATATGGTGTTCCTTGAGTACGATCCCTTAAACATGAATTACTTAGAGGATTCTCTAAATCCAACAGAATTCTTGGACTGATGGTAATTTGACGGTTACATTAGCATAAATAATATCAATGGGCTAAGTTAATGTATTAATATTGTGTTTTTGGTTATCCGTAGACACGAGGATAAGTACTCTAAACTGATCGTTCTTTAAAGAAGAGATCAGCTACCACAAATGACAACAAACAACTACCAACTCAAAACCATTTATGCCAGTGGGACATCAAGATAATGGTTGCAGTTTGGAAGAATTTCCTCCGGGATTTATGGGTAAACTCTTAGTGCACAAGGGTGACAAAGTTAAAATGAAGGTTAGAGACACCCTTTTATAACCGATCAATCTTGTTATGATTATTTTCACCTGGGTTATGTTGGGAAAAGTATTAGTATGACTTAGTTATTAACCAATCAATCTTGTTATGTTAATCTTTTTTAGCTAAGTTTGGTTTGATATTATATACTCTTGATAACTAATGATTTCATATGCATTCTTGCGGAATAGGATTAAAAATATGTACTTTATCCTAAACTTAAGGATTTATAGTATTATCTGAAATCTATATCATTTGAGCTTTAAAGAAATATTAATATCCACAGTAAGCACATTGACTATAACTAAGGCTCAGAAAAAGTGCATTTTTTGAATATATTCATGGATATGTATATGACCTAGGTTTTTCATTTCAGTGTAGCATTGGATCTTGGCTGAGAACAAAAGTTACTTTGTAGGCCGTTTGTCTTTGTTTCTATAGACCATCTCAAATGCCATCTCTCTTTTATGGCAGAACTTAAAGATCGACGAATAATTGAATATGTATTGAATCATAGTTAGATCATTATTTAGTTAGTTACTTGGAAGTACACTAGAGAATATTGGTTATGGAGCTGATTTTATATTTTCATCAATTATGGTTAATTATAACTTATAAGAAGTATTTTTTATCTCATTTTTGTTGTTCGATTAAATTAAGCTAACCTTTTGCATGGAAAATTATGTCTTCTTAAATGTGTATACTTTATCGATAAAAGGTGTTATTAATTTTTATTTGAGTACTAATGTCATCCTTACAATGTTATTGTTGCAGGTAGTTCCATTGATTAATCATATACACCGTATGTAGATGAATTTAATACCATATCCACTACCTAGGGAACCTCCACCTTGGGGATTCATATCTAATGATCTCAACACCATAAATGTCTTGCCTTTGCAAATTTTCTTTTCTCATGTCTTTGATTATGATGCTTCTATGAGTATTTGAGTTTTTGTATTGTTTTTACGGTATAACTTCAGAAAGTGATACTTATGAAAATTGTATGATATATAGGTGAAGAGTTTTGATATTTTTCTTATCAGAGCAGGAAGTGAAACTATATTCGTTGTTGCCTGCTTATTTGGCTCTTGCCTCTCACTCTCTCTTAGGAAGATAATTTGCTTTCAGTAATACATCTTTCGATGAAACTGAAAGGTATATATCAGTATCACCTCTCCCAACTCTTCACTTTCCGAATAAATATGAAACTCATGCACCATCGCAAAAAGCTTTCAATCAAATGATAAAGCTCAAAACTACCAGGTATGTCGATGTTGATGACTTTTGTTCATACTTTCCCATTATTACAGAGATGTTGATATGGAAAAGGGGATGTTGATAGATGGTGATGTTGTTCGAGAGGTTGAGAATCTGTGATGAAAAAGTACTACTACTAAATTCATTTCACGTTATATACTACTAAGTTTTTTTTTTGTTACTAATATTTTCTTTTTGGATTGCTTGCAGGACATTGCCTCACATGCAATAAAGAAGAGGTGTCATGCTACCAAGAAGCCCTACTTTAGACCAATTGTTGGATAGCAATTTATCACAACTTATGTGGATGTAACAGGTGGAAATGCCTTCTTGGTGAGTTTCAAATCTTATGTATACATTTTGTTATTGAATTTGCATTAAATACACCTGTAACTCTATAAGTTAATGCAAGTAATCTTAGTTCCACAGAGATCTGGCATTAACCCATGGCACTTCTAAATGGCATGATTAGGGGTATTAGTATCTGGCAACTTGATGTGGCTTGATGAGTTTGAATATGTTGTTTGTGAAAGCTATGTGGATAGCTACAAGGCTTATTAAAGATTGGTCTCATACTTTTTTCGATCAAAAAAAGAGGTGGCTTACTTCTTTTATGTTTTCTATAATACATTAAGCTTTGCAAAATTTACATGAGCTACTTCTCATGGGTCATATTTTGTTTTCATATGATGGAATGTGGGTGTGCATAGATATGTTGTAGCTATCCCATAGCTCAACCAAATAACACATCCTTACAATATTTTGTTTACAATAGTATGATATACTTAAAGTGAAATGAATTTTCATGCAATACTAGAAAGTCTTAACTTTCCAATACTATCAATCCCTCCGCATAAATATGTGATGAAACAATTTAAAATAATTTATGTAATGCTAGGAGTGCATTTTAGTCTGAAACTTTTTATTTTGACCTGTGATGTTGTTGTAACTTGATAGGAGTGCATTTCCTTTTTCACATTACTGAAGAAAGAAAAGTGCACATAATCAAATATGTTTTTACATTAGTAATTTTGTTCCGTGGTTTAACAAATTCACTTAAGGGAAGCGCTTAGACAAGGATAGCCCAGAATTTCCAGGTCACAAGTTCGGCTTCATAGACTTCGAAAATGTGGTTACTTTAATTAATAAATGTAGAAAGCTAAGCCTGAACCTGAAATTGTTTGCGAAGAACATAAAATTGTGGTTACTTTCACCATTCCGTGCTTAAAATCTTTGTTAATTTTTTTGGGTTTAGTTTACATTAAACTTTTTTTTTCTTCTACATATTTGATATACATGAATGTCCAGAGAGTAGATTTACTTTGTCTGGAAAGATAAAATGTTACTTGGATAATTATTAAGTGTTAAGCTTTGCTACAAGTAATAGCGAAGCTTATCATTTTTTTAGGATCCAGCACAAGTATGATCGGAATGACAAGTATTATATAAACTAGGTACATTAAAAGAATTGATAAAGGTTGTTTAAGATCCTGAAAGAATCTTAGCCATCGCAATGCATGGATAAAGGTTGTTTAAGATCATATATGTATTCTCTTTTTATTTGTCTATTTTGTATATTGAATTGATGAGTTTTACCATCTGTTGTTGCACGGATATTAAAAGATTGAGTATTGATATACTTCTGCTTTTCTTACTTATTCTTGATATTGTTATTTCAGACTGCCAGAGAAGAGGAGAAGGGAGTGTATTTTAACTTTCTGAACTTTTTGGCCAATGATAGTATATTTCTTCTAGACGAAAGTCTAAACAGAATTCTCGAAATGAAAGAGATAGAAAAAAAGATCATCTCAAGAGAGGCAAGAGAAAAAAATAAGTAATTTCTTTCAGGATGTTGTTGTTTTCCTAGCCATCACAATGCATGGATAAAGATTGTTTAAGATCATATATGTATTCCCTTTCTTGATGTTTATTTATATATTGAATTGTTAAGTTTTTCCATATGCTGTTGCGTGGATATTAAAAGCTTGAGTATTGATATTCTTCTGCTTTTGATATTGTTATTTCAGATTGCCATAGATCCTGTTGTTTTCTTACATATTTTTCTCCCTTGCTGTAGGAAAACAATAACATCCTGAAAGAATGTTAAATTACAATTTTACTTAATCGGTATTGCTCATATTTTTATGTTCAAAATATCTATGCTATCCCTTGGCGGACTTATCCTACATTCCTACCATTCTGAAAAAATTTCAGTTCTTTCTCTATTTTTGGTGATCATGAATATACTGACATGGTCATTTACCGTGATGCTGGTAGATCTGAATGTCTGGTCATTGACATTGATTTTCAGAGCCACTTCCAAATAGCTAGAGCAGTTCTACTACAACAGATTTACTGGGGTGTTATGTACATTGGACAGGACTGTTGGCTACCTTTATTAGATTTTGACTATCGTAATCAGGTAAGCCATTGGTTGTTTTCTTAGCAACAATTTGATTTTGTAATATATGTTTGGCTTGATTTTAGTTTATTTTGTAATATTAGCGGATTTTAATTTGGATAATTTTTGGGGTTTGATCTGTTTTTGAGTTTGTGTTAGTGGTCGAATAATGACTGTTTGTTCAATTTGTTATGGATTGTTCATGGTTTTTGTTTATAGATCTCTAAGACTCCTAATATGATTAATAGGTTTTACCTAGGTAATGCACAAAAGTTAATGATGCCCATTAGAATTCCTTACAAATTTATGTTGACACTAACTGCATACATTTAATTCAATCTCCTCATTAATTGCGACAAAACTATACCCTTTAAGAGCTCAAAATTCAAACATTAAGTAATGTCTGACCAATGTCATGGTCATATGTTTGCTTCCTTATTTTTACACAGGGAAAAGGTGGTGTTACTTTGCTTGGATATTCTGTCCGTGCTAAGCTGTCAGGCTTGGGTGAAATTGTATACATGTCTTTTGAGGTATGCCTTACTGAAACACTTATAGAATTGGAAAGCTATTTTCTCTTCCATGGAAACTATCTTAACGACTTATAATATGTGTATCTTATTATGTTGATTTAAACCTCTTCTTATAGGATGGTTACCAACTTGCTGTAGAGCTCGATAAAGAAGAGAAAGAAAATGTAGATTCTGAAATCTCGGTTGCCGTTACCTCTGCTATGAAACGGTAATTTTATTATTCTTCTGCCACCACACTTGAAGCAAAATCAACATTTCAAAATTGTGGAATCTAATTTATATCATGATAATATATCTTGAAAGCTAAAAATATGAATTACGTTTTTACTATAGTTTAACAATAAATTCAAAATATATAAATATGTTTAATGTTGAGGGATATAACAAAAGGTCAATTCACATCAGAATAATAATGGAAAGCTTGGCAGAAGAATCATCCTCAAGTTTATACTCTTTTTGCTTTCTCTGTCACTCATTACAAATCAAATAACTTCACCTTTGTTTTCATTATGTTTTTTTTTATGTTGTTATCGGGTTTTGACATCGTGAATACTCTTCTTGGCCACAACTACGAGGAGTTCATTGTTCCTATGAATTAAATTGATAGGAAATTGTTCATGCAATTTTATTGGCATATTTTGGACCTTCTCTATGCATATGAGGTATGAATTCTCATTGTAACCCACCAATTACTAGTCATGATTTAAAGTCATCAAATTTGTTGGTGGACAAAAACCGGATTGTGTAGGCAAGCAACTGTTTTCTCTATTTTTCCATTTTTTACATTTTTAAATTATAATGCACATAATTAGATTGAGGAAAAAATGTTTATAGTTGATAGATTTATTTTTTCCACTTAGGTTGATTTTTATGTGTTGTAGGAACACCCAAATATCAAATATACGGACAAACAATAACAACTGGTTACCATGATGATTTGGTAAAGGCTGGGATAGTTCCATCTTTATTGGGTTCGGAAAATCGTATAAATCCCCCTATGTTATCTTTTATGTTCCACCTTCTCGGAGCGCTGATTACCCTGCTGATGTAAGGTATGAATTGCATCACGAAATACTCAGAGGTTTCTTTATTAACATTTCAGGCTTAATCACTTTTGCTTCGTAGTATTTTGAATTTGTTAGTAGAAATTAGGATGTTTACACGCTTCAAACTAAGGTCACGGGTGTTATACCACCCAAAAATATTTTGTCCTTTTACAAATCAGTTTGGGTAAAGGTCAAGAAAGAATAGTTGTTGATCCGGCCAAACATTTGAACTTGCCTTTCCTTTTGCTTTGTTAGCAAGAATGGTTGATTGGTGTCATGCACTTCTTTTTCATCTCTTTTGTACATTTTCTATGTGTTATGATTTTTATATTTCTGTATCCTTAAAATTGTCCAACAAAAACCAAAAATCATTTGTTGCCTACAAGTTACAAACAACTGAGTTGATGCTTATTGCATCTGATGCTACCAGAAAACTGAATGGAAGCTATGCAACATCTGATACTCTAATTCCCGTGTATGCAAATACGGATGCCCCATAGCCAACCCATTGAACCTAAGTAGAGTGTACCATCTCTGTGAGATACTATTTTTATTCATCATTGAAAAATATTTGAAAGAGCTTTATGAGTCTATGTAGTATCGTGAGTACAAGGATTTTTTTTTTATATTCATCCAAAACTCTTACGATTTTAATTTTTTATTTAGAATTAATTCTCATACTCTCATCCCCATAATAGTAATTCTAATCAGAATGTTTAGTCTATATGGTTTGTCGTTAGGTTTTGCCAAAGACTGTTTAGAGTTTGAAATAAAATTTTGACTTTTATTGCTCACTGGCCACATTTCAGTAGCATGGTTAATCAGAACCATCTCTGCTTGCTAGAGGAATTAATGGTGGAATCATCATAAAGGTAATCAATTAATACAGTAAGTCGCTACAACTTTCGTTTCCTTACGATTTCTTTATGCCAATAAATATTACCTCTTTTATTGAAAAATTGATGAGTTTATCGGGATTTCACTGTTACCATGTTTTAAGTTTGAATTACTAAAAGGTTCCTTCTAATACTTATGCTTTCACCTAAGATGAGAAGAAGTGCAAAGGATAAAAGATCTCAAACTTTTATTAGCTAGGGAGTATGATCCATGCTCATGTTTTATAGAGGTTTCTCTCCTTATTTCTGGCCACCGGTTGACTAATCAATTACTCCAATTCTGATTTCTCGAAATTTATTTTGCTGTTAATTTCTTTTTTGTGATACAAAATAATGCATGTTGTAGGTTAAAGCAGGAGCTGGTGGCATAAAAAGCATGGATTGGGCTTCAATAATCACTAACATGTATAACAGTTAAGATCGATGGCGTGGATATTGAGTTACAATGGTATTTTTTCTCACCATTTTCAACATTTACCTGGAGTATGTGTAATAATACACCACTTTATGTAGGTTTCGTCGGTAACTTGCATGAATCAGTTTACTTCTCTGTATGCTCTTACACTATCCGTAACTCTTTTTCATTTTTTGTTTTTGTTTTTGTTAGGATAGGTCATACCTAGATGGAAGTTCATCTAACTCCATGTCTCGCTATTTTCACTGGCCTTATTATTGCTTCATTTAGGTTAAAAAATAGGCATATAAGTTCTGAGTGAATGTGTAAAATATTTATATCGAGAATTAGATATTTTTACACGAGGTATTTCAAGTATCTTCTCAATCTAAACGATGATGATTCTCGGCTTTACATTTGTTCATCGAGAAATAGAATACAAAAACTCAAAACAAGTAACATTATATAGAATTAATATCCTTGGAATTAACATTATATAGAATTAACAAGTAACTTGGTCTCCGATGGTTTGTTATTCTTCTACTTTAATCTGATTATTCTCTTGGAATATTTACTCCTAAGATAATTAATTATTTATAAATATTGTTTATTTTTGGTGGTTTCAGTTTTTGAGTTTCTTTAGTTCGTTCCATTGTTCACTACTTGAATAAAAACAATGGTACCATCAAGTTCAAATTTGATGCTTATATTTCATATGTGGAATTAAAATCTGGAATAGGAAAGCATTGTTCATCTTCTAATCTGTTTTACGGCATATTAGAAATATGTAAATGTTTTATTATGTTGGGATTATAGGAGAAAATTAAAATCTGAACTAATTAACTGCATTCCCGTATACTTAAATGATGTGTTTTCATTTTGTTCTTTAATTGAATTTTACAGAAAATTCAAGGAGTGGCAACGATATAGCAAGATGACAATAAAGAAGAGCAAGTTGAGGAGTCATTGGAACATTGCAACCCAAATTTGTTGGTAAAGGATGAAAAAGGAAGAGCATGGGTAACCACAACGGTAATCCCAATTAAAAAATGCGTTAGGAAACTCCATTGGGGTAGTTTTTTTTTTTCATTTGAATTCGGTTTCCATGAGTTCAATCAATCTTTCTTAAAGTTTTGTCCAATTATTTATGCATACGATACTCAGGATTCCAAGAATGCATGATAATGGGTTTTGCCAAAGGTCTGTCTCAAGTATATGGATTCTGATAGAGGCAGAATTAAAAATAAACTTTTATGCGCAGGTAGCCTTGAAGAAGCAAAGACCAATGCCGCACTAAACTATCCACAGAGGCAATTATATAACTTTAGTTCTCTAAGTTAGTTGTGGAATTGATCATTGGTTTTCATTTGCACACACATATCCGTGTATAACTTTAGCTTTTAAACTTATTTATTTGTTTGTGTTAATGAACTACTTTTACAGTATATTGGTTTCTTTTAGGTCTGATGTATTTAGCTATGGAGTTATACTATGAGAACTTTATTTTCATATTGACTGATTTTTAGCGTATTGGTTATTGAATTTTAGGAAGGCTTTAGTCTGATTTGTTTACTCAGAAGTAATGTGGCACTTGAAAACTCATCCCCGAAATGATGTGGTCGCAAATTCAAGACTTTATCTCGCTCGGCCAGGTGAAACTGATTGTATATATTATTTAAGAATAAGATTATGTGGATATAGTAACAATTTCCTCTTAATCACCCTTTTTATCCATGGGGAGTAACAAAAAAAGTTTCACATCCCATTCAATTTAAGGAAAATTCAAATTTAGATATGAATTGCAGTAACTTTCACATTCTTTTGCATATAATCGTCTTAGCATTAAATTTGTGGATCTTTCTAATAGTAACATTGAACTTGTCGTTCTGTTGTTACACGTTTCGTAATACAGAGTTGAACGTCCGTGGATAATTTTCTTTTGAAGTAAGAGGGAAAGAGAGATATCAATTGCAACAGAAGGAACCATCTTTCTCTTACACACATGATAGTTTCCTAGGATACACTTGATCATAAGGTGGTGCATAATAGAATTGCTTGATTTTATGTGATCTCCGCCGACTTTTTCCTGTTTTTTTTTTGTTTTAATAAGAAAAGAACTATGGCATAATGTTTTTGTTTTTTGCCGATTCTGCAGGCTTAGTCAAAGTTTGTTTCCTCTATTGGTTTCTGTCGTCCACGTTGAAGTGGTAGTGCCTTGAGATATCAGACGTTATGAAGAAATATTCAATACTATGAGAGTCCATCAAAGAGTAATTACAAATCGTGATTTCTATTTGATTTTGTTATATTTGTTTAGCGACTGGATGACGTTTTATTTATTAATGGTTTGTTAATTTTTGCAAACTTTCAGCCATTCGGATCAAGAGTTCTTAGCCTTTGGGCCTTGCGAAGGTATGTAGGTATTCTGGCAGCGGTTAAGCATATGACAAGTGATCCACCAGGTTGTCACCCGAAGTTGAACTGTAGAGGTACATTATGTTGTATAGAGAGTGGTTAATTTCTTCACTATTCAAAAAGTTATTTCCTATTGGTTGTTCACAGTTGCAAGTCATTAAATCAATTTTATCAATTCTATATTTACAAAGTTGTATCATATACATGTTCGCATAATTATACTATATGAGTTCCATATATAGTATGTGTTTTATATGTAACCAGAAGCCATATAAACATCTGAGTTATGTGGATGCCATGACTGGATCTTCTAGGGTTCCCTCACTGTTTAAACTAACCCCTGATTATGAATCTACAGCGCAATGTTAGCGCATATGACTCCATGTCAGAAGGTTCCGTGTTCGAATCACGTCAGGTTTACTATTCGACTTTATTTATCTTGGGACACACTGTATAAAATGGTATAATTGCAAGAACACGAAAAATCTTCAAATGGGGCTGGGTTTATATTGTTTCATATGAATCACATGGAAATAAATTGTTTCCTACGGTGTCATCTTACTGAGTCATGTTTGAATTATTTCCATAAGTTTTATTTATCGATTTTTTTTCCTCTGTTGTTATTAATTTTCCCAAGGATGCAACTATAACTTTAGTGTCACAATGACACATGAGTAGGAACCAACTGCTATAATGTTTTAGTAGTGACTTTGGTTTTCTATTTGCAAAGGGTTTGGATTTACTTGAATCTTATTTTTTATACAAGATGCAACTGTAATATTAGAACATATCGTATATCTTGAAAAGGTTTCTTATATATTATTCTAATGTAGTTAAGTGGTCTGTGGAAGGTAAAGATAAGATTTATGAACTTAGCTCGGAATGTTGGCGCAGTCAACTCATTGAAAAGAGAGTGGATTTATTTTTGACTAAAGGAACATAATTTTTAGTATCTATTGTCGATATTGTAAAATAACTTAGGGACTTCCTGGAGTAGCTATGATAGTATTTCTTCAAAGTCTATTGTGTTGTTTGGTTCTTTTTTACATTCTGATCGCAAAATGTACTATAAGTAACTGAATTAAAAATCATAATTTTATGTGCTTGATTTTAGGGACATTTAATGTTTGGTAACCAACAAATATCAATACATTGCTTTGATACCCAAAATTTAAAATATTAAGGGTTGGTATCTTGACCTGTTAGAAACCGCCAAGTCAAACCATTTCCTTAACTGTCGGTTAACTTTCTAATTAGAGTGATAACAAAAATTATTTATTGAACAAAATCAAATTACCGTCAGCACGTGTTCTTAAAAAAACATGTGACCACTCAAATTAATTAGTTAAAACCACTCTTACACCACTTCCATGACCATTTTTTATTTTTCTTCATCTTCCTCCTCTGAACCTACAAAATTGCCATTATTATTATTTCTCCATTTCATAATTTTCACTTATCTAACGTGACAAGCATCTTCCATTACTACACTATAACAACACTAATATAACCAATATATATCTATGGATTTTTGTCTATTACACTTCAATAGGTTTTGGGTTATACTGTAGAGTTTGTCCAAGAACATAAATTACAAAATACTACTCAAAAATCTTATGTGTTTTATCAAAAATCACTACAGTATAACAACTAGAGAAAAGGAATCGTGATGACTAAACCTTAACCCCGTAAGCTACCACCAATTTGTAAGTATAAAATAAACAGTCACTTGGACAATATCACAAACAAATTTTATACACTTAAAATGTAAGCAATTAGATAAACCAATCTTTGTGTCAACTTACTATTGTTCGAAATCAATGATACCTAATATAGAAATGAAGTCGATAGATACTAAAAACATAAAATATCAACAATTACAACCCCAAATGGGTTTCATACACATAAATATATATGACGTTTTTTCAAACACTTTATGTGCATAGAAATGCAAATATTGTTGATTTGATTCTAACACTTCAAGAAGTACTATCTCAAACAATTACAGACCCATTGTAATTCAATCAAAAATCAAGCATTTTATGGAATAAGAAAACGAAAAATGAAGATGAAGAAAATGACAAATAGTTGTTGATGATTGTTTCGGTTTCCATACACAATAAGTACCAGCAGATATTAGATTTGTTTGATCATCGTTTATAAATATGATGATGATGTTGAGGAACTGAGTCCAATTTTATACATAGATAACATCATGAAATCGTTTAGTTAACCTACAATTATACATCTTTGATGATTTCACAGTCGACAGAGATCAAATCAGAGAGAAAACTTAAAAATCCTAGATGATCTATGTTCATCTGTAACTGTGTGAGAAAGGGGAAATGAAAATGAAATAGGTTGACTAATGTTGGTTAAGAATAATAAGGTAATACATGATTACCTTTTTAACACGTGTAATCAGTCTAACTGACGTTTGTAATTATTTATAATGTTAGGGGTAATAAGATAATACCATAATTCTGCTACGGAAATATAACTTAGTTTAGTCAACGGTTTGACTTGACGGTTTCAGGTATCAATCTTTAATTTTTTAAATATTGGGTATCAAAACAATGTATTGGACATTTTATGAGTACCAAACGTTAAATAGCCCTTGATTTTAAGGTTGTGTCTATTTTTGCAATCAAGAGTTTGAATCGAGTCAAATAAAGATCAAGAGTTTGTAGCCTTTGGGCCTTAAGAAGGTATGTAGTTGTTCAGCCAGCGTTTGGGCATGTGACGAGTGATCCATTGCATAGAGATTGTTGTTCGAAGTTGAACTTGAGAGGTACATAGTGTTGTATAGAGAGTATCAATTGCTTAGATATTCAGGTCTACATTTTGATCCCTACACAACAGAATATAGGTACATGCAATAACAAGCAAACTTATATGGTATGTTGTAGTTGTTGATGGAATAAGAATATCAAGTGAACCTTTTTGTTTTTGATGTTCTTGATTATCAAATGTATTGGTATGAATAAGACATATATAGAGTTTTGAAGGTTAGTTTAGGTGGACATATTTACCACTTACCAGTACATTATTTCAAGCGATGGACGTTCGAATCAAACTAATAATGTAAGAACTATATTTCCTTCTATCAAAATTTTAGCATCCATTAAGAACTTAACTTCTTATTTCGCTAATCGATATTTATTGGTTCTCAACAACTTCTTGGAGACAAAAGGTGACTATGAGCAATAAAATAATTTCACGAAATGGTTCGTTTTACATCACAATAAAAGTTTCTTATCTTATCGCCAAGTATTATTTTCACACCAATGTTTATGTTTGTAGTGACATCATTAAGTGAGAAATTTAGAGTTTCTATTGTAGCCGAATGTTATTATTTGAGTATCACTGGTAATTGTTGTAACAATAATTATCTCTAATTATCAGGTGTTGTGTTGTGCACACAATACCAATATAACAATATGAACTTTGTCGACCACTTTAATGGACAGTTTAAAGCATGCAGTACTTACACTATTTTATGTATATGTAGTTGTTCAAGGTGTTGGGTTATACCAATATAACAAGGTGAACTTTGTTGACCACTTTAATGGATAATTTAAAGCATGCAATTCTTACAGTGTTATCTGTATATGTAGTTGTTCAAAGTAT
This sequence comes from Papaver californicum, assembly GCA_023531435.1. Taxonomy (NCBI): domain Eukaryota; kingdom Viridiplantae; phylum Streptophyta; class Magnoliopsida; order Ranunculales; family Papaveraceae; genus Papaver; species Papaver californicum. Next base: position 301,094 of record JAJJMC010031826.1, read on the forward strand.
TGGGTTGTTTTATCTTTTCCTTAGTTCCCCAATTTATGTACATGTATCTGAACAGTAAAAACTCAATATTGCAGCAACATAAAGAAGTTTTAAGGGTTGCAACATTTGAGGAAGCTCATAATTTATAACCCACATATTGATCTTAGATGCCATGAGCAAAATGGTACGATATCTTTAATCCCATTTGGTGGTAGTTTGACCAGAATAATAGATATATTAGGAGAAGCTAGATAAACCATAAGGGAGTCATTCATGAATTGCATGATCATATAAGAGCTTCTTGATGCCTGGAAGTGTATATAATAAGATGTATGGGTTTCGTGCAAATAAGTTATCATCATTATATCCATATATTGTTTGTTTGACCGAAGAAAAGATTATCAAGTACAAATTGCAGATAGAAATTTTCTACCATTTGGTGAATAAAACAAGTATCATTAATTAAGATTTTGGAACTTTGTTTTAAACCTCATTGTCAGGTGCTGAAAATATTCGGTGAGTAGCATAAATTTTCAGGAATAATCTATACTATTTTCATTTTCTTTAGTATTTCATGATAATTTTGAAATTGATTTTGCAGTGTACTAAAAAACCATATTGGGAATATTTAGCACAGGTTTAATGAGATAAATGATATAAAGGCAGGAAAAGCTCTCATGGTTAAGATGCGAGTCTTGCGCCAGTGACAGTGTGACCTTCTCCTCATTGGCAAAAATGTAAGGGCTCCACACTGTGATTATCTTTTCAGAATTTAAATTTATGCACGTCATAGTGGTATTGTCATCATTTCATATTATTCATATGAAACTAAGTGTCCGTGAAATGCAGATTGATGGGTTACTTGCTGTCATTTCAAAGAATCATATATGGAAGTTAGAAAGCCTTATCTGCTAAGGCCATGTTTATTCAGTGGCAGTTTACGAACTACAAACTCAACGTTAGTGGTCATGTATTTGCTTTGATTACCATATATATATATATATATATATATCACATTTTGGTTGAAGTTATTTTGATGTATATTATATACGAGGTCCTATATAATAAAACTATAAATCCATAAGTTGCAAATTGTATTATGTTTTGTTTGTATTTTATAGAAGTTAATAGTGCCTTATTATCGTCGCTCTTTCCTTTAGTGCCTGATGATGTTTATGAATAAGAGTTTCTTTACCACCACTAAAAATATAGTATCTTGCTTTTCTAATAAATGGTGATATTTTCTGAATTCTTAAAATGTTCTTTTTTTCAGAAGAATCACAAGGTGGTTATGAGCAGTCTAAACCGTCTAATCAGTGTAGACATAGTAAGGCTCAATAATTTATAATTATGTTCTTTTTTTTTGTTTGTATTTTTGACAAAAGGATAGCTAATTTAATACCAATACTAAAATCAAAGATACATATATAGGAAATTACCTGGCCCTAACCAAGATACGTCCATGGTAAATGCCATGTGTGGTATAAATAGGCTTTACCGCGTATTTATACTTATAATTTATATCTGCTCTAACACTGAAATGGGTACAATGGACACATGATCACAATTAGCAAGATATAATGCAAGTAATATACACATACGCAAAATATTAATGGTCAAACAAAAGTTTCAACTAGGTATCTTATTGAGTTTTTTATGTATTGGATTGTTTGAAAATAAAAATGAAATGTTTTTTTCCAACATAAAAAATGGTTAATAAGTTGAGAATTAGATGTATCTTATGCAGAGGGATATGCTTGGTTTGTGAATTTCAAATTCAGTCATTTGTTTTTCTTGCACTAATGCAATATGAATTTCGGTCTTGGTATTTACCTGTGGAAACATATTAGCCTATCTAACAAACTACAACTTATGACGGTCCATAAAGTTTGTTGTTGAGTTGGACTACTGTAGTAGTCATTACATAAAATTACAATTAAGTGTTCATCTTTATGCCTAGAATACATGTTTTATGTTAACAATGTTTGAAGTAACTTCATGGTTACAAGTATTTTCTTGACTGAGCGTTTTTATCCAACTAATTTTGTTGGTCCTGATGTTTTTCTCATTTGATACTTTACATAATTTCATGGGTGATGAGATTCTGCAACATGGACGCCAAGTGTACATGGATCTTTCCACTTAATTAGTGATGTTGGTTAATTTTACTGTCAAAAATGTCGTATGGTTGAAAGAATGCATGTGGCTCTATGGAGTTTGAAGATGGCGATGATGTTTATTTTTACTGCGGACAGTATAACTCATCACAAGTACAACACTTGCGTGATGCTGGCATAAAGGTGAAAGTAATACTCATGTTGGAATATATTCAGTCTTCTCGATGTATCATGAAAAAAGAAGAGCATCTTGATTCGTCAGAATCTCAACCAAAGGCATCTCAGTTCTGGACAAAGCTAGGCCAACCTAAGGTATGACGTACTAATTTACATAAAAAGAAGAAAATATAGTAATAATAACGAAAATAATGAAATGGGATATGAATGGATATATTAGATTGTTTATAATTGATTATAAGATAAGAGCTTACTTTAACATAAACATAAGCATAAATCCATATTATATGATGAATAATGGTTTTTTGCAATACATGTGGTCATGATTTTAAGTGGTATCCTTGTTATTTTGTTTCTAAAAACTCATGCGACATTATAAGACACCATATGCAGACATGGTCAGGTTTGTATTCTCAAAATTCTTGAGTCATTTCTTTTTTCTTTTTGAGTTCAATGTTAAATTTCTTCCAGGCCTATTTTCAACACTGATTTTGTATCATTTATTTACCTTTTGAATTAATATGGCATTAAGGCCTTGGTTTTAGGTTAGCTACAACACATCTTATCTTCATTTGTGTTAATTAGGTAATAATAAATGGTTTATTCATGAAATCCATTTGTAGTATTAGTTATGTTATTGCTATGCTAAATGCCACCTTCATTGATATTGGAATCATGTATGATTGGTAGATAAAACAATGTAGGGAGATATCGCTGAAGCTTTGTCGTTTCAAACATCAAACAGGCAAAGCTAGTCGATTATCTTCTAATTGCCCTATAATACAACCTGATATTAAACTGAAGAAGGAATTGGAGGCATGCATTGTTATCATTTATCCTGCTTCCGATGACCTTGACTTCCTTTTTTCTTCTTTGTTTGTCTTATTTTTTTGTTTAGATGAAGAAGAGCAAAATAACAACTGTTGCACTCAGGAACGAGAAAAAACATTGAATTTTTCTCCTAACAACAATTGACTATCTTACTTAGAGTATACTTATCAAGTATCTTTATCATATTTTGTTTACTGAACTTGAAAGAGAACTTAGTGAAACAAATAAAAATAGTGAAAAACTGCGAGAAACTTAGAAGAGTTTCAGGATAATATTGCAGAAGGTATGTGTTCTTTTACTGGTTGTTCTTCTTGAGGTTATTGATGATATTTTACTACCAAAACAAGTTTTCAATGCATAATATGCCGACATATATAAAACATAACAGGGTGTGTTGTCTTCTTAACTTTCTACAGGTATACTAACCTGATGTCACATTGCAGACAGATGGCCGGAAGTGGTTATCTTAGACAAATGATATAAGTATTAGCCCAGTAACATTTCTGTGATACTACAAAGGTTAATGCAATTAAAGTAAGATAAATTATCCCTAGATATTTTCATTTGACTTTATCTAATTGAGTTTTGTGAGTCTCTTTTTGTCCGATCTATTTCGACTTTATGGGGGTGGCATATATTTTTTCTATGGTTTATAACGATGATTTTGTTAGCATCAAAGATTCTGACATCTTTTTCATAGTAAATTATGAGTTAAGTTCTACCATAAAATTATGGGTATCGGTAGCATAATTGCTAGCGTTGTCTCTATATTTGACAACAATGGATGCTACCTATATTTGGCATCTTCGCTTAATGAGCAACACGCACACTGACCTAGTTAGCAAAACATGTTTGTTACCTATAATCCCAAAAACAATTTTGATGCACATGAAGGGTTACAGTTCTGTCAAAGAGGGAGATATCAATCAATCGAAAATGCAAAGTAAGTAGTATTCGAATTAAAAATACCATGGAATGTTAATGAATGTGTGATTGTTCTTACTTTTGATTTGACAGGGGAGTTAATATGAAGGTAACTCTGTGGGGCGAATGGTGTAAATCAATAGTTATAGATGATCATAAAAATGTCACAATAATTATTATAATTACTGGAATATTTATTAGCGAGTTTCGGGGTTAGCGATTTTATTCTAACCAACCATATCATGAGATAATAAAAATATTTAATAATTCATCTAACATATAATTATATTATATAAGTGCACAAATAAATTGGATACGACCATAATAAATAGAGGTATTAGTCGGTCTGAATATATCACAGGCTAATGAGTTTAGAAAAAATAAATATGTAAAATATAAAATAGAGTGTATAATAATTGGTATCCTTAAATGCCGATCGACTACCAAAAGGTTGAGGCCGGGGTGATGCCCAAGTTCTTATATAATGAAATTGTATATTGAATTTGCAAGTTGATATGATTGATTGTCTTTTCTTCTTACCGTATACTGACAACCACTGAGCTAGAGAAATGTGTACTGTATTTACATAAATAACCTTCTTTTGACTAATTTATTTTGGGATTGATGTAATAAATCAGGGTATTTTTGTCTTTGTATTAAACAATAACATTATTGTTTTGTTTCTTATACAACACCCTCAAATTAGTTTATTATAAGAAAAATGTTAACAATAATAATTGTTATAATTATTAATTGAGATTTAACAATTTTAGACTCAACCTATATGCCGACCTAAATTAATACAGTACTGTACATAATAAATGTTTTTAAAGATATAAAATTGCGGCTTCGTTTTGCACACAAAGTGCTTTTTTTATTATTTGACCTGGATTTCGAATCATGAAGTAATAATTTTACCCATTCTACTATCTATCCAAACATCTACTAGAACAAGATGATACTAATTTGGTCTTTATATAAATATAATAGTCCTAATTAATACATTAATTAAGACTTTTGTAAAGAAGCCTGATATAGGGGCTCCCACATCAATAGAGGGGCTCCTAGTTGAGCCAAGGTGACCCAATTTTACGATAAGGAATGTCCTAGGAGGTAAAATTAAATGTCCATTTTACCCTTATACTAATTAAAACCTAAACTCTTTTAATTTCTCCCATAATTTTTCAAAACTTTTTAAAACTAAATTAAAGAAAAACCCAACCGTAATCCATCACAATTCATCGCCGATTCGCAAATTCATCGTCGATTAAAATCAACACAACAATTCTAGATGAAAAAGCATACTAAAGGCATTCAAGGTAATAGTGATGGCAATGAACACTTTTCCTTTCAACCTAATCAAGAGATTCAACAAGAAATCGATAGTGAAAAGCAAAATCAAGCACAGAAAAATCCAACAATGGTGTATCTAAGGTATTGAATAAAACCCATGTTATTCTTAGAACTTGTAATTGATTTATTCGCATGTTTGATCATGTTTTTGGGGAAAAAATGTTGGACACAGTTGATATTACGGTTGGGTCCGTGTCAAAACCCAACCGTAACATTTCGTGTTCTTGAGTATTACGGTTGGGTTATTTTCAATACCCAACCGTAAATCCAAGGGAAGAAGATGAATAGTTCAGGATGTTACGGTTGGGTTTCAATAGATAACCCAACCGTAACTAATGTATTGCGCCTTTTTTTAAAAAACATTCTACGGTTGGGTTTTGAGAAAATCCCAAGCGTAACACTAGCGTTCATAAAAATGTGTTAGAGTATTACGGTTGGGTTTTTTTCTTAAAACCTAACCGTAACATATGGACTACATTTTGTACGGATATTTTACGGTTGGGTTATTCTCAATAACCCAACCGTAACATATCTGCACATTAAATTTATTGTTTCTGTATTACGGTTGGGTTTTAAGCAAAACCCAACCGTAAAAATGATGTGCAAATCAGCTACATGTGTGTTACGGTTGGGTTTGTGTCAAAACCTAACCGTAAAATATGGGATAAAAGTTACGGTTAGGTTTTGAGAAAAACCCAACCGTAAATCTTCCTGTGTAGTGAATATTTATTTTGTTGAAGTTGATTTGCTTGGAAATTATCTAACTTGTATTGGTTGTGTGTTGTAGGAAGAATAAGAGGGGTAAAACACATAATCCGTTAGTTCAGCCACCTATTATTATTGATTTGGAGAATGATGAAGTTGAACCACCTATTATTATTGATTTGGAGAATGATGAAGTTGAACCACCAGTGACGAAGAACTGAAGAACCTGCAATAACTCTATGTTTATTATAACAGTTGCGTCAAACTAAGATTTGTGGGGGAATTCCAACTTTAATGTGAATGTATGAAAAAGATTTTCTATTTAATTTTGTCAAGATCATGTTTTATTTACAAATATTTGATGTTGGAAACCAAGCAAAGTAAAAAGCAAGTTATTACTGCAATATGAAAAACTCGCCAATATGACAATCATGTCCAACAAAACTAGTATTCTAGCATAGTGGAACATTGGTGAATCTGGGATAAATTTTGTGTTTTAAACCCAATTTAGAGTGAATTGAAATTCCAAAAAAAGATTTACAAAAATATTTACGGTTGGAATGTCTATTTTACCCTTATACCTATTTAAACATAAACATTCTTAACATTTTTCATAACTTTCAAAAACTAAACCAAAGAAAAAGCCAACCGTAACCCATATAAATTCATCGCCGATTCGTAAAATTCATGGTCGACTAAAATCAACAAACAATTAGAGATGAAGAACCATAATAAAAGCATTCAAGGTAGTAGTGATGGCAATGAACCCTTCTCCCTTCAACCTAATCAAGAGATTCAACAAGAAATCGATAACCGTTCGCAAAATCAAGCAGAGAAAAATCCAACAATGGTGTATCTAAGGTATTGTAGAAAACCCATGTATTCTTAGAACTTGTAATTGATTTATTCGCATTTTTGATCATGTTTTTAAGGAAAAAATGATGGGCAGATTAAATATTACGGTTGGGTCCGTGTCAAAACCCAACCGTAAATGAAAAAGAGGAAGATGAATAGTTTAGGATTTTACGGTTGGGTTTCAATAGATGACCCAACCGTAAGTAATTTGCGCCATTTTTTGAAAACCATTCTACGGTTGGGTTTTGAGAAAATCCCAACCGTAACACTAGCTTGCATAAAAATTTGTTAGAGTATTACGGTTGGGTTTTTCTTAAAACCTAACCGTAACATATGGACAAACTTTGTTTTAATAGTTTACGGTTGGGTTTTGAGAATAAGCCAACCGTAATATTTGCGCACATTAAAATTTATGTTTTTGTATTACGGTTGGGTTTGAAGAAAAACCCAACCGTAAAAATGAAATGCAAGTCAGTTACATGTAAGTTACGGTTGGGTTTTTGTTAAAACCTAACCGTAACATATGGAAGAACATTTACGTTTGGGTTATTCTCAGAAACCCAACCGTAAATTTTCCTGTGTAGTCAATTTTTTTTTACTTGAAGTTGAATTGCTTGGAAATTATCTAACTTGTATTGGTTGTGTGTTGTAGGAAGAATAAAAGGGGTAATAATTTAACACCTATTTCTCACACTCCAACCCCTCGCCACGGAAAGCATTTAGGGGTTGAGAAGAGAGGCGTGAGCAAGACCCATAATCCCTCTTTTGAGGTAGGTGCTGGTAGTGATCCTCAAATTGCAGAAGAGGAATATAATGTGTTCCAAGGGTTGGGTGATCTACCAACACCCAGAGGTTCTCTTGTGATTAGAGAACCACCACAAGAGCAACAAGTAGAAGAAGAAGAGGGGGACAGAGAACAACATGTCCCTCAAGGCAAAGGTAAAGAAATTAGAAAAGAAAAGGCAAAGAAAAGGGTGGTTGCCAAAGAAATTCCCAAAGAAAAGGCCGAACCTCAACTGTGGCCTAAGAGGAGGAATGGAGGACTATGGGGTGAGGCCCCAGACAAATCAGCAATATTATTTGGTTATCCCCATTCATGGGCTGCCAAAGTTGCAGCGACCAAGGTATTATTCTAATCACTTCTCTTATTCTGTTAAATTTTGGTTTGTTTACTTTTGTAAGTAAAACAAATTTGTTTTTATTCTTTGTAGGATCATACACAGGCGATCAAAAAATTGGTTCGTCAAAGGGCACAACATTGGCCCTTAACTGAAGAATGTACGGCTGTACAAATTCTTGTAAATGGTACCGGGTTAGGTCCCGGAATTACAAATTCAATGTGGGAGTATGACAGCGTCGTCTGCGCAGCCTTAAGGGAACGTTATTGGCCTGAGACCGATACGTTTCATCTCCCATTCGGCGAAATGACTATAACGCCGGATGATGTCCACTCAATTCTAGGGCTGGAGGTGGAAGGTAAATCTGTGTTTGAGGGTTTTGACAACAACATGTCCTGGAGTGATATTTATGCTCTTGTGAAAGATACACTTGGATGGGAGAAGACCGAAGCTGAAAATGAATTTCAATTGGTCAGTATGGGTAAATTGGGGATGCCAACAAAGAAAGGTCAAGCTATGAGCAAGAAAATATTGCTGCGGTCACTAAGGGAGAAGTTTGGAGGTACTGCAAAGTTGGAAACATATGGGGTCATCATAGATGACACCAGAGCCATTCGAACAGCCAGAGCTTATCTGCTATATATGCTCGGGACCATCTTCTTTGGTGACAACTCGGGCAACAGGGTCAACGTCAGTATCTACAATGGTTCCAGGGTGATCTCGGGATGACCCATCAGTACTCGTGGGGAACTGCCACCCTGGCCTACCTACTTGCTAACCTTCGAAAAGCTTCGAGGGTTAGGGGAACTGAGATTGCCGGTAATACCGGTCTGCTTCAGGTAATTTATTGTTTGAATTTCAATGTTTAACTTTAATTTATTATTTTCTCATTTTCTTATTTAATATTTATTATCTTTATAGGCATGGGTATACGATCACTTTCCTAGACTTGCTCCTCAAACGAGCATTGATGTCACTGGACCAACGGGAAAGAAATTTGTCTTCACCGGGACGCAGGCAAAATATAAAGAAGTGCTCATAGCAAAGATGAGAAAAGAAATTGATGCTTTCTCGGTCGAAGATGTTATTTTCGATCCTTATGTGAACATAAGCATAGGTGATGGACATGTTGAAGATTTACGACGATTGTCGGACGTGGCAGGCTACAACGGCCCTTTGTACCATCCGTTTGGGTACGTGATGTCCAACCCCCGACGAACTCTCCGCCAATATGGATACGTCCAAACAACGGTTACACTGGAAATGTTTAAATTGTGTGTGAATGGGTCGATGATCGAAGGGCCAAACATCGTGTTAAACTATGAGCCAACGCCTTCAGTCGCGGTTTGGAATAACCGCAATGATCCGAAATACCAAGTCCAAAGGAATGAGTTAACTCCCTCTCCGGGCACAAAAGAGGCTGCAGGAGATTACTTGGATTGGTATCGCCATTTTGGTCATCCAACTATCATCAACAATGATCCGGAGACTCTGGCAATCAACACAGGAGATGGTTTCTGGAAGAAGGCATATTTCAATTTGGTACGTACATTATTTTTGTTATTAATGTTTTTAAGATTTATTATTAAACACTGATCCTACTTTAATTTCCATATGTGAATAGAAAAAGAAAGCCGTTGCATTGGCGGACTCTATTAATCCATGCCTAAGCACAATTGATGTGAGGACGCGTGACCAACTCAAAGCTTTGATTAGGGAGGTTCATCATGAAGTTGAGGATGTGCAGTGGACTTTAAAGAGGAGTAGACCCAGTACAAGAGGCGCGACTACAGATACGAGTACTACTAGGAGAGAGCCCCAAGCATCGGATGAAGAGACACATGATGAAGCCGGGGATGCTCAACGTGGTGCTCGTACTCGAGGCGGTCGTGTTGGAGCTCGTACTCGTGGCGGTGCTGCTCATCGTAATGTTAGGAGCAAAAAAAGAGCTCGTCAAAGTCATCGACCTACCCCTCCTCCTTCTCCCTAACTCTATGTCTATGGACAACAAAGTTTAACGTATGTGTGAATTAGTTGTGAAGTTAGATTTGAAATTTGAATTTAACATGGACGTGAAATGAAAAATCAGTCGCCAAAATTTAGTTACCAGTTATTTGAAGTTGGAAACCAAAAAACTTATATTTTTCCGGTAAAAATACCCAGTCACATTAGTATTACGGTTGGGTTTCAGAAATACACCCAACCGTAAAACTGGCAAAATGAAAAATAAGACAGATTTACGGTTGGGTCCCTAGCCAAAACCCAACCGTAAAGCTGTCACATTTTTATACTAAAGTTTTACGGTTGGGTTTTTGATGAAAACCCAACCGTATATATGAAAGAATAATGTTACGGTTGGGTTTTGGCTGAAAACCCAACCGTAACATTTATGACCTCAACACATAAATTCCCTAGGATATTGATAGACACATTTTAGTGTCTAAATTACACCTTAATTTCTAGTGAGTTAGTATTCGATTTTGTGTCTATTACGTGTTTTTATGCTTTTGTAGGTACATTTGAAGAATAAAGATTTGTGGAAAAATTGGCTCAAAAGTGATAAAGGCACCCAAGGACAAGTGTTATTGGCACCCTAGAAATGGATAAGGGGCACCCTCGAGTCAACTCGGTCAAAATCGGGTCAAACCCGAGTCAAATCGGTCAACCCGAGTTGACCGAGTCAATCACCGATTCAACTCATCGGACGAAAATGCTGTACTCAACTGTGAACGTTAATTCATGATAAAACTTGGTTATTTTGCTCTCAAATTGATACACAAGCTAGAAGAGTTCAACACAAGACTAAACACGCCAAGAAACAACAATTTTAGCCGGAAAAATAGCCCCAAATCCGAATTTGGCCGGAAAAAGGGAGTTAGACTTTGATTCGGATTTGGGAAGATTTGGATGTGTTTTAAAGAGTTCTATTAGGTTTAGAAGACTCACAAGGATCCCTAGAGTCTATATATACCAAGAGAAGCCAAGAAGAAGGGGGAGAATAGCTTAGAATTGAAGTTTCGGAGTCGCCGGAATTGTGGCCGGAATACTCACGATCCGGCCAACTGCTGCTGCACCGGTCACCGCCGGTGACCGTGTTCTTCAACTCGTCGCAGCCGAAGAAGAAGACACAGCAACACTTTTAAGTGTTGCTGTTCTGTTGCCTATAGTTTTGAGTTTCCTTTCCCTTTTCAATTGCCTTAGCCTTTTGTAACGGCTGAACCTTGTTCTGTAACACTTATAAACGCGTCTGTTCAGCTGTTGCACTATTATTCAACCTTGTAATTGATATTTTGAGCAATGAAAAGATCTTTTGAGCAAGTTTTCTTCTCCATGGGCTAAGTTTATTTACTGGGATGGTGGAGGAGGTTTTTCTCTCAATTTTATGTGGTAAGTCTATTTTTAATTAATTATTTATAATTCTTTTATTATTATTTGCATGGATTTAAATTAGAAAAAAATGGTTTTTATTAAATAGTTGTGTTCTCTTTTGATGGGTCATGCTTAGTTAATTACTCTTGATGTCTCATGCTTAGGATTTACAATTATTCTTTTAGGAAACATATTTTTGGCAAACTTGAATTAAATTGTTAAAAAGAATTACATGATTAATCACATGAATTGTTAGAAATAACTGAATCTTGATTCCTGGTTTTCTCCATATTTTCTAAAAATATTCTCTAGTGTATTTTCCTGATTTTTATTAGTTTAGATTAAGTTTAATATTTTCTAAAATCATTACCTTCACAAGTTCGAGAATCGAACCTCTTTATTTACCACTATATAAAACCACATCAGATATTACGGTTGGGTTTTCAGCAAGAACCCAACCGTAAATTCTACT